>CM035098.1:34838561-35384150 GCA_020205505.1 Panax japonicus
ATCGGGGTAAACATCAGGGGCTTTTTTGACCCTTTTCCCCCATTAAATTTATACTTTCTTCCTTCTAAATATATAAGCTTTTAATGTATAATTGGCTAATTCATTTATTCGACTAAAATTATTTTGAGAAAAAATATTTTTCCAATCTGTAGTTGCCTATTTTAATCCATGAGACATGCCATGTATATATACATTAATTTAGTATCTAAAATACAGAAAAAATTAAATAAACCATTGCTGAGAATAAAGAGCTAGGGAGTACGTAAAACTAATAAAAAAACTCATCCATATATATCACTTGCATATATTAATTGTGTTCATCAACCAGATAATTAACATCCATAATGCCTCTTAATTTGAAGGTATTGCTTCTTAATTTTCTAGTCTGTTTTTTTAAAGTTCAAACTATTAATTCTTGGAGCTATGTATACCATTTGGCAATGGCGAAGCCACATAGAGTTCTATGGGGTCAATCACCCCACTGAAAAAAAAATTGCTTTATAATGTAAGGCAAATTTTAAAAATTTTAAAGTATTATATAAATTGACCCCACTAAAGTTTTATAAATTTTCTATTATACGGGGTCAAATTGAAAATTTATAACTTTGTCAATCAAATTTTAACCACATATGACTCATATCCTCTCTATATATATGTATCTCTCAATAATATTTTAAACTAAATAATAATAATTATTTTTAAAAATAAATAATGAATTACTTACTTATGAACAGTTGTGATTAAAAAGTTTATTATGAATCAATATAGTGTATATACCATATTATATACTCATTATATTTTCATTGTAATATATATATATATATATATATATATATATATATAACCTCGAAAGTATAAAGTATTAAAAAAAATTGACTCAGGGGCGTTGCCCCCGAACCCCCGCCAATTATTTGTAACTCAGTAATAATTTTGCCCCCACTGATAACAGTTTCTGGCTTCGCCACTGCCACTTGGAGCTAATTATAGTCTTGACAATATTCAGCGGCAATATTCTCCTACTTGTGAGTCTGTATATATATTCTCCTCCTCTTCTTCTTGAATTTCTTCTTCCACTGAAAAAATTGTGACTTTTCGTATACTATTAGTAAAGGGTTTTAGCTATATATACATAAAAGCTTGTGACTGAATCCGTCAAAACCATGCCATAGAATGATATTTTTGGATGCATGATGATTAAACACTAGGTAATTCTCAATATCTCATTCCTTGGTGAATCTAGATTCTTATAATGTTACACCACACTTCTAAACCTAAAAAAACATAAAAATTAATTATAAGAATAATTCAATCCTATCCATAGTCATTTAATTTGTTTGCGAATGAAATTTAGAAACAATTTATATTATTTTCAACAATATTAAAATAAAAGAACAACCCACAATGAATATTATAATAGTGCATTCATCCCATTTTATCTTGTTTTTGGCTTTATGGTTTAAAGAAGAATATGAAAGTTACATAACTTTTCTTTTTCACTTTTCGAATTAATTATAGTCATGACCAAAGGGAAAGCAAAGCTCTTTTGATAAAAGATACTTCCAGCTTTATACATTATATTGGTCCTTACATTTCTCAGATATTTTGTCTTATAATTTGAGATCAACTTTCATGAGATAATTCATCTAATTAATTTAACTTTACTCTTTGCATCTCGAAGGCAATATCACCCTTTCATAATGGAGTTCCGGAAGTAAAGAGATCCAGTAGTAATATATAAGCTTATGGTAGACAAACAAAGACTATTTTGTTTGGGACAGAGATACTCCAACTTTATTTGATTTTGGACAAATATGAAATTACTGTCAATTTCCATCATTTGTCATAAATTTTTAGTGTTTCAACTGTTTCAATCCATGATGGGCAGATGCATGTAAAACTTGAGAAATGGAAGAAAAGGGAGGCCATCAGTCACATAAACAAGGAGGAGTAAACTTGGATCAAGAAAAGTAATAGTAGAAGGAAAATCAGGAACGTGAATGTGAATCAATGAACAAGAAGATGAAATAGTTTTAGTACCTGGGGTGAGGAGATCCTTTGATGGGTTTTTTGCCCATATTTCCTCCAAGACCAACAATCAGGAGGTGGGCCTTCACTCTGCTTTCCATTTTCGTTTTCTTCAATCTCCACTGCTACAATAGTCGTCTGAGCCAATTTCCTGCATATATATTTCACAAGAAAGAAAGAAACAATTTAGTACAAATTTCATTATTAAAAAAAACATCATTAATTCTAAAATATTGCCTTAACCAAGTTTGGCTAAAATCCAATTCATTGTTGCAAACTCAATCCTCCAATAATAAAATATAATTTCCATAAATCCCATAAATATAAAAATCCCAATATGATCAATCGGGGAAAACTTTTCATTCACTTAGATGTCATTTTCCAAAGGTAGAATTCAAACCTACCACTTACCACTTACCACTTACCACTTACCACTTACCAGCCTACAAAGCCTACCCAATATTACCACTTATTTAACAAAACCAAAATTCCCAATCAAAATGCTATATTCCCAAACCTTCCCAAAACACAATAATAGCAAATTAAACACCACTAAACACTAATTATTAGACAAAACCAATTACTAATACACTACATCAACTACAAATACTAAATCAATCCAATGCAAGTAAATTTCCCAAACATGAAATTAAATACCTTACAACATCAAATAAGCACATAAACAGCATTCAACAACTAATACCCGTCACTTTGCACATCAAAATCCTTCCAAACAATATGAAAACATGAAACAAAAATTTGGTATGCCATTTCATGTTCCCACTTTCGAATTTTTCTAATTGATAAAGAAAAAGAGGACCTTCCCTTGATGTGAATACAAAAAAAAGTGATAGATATACACATAGAGAGAGAAATTGTAATAACCAAGAATTTCTAATCACATTGTAAATAATATATTAATGATATTGAAAACTTTGTGGCATATAGTGTATGAATATGTGATGACTTATGTGGAAAAGGTGTATGGTTAAATATATATATAATATATAATATATGAGTCCGGATCAGGTCCGGACTCCCGGATTTTGTTAAAATCCGGACTTTTTTTTTCCTTTTTTTTTGCTTTTTTTTTTTGAAACAACTAAAAAAAAAATTATGGAATTTGAATTTTTACATTATACAGTGTTTTGGGGTGGATTGCTATAACGAAACTGTCTGTACAGTCTGGGCAGACTGTACATACATTGGTTGGTGCAGGTATTAAAAACACACACCAAAACACTGTATTATTGAAAATTTCAGTTCCATAAATTTATTTATTTTTTTTAGTTGTTCTACCAAAAAAAAATTTGGGTCGGATTTTCTCCCGTCCGGGAGTCCGGACCTGATCCGGACTCATATATATATTAATTATATATATTTAACCATCACCTTTTCCACATAAGTCATCACATATTCATACCTATATGCCACAAGTTTTCAATATCATTAATATATTTTTTAAGTGATTTAGAAATTCTGGTTATTACAATTTCTCCTCTCTATGTGTATACTATCACTTTTTTTGTATTCACATCAAGGGAAGGTCCTCTTTTCTTTATCATATAGAAAACTTCGAAAGTGGGAACATGAAATGGCATACCCAAATTTTTGTTTCATGTTTTCATAGTGTTTGGAAGATTTTGATGTGCAAAGTGACGGTGTATTAGTTGTGAATGCTGTTTATGTGCTTTTATTTGATTGTAAGGTATTTAATTCATGTTTGGGAAATTTACTTGCATTGGATTGATTTAGTATTTGTAGTTGATGTAGTGTATTAGTAATTGGTTTTGTCTAATAATTAGTGTTTAGTGGTGTTTAATTGCTATTATTGGTGTTTTGGGAAGGTTGGGAATATAGCATTTTGATTGGGAATTTTGGTTTTGTAAATAAGTGGATAATTATTGGTAGGCTTTGTAGGCTGGTAATGGTAAGTGGTAAGTGGTAATGGTAAGTGGTAAGGTTTGAATTCTACCCTTTGGAAATGACATCTAAGTGAGAAAAGTTTTCCCGATTGATCATATTGGTTTTTATATTTATGGGATTATGGAAATTAATATTTTATTATTGGAGGATTGAGTTTGCAACATGATTGGATTTTAGCCAACTTGTTAAGGCAATATTTTAAATTAAGATGTTTTTTTTAATTAATGAAATTGTACTAAATTGTTTCTTTCTTTCTTGTGAAATATATATCAGGAAATTGGCTCAGACGACTATTGTAGCAGTGGAGATTAAGAAAACGAAAAATGGAAGCAGAAGAGTGAGGCCCCCTCCTGATTGTTGGTCTTGGAGGAAATATGGGCAAAAACCCATCAAAGGATCTCCTCACCCCAGGTACTAAAACTATTTCATCTTCTTGTTCATTGATTCACATTCACGTTCCTGATTTTCCTTCTACTATTACTTTCGATCCAAGTTACTCCTCCTTGTTTATGTGACTGATGGCCTCCCTTTTCTTCCCTTCTCAAGTTTACATGCATCTGCCCCATCATGGATTGAAACAGTTGAAACACTAAAATTTATGACAAATGATGGAAATTCAGTAATTCATATATTGTCCAAAATCAAATAAAGTTGGAGTATCTCTGTCCCAAACAAATAGTCTTTGTTTGTCTACCATAAGCTTATATATTACTACTGGATCTCTTTACTTCCGGAACTCCATTATGAAAGGGTGATATTGCCTTCGAGATGCAAAGAGTAAAGTTAAATTAATTAGATGAATTATCTCATGAAAGTTGATCTCAAATTATAAGACAAAATATCTGAGAAATGTAAGGACCATATATAATGTATAAAGCTGGAAGTATCTTTTATCAAAAGAGCTTTGCTTTCCCTTGGTCATGACATATAATTAATTCGAAAAGTGAAAAAGAAAAGTTATGTAACTTCATATTTCCTCTTAATACCATAAAAGCAAAAACAAGATAAAATGGGATGAATGCACTATTATAATTCATTGTGGTTGTTCTTTTATTTTAATATTGTTGAAATAATATAAATTGTTTCTATGAATTTCATTCGCAAACAAATTAATGACTATGATAGGATTGAAATATTCTTATTTAATTTTTATGTTTTTTTAGGTTTAGAAGTGTGGTGTAACATTATAAAGAATCTAGATTCACCAAGGAATGAGATATTGAGAATTACCTAGTGTTTAATCATCATGCATCCAAAAATTCATTCTATGGCATGTTTTTGACGGATTCAGTCACAAGCTTTTATGTATATATAGCTAAAACCCTTTACTAATAGTATACGAAAAGTCACAATTTTTTCAGTGGAAGAAGAAATTCAAAGAAGAGGAGGAGAATATAATACAGACTCACATGAGTAGGAGAATATTGCCGCTGAATATTGTCAAGACTATAATTAGCTCCAAGTGGCAGTGGCGAAGCCAGAAACTGTTATCAGTGGGGGCAAAATTATTACTGAGTTACAAATAATTTGGCGGGGGTTCGGGGGCAACGCCCCTGAGTCAATTTTTTTTAATACTTTATACTTTCGAGTGTGATATATATATATATATATATATATATATATATATATTACAATGATAAATGAGTAATAATATATGGTATATACACTATATTGATTCATAATAAACTTTTTAATCACAACTGTTCATAAGTAAGTAATTCATTATTTATTTTTAAAAATAATATATTATTATTTAGTTTAAATATTATTGAGAGATACATATATATATTGAGAGGATATGTCATATTGGTTAAAATTTGATTGACAAAGTTATAAATTTTCAATTTGACCCCGTATAATAGAAATTTATAAAACTTTAGTGGGGTCAATTTATATATAATACTTTAAAATTTTTAAAATTTGCCTTACATTATAAAGCAATTTTTTTTTCAGTGGGGGTGATTGACCCCATAGAACTCTATGTGGCTTCGCCATTGCCAAATGGTATACATAGCTCCAAGAATTAGTTTGAACTTTAAAAAACAGACTAGAAAATTAAGAAGCAAATACCTTCAAATTAAGAGGCATTATGGATTATGTATAATTATCTGGGTTGATGAACACAATTAATATGCAAGTGATATATATGGATTAGTTATTTATTAGTTTTACGTACTCCCTAGCTCTTTAATTCTCAGCATGGTTTATTTAATTTTTTCTGTATTTTAGATACTAAATTAATGTATATATACATGGCATGTCTCATGGATTAAAATAGGCAACTACAGATTGGAAAAATATTTTTTCTCAAAATAATTTTAGTCGAATAAAATTGAAATTAGCCATTATACATTAAAAGCTTATAATTTTAGAAGGAAGAAAGTATAAATTTTAATGGGGGAAAAGGGTCAAAAAAGCCCCTGATGTTTACCCGATGTCCCACTTGCACCCTAAACTAATTTTTTTTCCAAAAGTATCCTTAACGTTACATTTTTGGGTCGCTTGTGCCCCTGCCGTTAACAGAATACAAACGGTTAAAATCTGATGACGTGGCAGACTTAATTATAAAATATATTTAAATAAAACAATATATATCATTTAATCAAAACAAAAAATAAAAAAATTCAAATAAAAAAAGCATAACATATTTACAAAAATTTTTTAAAACAGATTTTGTCTAAAAAAACATAATTTCAAAAAAATAGAATTTTTTTAAAAAAAAACTTTTTTAAAAAACGGAACTTTTTAAAAGCAGTTTTTTTTAAAAAAAATATAGAATTTTTTAAAATAGCTTTTCAAAATAGAATTTTTTAAAAACAATTTTTTTAAAAAATATATAATTTTTAAAACAAATAGAATTTTTTTAAAACAAACTTTTTAAAAAAAACGGAACTTTTTGAAAAGCAGTTTTTTTTTAAAAAAATATAGAATTTTTTAAAATAGTTTTTAAAAAAACAGATTTTTTAAAACATTTTTTTTTAAAAACATAATTTTTAAAAAATAGAAATTTTTTTTTTAAAAACAAACTTTTTTAAAAAAATGAAAGCTGATTTTTTTCAAAAAAATAGAAATTTGGTAAAAAAAAACCTTTTTTTAGAAAAAACGACAAACCGTCATTTTGTTTTAAAAAAAATAGTTTTTTTTTAAAACAAACGTTAAAAAGACGGAACTTTTTTACAAAAACAGTTTGTATTCTTAAAAAAAGAGAATTTCTAAAAATAGCGTTTTATTAAAAAAATAGAATTTTTATAAAAGCTGAAATTATTTTTTAAAAAAACAGATTTTTTAACAAAAAGACAGATTTTTAAAAAAAATAGAAATTTTTAAAAATAGGATTTCTTTAAAAATTAAACTTTTTTTTAAAAAATGTTAACTTTTTAAAAGCAGAGTTTTTAAACAAATTAGATTTTTAAAAAAAAATTAGAAATTTTTTACAATAGCTTACTCTTTTAAAAACAGTTTTTTTTTTTAAAAAACAGAATTTTTAGTATAATAGAATTTTTTTTAATAAAGTCTTTTTTAAAAATAGAATTTTTTGTAAAAAAACAGAATGTTAGTATTTTTTTAATTTGATTTTTTTAGTATTTAGTATTTTTTTAATTAGTATTTTAGTACTAAAATGCTAATTAAAAAATAATACTAAAATACTAATTAAAAAATAATACTAAAAATACTAAAAAAATTTGTTTTTTTAAAAAAACTGTTTTTAAAATTTTATTTTTTTAAAAAAAACTGCTTTTAAAAAAGTTCCGTTTTTTTAAAAAGTTTGTTTTTAAAAAAATTCTATTTTTTTAAAAATTATGTTTTTTTTTAAACAAATCTGTTTTAAAATTTTTTTGTAAATATGTTATGCTTTTTTTTATTTTGAATTTTAGCATTTTTTGTTTTTATTAAATGATATATATTGTTTTATTTAAAATATATTTTATAATTAAGCCTGCCACGTCATCAGATTTTAACACCGTTTGTATTCTGTTATCGGCAGGGGCACAAGCGACCCAAAAATGTAACGTTAATGGTACTTTTGGAAAAAAAAATTAGTTTAGGGTGCAAGTGGGACATCGGGGGTAAACATCAGGGGCTTTTTGACCCTTTTCCCAATTTTAATGAGACTATTTTATTTGGGACAGAGATACTTCTACCATAAACACATTGATTTATACCATTCAATTTATTTGTTCCTCTTTATGTTTGAACATGAATCCTAACCTTGTACTCATTCCTAAAACTTTTACACTTCTCAGTAGACTCGCGTTTAGTCAATTTTTGTGTTCTTCCACTGTATATTGAGAAAGTTTCAAGCGTCTTCTGATTAATACTATCTTTTCACAAAATCAACATCATGTTGTGAATATTGATTAAGAAAGAATTATAAGCTAGCTCCAAGTGGTATGTATTGTGATGCATGCCAGGTGGGAACTCTTCCAGAAGCAGGTTGAAATCACCAAAAGATATTGTGGAGATGCCAAATGTTTGATATGCTTGGCTTCCTTCTTCTAAGAAGCATTGTCTAGTGTCATGACGTATGGGCTTGGTGATCGTGGAATAACCAAAAGTAAATCCACATATGGCATAGGCGTTCTTCTTTTACCTGCAAAATGCACCGAGAGCAGGTCAGTTTACTTTTTAACTCATTATTAATGATTTGGTTGGTATCCATATATCTGAGATTTACTTCTGGTTCAGTGTGATCGTATTACTTACAGTGAGACCACAATGAAGCCATGGTCTCACAACTGAAGTGCTTTATATTACTTTTTTTCACTTGTTCTTTAACGTGGACTTTTTCTTGTCCACACTCCTTCTCCTGATGTCTTTAATGTTTGTTTAATAAATTGTATTCAACTTTGTTTTTTTTTCCAACAGTGCAAATTATTGTGATGTTGATGAAAATGGGTTACGGTATATGATCTTGTCTCGTGTAATAATGGAAAAATATGGAGGTTGTTCATCCTGGATCTAAGCAGCTTCATCCGAGTTGTGAGAATTTCGACAATGGAGTTGATGATCTTAATAATCCAAGACATTATATAATATGGGATATGAAGAAGAATACTCATATTTACTCACAAAATTATATAATATAGGATATGAAGAAGAATACTCATAACACTCTCTCTGAAGCAATTCCTTTATCAATGGCTAACATGACCCAACTTACATTTTTGCAAGCCTTGTTGACTTTATGAATGCTACAGTTTCTGTGACAACCCGAGAATTTGGACAATTTATTTAAAATCTTAAACGATTGATTTAAGGTCAAATAATAGACCTAGACAGAAAATAAGTGTAAGCGTTTGATATTATTAGGGTGAAATTTTGATGATTTCAAAATTTTGTGAAGGATATAGGTGAATTATTCAAGATTAAGGATTTATGTGATTATGTCCTGTGTTTATGGTTATGTATGTGTACAGAATGTGGTTAAGGGTCAAGGGTTGACCAGATTAATTGTATATGTGTCAAACCCTAAGTATATTTTAAGAACGTCAACGTTCAGTTAGAAAACCATAACGTCTGATAAGAAACCCTAGATTGGGAATGCAATGTATGTACAAGGTTAAACGTCATTAATATTAAATTAATTAGGGAAAACCCTAATGAATTATCTAAAATCTTAATTGATTATTAGAAAACCCTAATACCAGATCTGAAAATCCTAGTTTCAGATTCTGATAAAGTGAAACCCTAATCTGGGAATATAACGGAGAATTTTAATGCTTAGTGCTAATAATTAAGTATTAATTAGGGTAAAGATTAATTAATTAACAAACCCTAATTTCCAATTTTTGGAACCCAAATTGTTCCGTCAAAAACCCTAATGCTCAATTGTGGATTTAATTGCTAAAATTAGCAATGTTAATTAGGAACCCTAATCCTAATTATTTCAATTTATGAGTAATTAGAAAACTCTAATCTAATTACGAAAATCTAATTTCTAATTTAGAAAATTATTTTTCTATTAGAAACCCTAATTTTTGGGTTATAAACCCTAATCCGCGATTTTGACCTTAATTGCTTAATTAGCACTGTTAATTAGGAAATATAAATCCTAATTGTCAAGTTATTAGAAACCCTAATCTAATTAGAAAATCTAATTTCTAAAATTTAAATATTATTTTTCTATTTAAAATCCTAAAATGTGGTTTTGAAACCTAATGTACAAATTTGACCCTAATTGCTTAATTAGCTATTGTAATTATGAAATGTTAATCTTAATTAGCAAGATTGAATTTATAATTAGGAAATCTTAATTATAATTATAGAATCCTAATTATAATTGAGAAATATTAATTTTTTTTATTTTTGAAAATCTAAATTAAAAATTTTAGAAATTTAATTTGGATGTTAAGGGTTAAAACCTAAACTCTAAATGCTCCAAACCCTAAACCCTAAAATCTCCAAACCCTAAACCCTAAGGGTTTGTATTAAATAACCATTTTAGAATTGAATTTGCATGGAAAAGACTAAATTGCCCTTAGTGCATTATGGTGACTTAACTTGCAAGAATTGGCCTAGTGAAGTGGGTGAACCACCCTAGCCTAGTATATGACTTTTAAATCTAGCCATCTCAGCCAAATTGACAGCCTTGTGCAATGCATTATCATTTATATAGATAAAAGTAAGAAAAAGTCTTACTTTACTTTTTATATCAACCAAGACCCTTCTCTCTCTTCATTCTCGAATTATAGAGTGAGAAAGTGAGATTTGATAAGCAAGTATCAGCCTTTAACTTCACTAGATCAGATCAACAAAGTCAGATTCAAAAATCAAAGCATAAAAGGTATAAAAACCCTAATCCTTGAAATCCTTCGATTTGTTGTTAAATGTTGCAATTGATTGTTCAAAGTTGTGTAATAGGGTGTCAATTGATGATCTGGGTTGATAAATTATGAACCCATAACATCAAAGTACACGAAAATGAAGTTTTAAAAAATCTAGAAAAGTGGAAAAATGAGACCTGACAGCCTAATGTCAGGGCCTCTAGATGTGTGTGTTAGATTTTTTTCTGTGTTTTATGTTATATATTTGTAGTATGCCATGTTATCTTAAATCTGAAACTTGAATCAGGGTCATATCATGTCTAGATCATAAGTAACAAGCGGTCAAAAGGCGTTGACCGACCTCGAAAATGTGAATCTGGGTAACCCAGATTTCCCAACAGTGTCTGACAAGCATGTTCATAGAGTCTGATCTCGTATAGGTTTGATGGTTAGGCCAAGTTATTGTGTTTTTGTTGTAGCCTGACATGTGTACTACATGTTAAAGGCTTTAGATCACCCAGATCATGAACAGGAACGAAATTATTTAAGGTCAAAGTAGGTTGACCGAACTGTCGAAAGAAGGAATCTGGGTAACCCAGAATCTTCAAAGGGCGTTTTCTAACAGCTAGTTTGACCGGTCACAATATTTCGTTCCTGATTTTGTTAAGTTGACCTATTGATTTATTATTGTAGCCTGTCATCTCCACTACAAGATGAAACCACTAGATCGCATAAACCGAACACAGAAGATTAAGATTTAAAGCTACAAAAGTACACACTCGAACTGCCTTGGGTTTCTGGGTTGCCCAGAAAACCCAGGCGTGGTCGGACAAGGTTTTTGATTACCCAGATCTTGCTTTTTTGTTGTTGGATGGCCATATTATTGATTGATAATAATAGTATTACACTTATACTACATGTTAGGTAACATTATCTGCCCAGATTATAAAAGGAACATGAATTTATTTCTGGTCAAAGTGGTAACCTCGAACCTCTGACATGAATTCTGGGAATTGGCCAAGAACACCAAGAACACCTATAGCGACGGTTCTGTCGCTATA
The DNA here is from genome assembly GCA_020205505.1 of Panax japonicus. Classification (NCBI taxonomy): domain Eukaryota; kingdom Viridiplantae; phylum Streptophyta; class Magnoliopsida; order Apiales; family Araliaceae; genus Panax; species Panax japonicus. The sequence goes on from CM035098.1 coordinate 34,850,338, forward strand.
GGGCCCCTTTAGCGACGCTTAATTTCGGAAATTACAGAAAATTAATTAAAAATTAGAAAAAAATGGTTTTTAATTATTAAAAATACATAATAAATTATGAAAAATTATTTTAAGTCTGAAAAATAGTTTTTAATTATTTTAAGTATATTTCAAAAATATTTATTATTTTTGGAATGTAAATGGTATTTATTTATTTAATTATAATATTAAATAAATTATTTAAAAATGGTTTTAATTCATGAAAAATCATGAAAAATTATTTTATGGTATAAGAAAATATTTTAAGTTATTTTGATGACTTTTAATATTTTGTGATGAAATTAATTAATTAATCAATATTAATGATAATTAGTTTATTTAATAAATATATTAAATAAATTATTGAAAAATAGAATTAATGATTTAAAAATCATATAAAAATGATTTAAGTGTTATAAAAATATTTTAAGTTATAAAATATAACCTTTGATATTTAGTCATGAAAATATTAATATTTTAATATTAATAGCAATTATCGGATAATGGATTTAAGTGTTTAAAAATCATATAATTGTGATTTTAAGGTATTAAAAATAATTTGATATATTATAATTATATTATAATATTATGTAATGATTTTCATTAATATTTTATATTAAATGAATATTAATGATTAAGGAATTATGTGGTATTTAATTCATTTAAATACGGTTTTAATGATTGAAAATTGTTGATAAATGATATTAATTATCTGAAAATTATTATAAGTCAATGAAAATTATTTTGACTGCTTAGAAAATTATCTAAGTTAACTGTTAACTGTTAAGTCAGAGTTTAATTAAACTTAAACTCGATAAAAGTCCGACTAGATCGTCGGGATGTTAGAATTGTGTCGGGTTCAACTCAGACTGCAATAGTTTGACTTGATACCTAGTCTTATGTGCTGTATAGACTGATAGGCTTATATGGTAATGTGTTTAGGTTATTCTGTGGATATAAATATAACAGTATTATATTGTGATGATATTATTCTAATATTGGAGATCTATATTATTAATATTAGGTCTTCGGATAAAGCGTTATAAATTGCGTTGCGGTAATCAACGGTTCAGGCAAGTTTCTTTGTACTTAACTCTAATAAGAGTGTTTTATTCAAGCTTATGGTTAATCATTGCTGATTGCCATGAAAATTGTACTCTGTACATCTGGCATGTATAAGTCAGGTATGAAAGGCTGATCACCTTCATTACCAGTTATTTCAGAAATGTTTGTTCATGTTTAAAACTTGTTCAGTCTAAAGTTTGTTCGTGCTAGTTCTCAATTATATTGATGAATTATAGCCAGCTTATTATTCATACTCTTCAATCATGATATATCGTTATATTGTTGTATTTAAACTTGCTGGGCAACTTTCATGCTCACCCTTGCTATATCATGCTAAAACATTGCAGATAAGGCGAACGTGTTCGGATACAGGAAAAAGGTTAAGGCCAAGTTCAGCTTGGGATATAAAGTGCGGCTAGGTTGTAATAGCGTATTTTGATAAATATTGTTGTATAATAGATATTTTATGAATTGTGTATAAGTTAAGATTACTCGACCTTGGGGAATAGTGTGTAATGTAATGTTAAACAATTTATGTTTATATCTTCCGCAAATAGTTATAGAAATAGTATACCGAATCCGAGGTGATTTGGGACCTGGATTCGGGGTTGCTACAGTTGGTATCAAAGCTGTTGGTTATGAAGCTTAGGTAGGAATACCTGAGACCAATAACCGCAGTGATTAGGATAAATGCTAACTCAAATAGAGTTAGTTGGTCGGTAAGATTCAAAGACGAATCTCGGCGAGTGTTAAGACACAGAGTTCCCTAACTCTGGTTATAGTGGTGAACAGTAGTAGTGAACAGTAGTGTAGGAATAGGAGATCGTAAAATAAAACGATCAAGTCATGGAATTGAATCGTAATATATACGATAAGATCACCCCGTGATCTGATAAGGTTATGACAGCCAGAAAGAATCAATCTTATGATTGAAAAGTTTACAGCAAGATGCTGCGTATAAGTTGTATTATGAAATAGTACTATGAAAACTCATAAAAGAGTTATGGATTATGAATACGAATTGAATTCGTATTGAAAAAGGGGGTTAAGATTAGGTGGGGATTTTAATGAGGACTCGTGTTAGCAACTGAGTTGTATGATTTCTTGTATGGGCGGGGAATTGTACTTGGTGTAAAAACTACTTAGTTGGTGGCATTAGTAACCATTGAAATGTTGTGTCACGCTAGTTATTATATATAGATAAATAGGTCATAGGTAGAGAATATAAGATTAAGTACGAGTTCTTAGAACTCATATTTATGTGACATTCTTGACTCATAGTTATATGAAATGTTTATGAGCCCCTCAGCGAACGGACGCCAAAGGTCAGACTAGGGTAAGTTCGTAAACTCATATAATTGTGGCCAGGTTATGAACTCATAAGTGTGGTTTTATGAATTGGGTATAGTTGTGAATGGAGTGTTAAGGATTATAGGAACAGATAGATTATTAAGTAAATGATCATTAGTGGAGACTTAGGTTTTCCTAAACTCCTAGCTATACTAAACTTCAAAATTTTGACATCAAGCTAAATACGCACTATGTGCCTTTTAAAAAAAAATGTAGACTCGTAATCATTTTTGAAACGGTTTAAAGTACAGTCTATGCTACTTATTTCGGCTAGACGCAAATGATTTGAAATATCAAAAATTATTTTTATTTATCACTTATGTACCATGTAACCTGGTGCAGAGATGATAAAAATAATGGAGTCATCAATGCAGTATTACTTAGTGTGAATTAGACCTAAAGTCACTATTCCACTATGGTATGATGTAGCATGACAAAATCACCAAATGACGGAATCCTCAACGGACTGTAAATACCGTGCGGCATCATGACGTCATTAGCGAAAATGTTTTCAAAAATTTTAATTTGCCAACGGGGTTTAGCTACACCTAAATAATTCGATTGAATTGAATTATTGATATGAGTCTATGCTATTTGATTCAGCTAGACTAATGTTATAAAAACTCTAAGTGTTTATTGAAAGAAATTTCCCAAACCAAATTGTTTTGGTGCGGAATCCTATGATAAGACTGAGGTGAACGATAATGTTTGGATAAATAATCCAATCTAGTAGCGTAAATATTCGCTAAAAATGATTAATACGTTATGCATGACGTACGAGTACGATAGGCTAATCACCTAAAGTACTAGTAATGGTAGTTTACCTTCTTTGTGATTGTAAACAGACCAAGTAATGTTTTGTTTTGCGGTATGATCACTACCGCTAAAACTATGTGTTCATGGTCTATATGACCCCTCAGCACAATTTCAAAACTTTTGCTCTTGTGAGTGGTGTATTGGGTAGCATGTGATATGTGTGAATGGTGTAAGGTGTAAGGTGTAAGGTGAATTTTGGGGACGAAATTCTTATAAGAAGGGGTGAATGTGACAACCCGAGAATTTGGATAATTTATTTAAAATCTTAAATGATTGATTTAAGGTCAAATAATAGACCTAGACAGAAAATAAGTGTATGCGTTTGATATTATTAGGGTGAAATTTTGATGATTTCAAAATTTTGTGAAGGATATAGGTGAATTATTCAGGATTAAGGATTTATGTGATTATGTTCTGTGTTTATGGTTATGTATGTGTACAGAATGTGGTTAAGGGTCAAGGGTTGACCAGATTAATTGTATATGTGTCAAACCCTAAATATATTTTATGAACGTCAACGTTCAGTTAGAAAACCATAACGTCTGATAAGAAACCCTAGATTGGGAATGCAATGTATGTACAAGGTTAAACGTCATTAATATTAAATTATTTAGGGAAAACCCTAATGAATTATCTAAAATCTTAATTGATTATTAGAAAACCCTAATACCAGATCTGAAAATCCTAGTTTCAGATTCTGATAAAGTGAAACCCTAATCTGGGAATATAACGGAGAATTTTAATGCTTTAGTTCTAATAATTAAGTATTAATTAGGGTAAAGATTAATTAATTAACAAACCCTAATTTCTAATTTTTGGAACCCAAATTGTTCCGTCAGAAATCCTAATGCTCAATTGGGGATTTAATTGCTAAAATTAGCAATGTTAATTAGGAAACCCTAATCCTAATTATTTCAATTTATGAGTAATTAGAAAACTCTAATCTAATTACGAAAATCTAATTTCTAATTTAGAAAATTATTTTTCTATTAGAAACCCTAATTTTTGGATTATAAACCCTAATCCGCGATTTTGACCTTAATTGCTTAATTAGCACTGTTAATTAGGAAATATAAATCCTAATTGTCAAGTTATTAGAAACCCTAATCTAATTAGGAAATCTAATTTCTAAAATTTAAATATTATTTTTCTATTTAAAATCCTAAAATGTGGTTTTGAAACCTAATGTACAAATTTGACCCTAATTGCTTAATTAGCGATTGTAATTATGAAATGTTAATCATAATTAGCAAGATTGAATTTATAATTAAGAAATCTTAATTATAATTATAGAATCCTAATTATAATTGAGAAATATTAATTTTTTTTATTTTTGAAAATCTAAATTAAAAATTTTAGAAATTTAATTTGGATGTTAAGGGTTAAAACCTAAACCCTAAATGCTCCAAACCCTAAACTCTAAAATTTCCAAACCCTAAACCCTAAGGGTTTGTGTTAAATGACCATTTTAGAATTAAATTTGCATGGAAAAGACTAAAATGCCCTTAGTGCATTATGGTGACTTAACTTGCAAGAATTGGCCTAGTGAAGTGGGTGAACCACCCTAGCCTAATATATGACTTTTAAATCTAGCCATCTCAGCCAAATTGACAGCCTTGTGCAATGCATTATCATTTATATAGATTAAAAGTAAGAAAAAGTCTTACTTTACTTTTTATATCAACCAAGACCCTTTCTCACTCTTCATTCTCGAATTATAGAGTGAGAAAGTGAGATTTGATAAGCAAGTATCAGCCTTTAACTTCACTAGATCAGATCAACAAAGTCAGATTCAAAAATCAAAGCATAAAAGGTATAAAAACCCTAATCCTTGAAATCCTTCGATTTGTTGTTAAATGTTGCAATTGATTGTTCAAAGTTGTGTAATAGGGTGTCAATTGATGATCTAAATTGATAAATCATGAACGCATAACATCAAAGTACACAAAAATGAAGTTTTAGAAATTCTGGAAAAGTGGAAAAATGAGACCTGACAGCCTAATGTCAGGGTCTCTAGACCTGTGTGTGTTAGATTTTTTCTGTGTTTTATGTTATATATTTGTAGTATGCCATGTTATCTTTAATCTGAAACTTGAATCAGGGTCATATCATGTCTAGATCATAAGTTACAAGCGGTCAAAAGGCGTTGACCGACCTCGAAAATGTGAATCTGGGTAACCCAGATTTCCCAACAGTGTATGACAAGCATGTTCATAGAGTCTGATCTCGTATAGGTTTGATGGTTAGGCCAAGTTATTGTGTTTTTGTTGTAGCCTGACATGTGTACTACATGTTAAAGGCTTTAGATCACCCAGATCATGAACAGGAACGAAATTATTTAAGGTCAAAGTAGGTTGACCGAACTGTCGGAAGAAGGAATCTGGGTAACCCAGAATCTTCAAAGGGCGTTTTCTAACAGCTAGTTTGACCGGTCACAATATTTCGTTCCTGATGTTGTTAAGTTGACCTATTGATTTATTATTGTAGCCTGTCATCTGCACTACAAGATGAAACCACTAGATCACATAAACCGAACACAGAAGATTAAGATTTAAAGCTTCAAAAGTACACACTCGAACTGCCTTGGGTTTCTGGGTTGCCCAGAAAACCCAGGCGTGGTCTGACAAGGTTTTTGATTACCCAGATCTTGCTTTTTTGTTGTTGGATGGCCATGTTATCGATTGATAATAATAGTATTACACTTATACTACATGTTAGGTAACATTATCTGCCCAGATTATAAAAGGAACATGAATTTATTTCTGGTCAAAGTGGTAACCTCGAACCTCTGACATGAATTCTGGGAATTGGCCAAGAACACCAAGAACACCTATAGCGACGGTTCTGTCGCTATAGGGCCCCTTTAGCGACGCTTAATTTCGAAATTACAGAAAATTAATTAAAAATTAGAAAAAAATGGTTTTTAATTATTAAAAATACATAATAAATTATGAAAAATTATTTTAAGTCTGAAAAATAGTTTTTAATTATTTTAAGTATATTTCAAAAATATTTATTATTTTTGGAATGTAAATGGTATTTATTTATTTAATTATAATATTAAATAAATTATTTAAAAATGGTTTTAATTCATGAAAAATCATGAAAAATTATTTTATGGTATAAGAAAATATTTTAAGTTATTTTTGATGACTTTTAATATTTTGTGATGAAATTAATTAATTAATCAATATTAATGATAATTAGTTTATTTAATAAATATATTAAATAAATTATTGAAAATAGAATTAATGATTTAAAAATCATATAAAAATGATTTAAGTGTTATAAAAATATTTTAAGTTATAAAATATAACCTTTGATATTTAGTCATGAAAATATTAATATTTTAATATTAATAGCAATTATCGGATAATGGATTTAAGTGTTTAAAAATCATATAATTGTGATTTTAAGGTATTAAAAATAATTTGATATATTATAATTATATTATAATATTATGTAATGATTTTCATTAATATTTTATATTAAATGAATATTAATGATTAAGGAATTATGTGGTATTTAATTCATTTAAATACGGTTTTAATGATTGAAAATTGTTGATAAATGATATTAATTATCTGAAAATTATTATAAGTCAATGAAAATTATTTTGACTGCTTAGAAAATTATCTGAGTTAACTGTTAACTGTTAAGTCAGAGTTTAATTAAACTTAAACTCGATAAAAGTCCGACTAGACCGTCGGGATGTTAGAATTGTGTCGGGTTCAACTCAGACTGCAATAGTTTGACTTGATACCTAGTCTTATGTGCTGTATAGACTGATAGGCTTATGTGGTAATGTGTTTAGGTTATTCTGTGGATATAAATATAACAGTATTATATTGTGATGATATTATTCTAATATTGGAGATCTATATTATTAATATTAGGTCTTCGGATAAAGCGTTATAAATTGCGTTGCGGTAATCAACGGTTCAGGCAAGTTTCTTTGTACTTAACTCTAATAAGAGTGTTTTATTCAAGCTTATGGTTAATCATTGCTGATTGCCATGAAAATTGTACTCTGTACATCTGGCATGTATAAGTCAGGTATGAAAGGCTGATCACCTTCATTACCAGTTATTTCAGAAATGTTTGTTCATGTTTAAAACTTGTTCAGTCTAAAGTTTGTTCGTGCTAGTTCTCAATTATATTGATGAATTATAGCCAGCTTATTAGTCATACTCTTCAATCATGATATATCGTTATATTGTTGTATTTAAACTTGCTGGGCAACTTTCATGCTCACCCTTGCTATATCATGATAAAACATTGCAGATAAGGCGAACGTGTTCGGATACAGGAAAAAGGTTAAGGCCAAGTTCAGCTTGGGATATAAAGTGCGGCTAGGTTGTAATAGCGTATTTTGATAAATATTGTTGTATAATAGATATTTTATGAATTGTGTATAAGTTAAGATTACTCGACCTTGAGGAATAGTGTGTAATGTAATGTTTAAACAATTTATGTTTATATCTTCCGCAAATAGTTATAGAAATAGTATACCGAATCCGAGGTGATTTGGGACCTGGATTCGGGGTTGCTACAGTTGGTATCAAAGCTGTTGGCTATGAAGCTTAGGTAGGAATACCTAAGACCAATAACCGCAGTGATTAGGATAAATGCTAACTCAAATAGAGTTAGTTGGTCGGTAAGATTCCAAGACGAATCTCGGCGAGTGTTAAGACACAGAGTTCCCTAACTCTGGTTATAGTGGTGAACAGTAGTAGTGAACAGTAGTGTAGGAATAGGAGATCGTAAAACAAAACGATCAAGTCATGGAATTGAATCGTAATATATACGATAAGATCACCCCGTGATCTGATAAGGTTATGACAGCCAGAAAGAATCAATCTTATGATTGAAAAGTTTACAGCAAGATGCTGTGTATAAGTTGTACTATGAAATAGTACTATGAAAACTCATAAAAGAGTTATGGATTATGAATACGAATTGAATTCGTATTGAAAAAGGGGGTTAAGATTAGGTGGGGATTTCAATGAGGACTCGTGTTAGCAACTGAGTTGTATGATTTCTTGTATGGGCGGGGAATTGTACTTGGTGTAAAAACTACTTAGTTGGTGGCATTAGTAACCATTGAAATGTTGTGTCACACTAGTTATTATATATAGATAAATAGGTCATAGGTAGAGAATATAAGATTAAGTACGAGTTCTTAGAACTAATACTTATGTGACATTCTTGACTCATAGTTATATGAAATGTTTATGAGCCCCTCAGCGAACGGACGCCAAAGGTCAGACTAGGGTAAGTTCGTAAACTCATATAATTGTGGCCAGGTTATGAACTCATAAGTGTGGTTTTATGAATTGGGTATAGTTGTGAATGGAGTGTTAAGGATTATAGGAACAGATAGATTATTAAGCAAATGATCATTAGTGGAGACTTAGGTTTTCCTAAACTCCTAGCTATGCTAAACTTCGAAATTTTGACATCAAGCTAAATACGCACTATGTGCCTTTTAAAAAAAAATGTAGACTCGTAATCATTTTTGAAACGGTTTAAAGTACAATCTATGCTACTTATTTCGGCTAGACGCAAATGATTTGAAATATCAAAAATTATTTTTATTTATCACTTATGTACCATGTAACCTGGTGCAGAGATGATAAAAATAATGGAGTCATCAATGCAGTATTACTTAGTATGAATTAGACCTAAAGTCACTATTCCACTATGGTATGATGTAGCATGACAAAATCACCAAATGACGGAATCAACGGTTCAGGCAAGTTTCTTTGTACTTAACTCTAATAAGAGTGTTTTATTCAAGCTTATGGTTAATCATTGCTGATTGCCATGAAAATTGTACTCTGTACATCTGGCATGTATAAGTCAGGTATGAAAGGCTGATCACCTTCATTACCAGTTATTTCAGAAATGTTTGTTCATGTTTAAAACTTGTTCAGTCTAAAGTTTGTTTGTGCTAGTTCTCAATTATATTGATGAATTATAGCCAGCTTATTATTCATACTCTTTAATCATGATATATCGTTATATTGTTGTATTTAAACTTGCTGGGCAACTTTCATGCTCACCCTTGCTATATCATGATAAAACATTGCAGATAAGGCGAACGTGTTCGGATACAGGAAAAAGGTTAAGGCCAAGTTCAGCTTGGGATATAAAGTGCGGCTAGGTTGTAATAGCGTATTTTGAAAAATATTGTTGTATAATAGATATTTTATGAATTGTGTATAAGTTAAGGTTACTCGACCTTGGGTAATAATGTGTAATGTAATGTATAAACAATTTATGTTTATATCTTTCGTAAATAGTTATAGAAATAGTTTACCGGATCCGAGGTGATTTGGGACCTGGATTCGGGGCTGCTACAGTTTCTCTTCAGAGATCTGCATCTTATAATAGTTTTGTTTTTGTGTTGATTTATTTTTCATGTTCTAGGGACTTGTCTTCCAATAATTTGAGTGGTCTTGTACCAAGATTTCTTGCTAAAACATTCAAGTAAGACTCTTGAGAATTTTTCAGTTTATTATTTTCTTTATACCATAGAGATGAAATTCTAATAATTCTTTCATTTCCATTCTCTTTTAACAGCATTTTAGGAAACCCAAGATATGTGCAACTGGGAAAGAGCAAGACTGCAATGGAACAACACCTTTGCCATCGTCTCCTTGTTAGGTAGTGCACCACAACTTAATTTTATGGATAGTTTGATATATTTTGTGGATGTAGTCAAATTCACAATTCAATATAGTAGTAATTATATTGAAAAGTGCATTTAAAATTGTAAACGTATGGTATTATTGTGGATGTATTTTGAAATTTAGAATGATTGATACTTTTTGGCTTTAAATGAGAATTTAGAGTTTTTTTAGCTATATCATGGCATTAGCAGTCCTTGTTTGGTACTGACACAACATTGTAGGTACTTGTTTGGTAATTCAATATAATAGTAATTATATATGCATGTATTATATCTTATGAAAAATAAATAGACAACGTTTTTTAGGAAAAAAAATGTTGTGTAATGTGTCAATACAACGTTTTTCATAAAATAAACGTTGTTGCTTACTAAAGTAAATATCCAAAAACGTTGTATATATGCATCTATTATAACTTATTTTAGTAAAAGACGTTGTGGAATCATACTATCTAAAACGTTTTCACACATCTAAGACCTTATGGAAAACAAATAGACAACATTTTTTAGGATACGACGTTGTGTACTGTGTCAATAGACAACGTTTTTTACAAAATAAACGTTGTTGCTTGCTAAAGCAGAGATCCAAAAATGTTGTATATATGCATCTATTACTGCAGTTTTTAGTAAAAAAACGTTGTGGAATTGTACTATATACACCGTTTTCACGCATCCAACACCCTATGGAAAACAAATAGACAATGTTTTTAGGGAAAAATGTTGTGTAATGTGTCAATAGACAACGTTTTAAAAACGTTGTTTAAATGTATCTAATAGATGACACTGTTAATCATTACGTTTTTGGGGGCCTATTACAACGTTTTTTAAACGTTATCTATTTACTTTTTTCTACTAGTGCAAGCTTCTCAAAGAAGATTGGTTAAGGAGGCGGAATAGTAAGGAGGTGGGACTTAATAACCTTTTTGCCCCCACTTTACAAATTCAATAAAAGGAGAGCTTAAGCTTCATTATTCGGTTACAAAATTTCACCAACACATTGAGAGAGAGAATTGCTAAGAAAGAAGAAAAAGAAGCTAGCTCAATTGATCAAACAGTCAAGACCGCCAAGAACACAAGTGGTAATAACCTTTAAACCCTTAATCTTCATCTTTTCAATTTGATTTTTGATAGAGAAATGATTATTGGTGGACTATTTATTGTTCGAAGTAATAAGGATGGATTTTAGTGGACTAAAAACACTACGAAAGCATAATAAGTGGAATCATAAATGGATTAAGAACTAAATGAAGAAAAGTATGAAAAACATAGAGCATGTTGTTGATGGACAAGTTTAAAACTATCGTGTATAAAATTAGATGTTATATGCTTGGTTAGGATGTTAGATGTTTGATTAAAGGAATGATTCCATTTTAAATGGAGTAAAAATCTCGTATAACGAAGTTATGGAGAAATTTCTAAGAAATGACAGTAATCGTTGAAATCGTAGTTAACTAGGATTTCTGAACGAAAATGGAATGTTAATAACGAACCTAGAAAGCTAAGGTTTCATGAACATATTGAAAAAAATGAAATTTATGAATCATAAACTCAAGAACTGACGAATTCGGACATTGTATGGAGGAATTACGGATGAACGAGCGAAGAATACTCAAGAACGTAAAACGAACGAATAATGAAAATTTAATCGAGCGAAATATTCGTTAACGGATTTAAAAAATTATTTTGTCCGGGGGACATCGTAGTATGAAGAAGAAGTAAGAAATTTGCTATTGAATAAACTAATTATGAGTTATAACGAGCAAGTTATGAATTCGAGAAGGAAGCGGTGTAAAATTTTCCTACACTCAGAAAAAAATTTCAAAGAAAAGGGGCAAGCATCGCAGCGCCTGTTATTCCTTGATGAGTGGCATTGTAGCGCCCGGACGAGGCCAACATACTACTAATGTGTGCTACAGCGCATCATTTAACAAAGGGTACGACGCTGCAGCGCTGGGCCAGAGAAAACGCCAGAGAAGAAGGTTTAAGGGCATAAAAAGAGAGGGAATGATTAAGGTTTAATAATGAACCTAATTAAACTTAAAGTAACATCTTAAATGATGATTAAGACCTTAAGTTTAACAATTAAAAGTTAAATAAAGGTTATAAAAATTTAAACGGGAAGTAGGTTTTGCAATATTGTTAAACTTATATTCGCATTAAACGAATGTTTAAGGTTAAATTAATCATAATAACTTGAACATTAAATGAGAATGGTAACTTATGACATTAAAATGTTATAAAGCCGTAATAAACATTAAATAACCTAACGAATGTTATTAATTTAACAATTCAGATAGTTTATACTAAAAAGAAGGAGAAGATAGTTTAATGACAATATGTATTGATTGTTATGTGACCTAATTTGGTATGCAATGTGATTATATCATGTAGAACCTTTAAAAACCAAAAGAAAAGTGAATTAACGCTAGAAGACACTTGAGGCAAGTTTTCTAAACCATTGTCTATACTCTGTGTTGGACAAGGTTTATGATTCATGTATGATGTGCATGAATTGTTTAAAGAAAGAGTCGATGCAATTTTCTTCGGCTAGACAAGACTTAGAGTATTTTGTTGATTTCTTTACAATCTTTCAAAATATTATTAATGTTGTTATCATATGCCAATTGCTTTGATACGGATTCAAAGATAAGCCTGAGTATGAATAAACAAAGGTTTTTAGTCGTAAATTGAATGGCAGGTGAATTGCCAAAACTTAAATGTAAACACGTTTAATGGACTAGTGTTATACAACATAGAGTACTATAGGCTAATCACCTAGACGTGCTCGTAAGAAATATCGAACTTACGGACTTAGTGTCGAATTGTCTTTTTCAACGAAAGAAAGAATGGAATGTTCATAGTCTTTGACCAAACTAAGAATTTAACTGATGCTTATCATCGTTAACTGTTTTAAAGGAAAGAAAAGTATTATTTTGATTATTCATAGTACTTTATAACTACTTGTTCAGTTATAGAAGATAAATCATATGATTCTTTTTGCTTTTGCAACATAAATTTTAAACTTGATGAGCTTGTTATGCTCATTCTTGCTTGAATTATATTATTACAGATAAGAATGAACGGATCAAAAGATCTGGTAAGGAAAAAGGAAAAGCCAAGGCGGATAAGTAGTTATCTTGTAATAGAATAGTATTACTTTTTTAATAATGTAGTATTATGACAAATGAACGAATGTAATGGTTAACAAAGAACCTGGGAAAGGATTTATTATTATGTAATATTTATTAAAATGTTCATGTCAATGACGTCTTTCAATTGAATGTATGTATAGTTAGTAGCACCGTATAGCACCATGTACCGGGTTGGAATACCCGGATTTGGGGGCGTCACAAAAAGCAGCATCCAATCACTTATTAATTGAGGTAAGAGATATCATTTTCTTTCATACTCCTAAATCTAGCTTATTATGGCCGTAAGTATTGATTTTATAATTCCTGAAATGGTTAGAATTTCCTTTGGGGTTTGCGCTTCATTTAATATCATTTCACTTAAACTTTTTATTTACCTAAGCTTTTTTTTTATTAAATTTTAATTATTATATTTGAAATACGAATCTCAAATATCATTCTTGAATTTGACTCCACATTTTGGTCATCATGTTGAAAATTTGGACATTATTGAACTCTTGACGAATTAAATGTCAAATCTCAAATTTTTATTCTTTTATCTTATTATTCTTATAACTTTTGTTCATCCTTTTTATCACTGTTATTAAAATCATGTTATTGTGAATATGTTTGGCCTGCGTGCAAAGATAATATGAATGGTGAATGTCTTTGGTCAGTCTGACAAAGACATATGGTGAAAAATTCCCTTTGGTCCGTAGTGCAAAGATGGACTATTGATTGACATGATAATGACCATTGGTGTTACAATTGAATATCTTTGGCCCGTAGTGCAAAGATAAATTATTAATTTCCATGATTATTATCAGGAACTATTGATTGGTGCTACAGGGATAAAATATTGATAGCGAACTTTTAAATTGGAGAAAATTATGAACATCGTGATCTATTTTACTCTCCTAATTTATTGTTATTTCCACAACAGTTGCTAATCTAAAATTTGTTGTCTATTATATTTTATCAGATTTTTAAATGTTGAAGGCTAAGGATAATCTATTCTTCATTATCTAAGTCATGATATTCTTTACTTGATTGTTTGAGCTCACCCTTTTTCCTTTTTGTTCCATTGTTCTTCTCAGAAAATGAGAGTGTAGTTTGGACTAGCTGGGGTTAAGGGTGTAAATGAGTCGAACCGGAGCGAATAGAAAAATACTCGAATTCGACTCGAAATGATAAATTCGTACTCGAATTCGGCTCGAATTCGAATTATATTTGAAAAATCCTACTTAGATTTGACTCGACTCGAATATTTATTACTCGAATTCGATCCGACTCGACTCGAATATTTTTTCAAACTACTCGCGAGCTTCAAATTCAAGCTCGAATTCGAGTCTCCGCATAATAACTAGTTTTATAATAAATATAATTATAAATTGAATTTGTTATTTTACTTAAAAATGAAAAAATATATTTATTATTACACTTTGCAAATATAAAATCACAATTAAAATTAAAAATAAAATAAAATAATAACTAATTATCCTAATTTGATTTGAATTTGTATATATTATAAGAAAATGTATCGAACATCTAATCGAATATGTATTAACCGAGTATGTCAATCAAAAATTCGAGTAGTTTGAATCTTAAACGAGTCGAGTATAACCTTGTTCAGATTCTACTCATATTTTTTTTCGAACTATTTTTAATGCTCAGATTTGGATCATATTATTAACGAATCCGAGTCTCGCTCGTATTTTTTCGAGTCGAGCCCGAATCAGGCCTGAACTGTGTTGGCTCATTTACAGCCTTAGCTGGGGTGTGGAGTGATGGTCCAAGATAGTTACTATAGAAGTCTTCACCATGTTGTAAAATAGTGTGGCAATAATCATGTTGATGACTTTGTAATACCTGTTGTCATATCTTATACAACATTGTAATAAATTTGATGTGGATATTGTCATATTATCTACAGAACTGTAATAAGAAAACGTATGGTTGTGATATGTA
The DNA here is from genome assembly GCA_020205505.1 of Panax japonicus. NCBI lineage: Eukaryota > Viridiplantae > Streptophyta > Magnoliopsida > Apiales > Araliaceae > Panax > Panax japonicus. The sequence continues at coordinate 34,865,374 of CM035098.1, forward strand.
TTTTGGTGATTCAAATTGGGTTGTGTGGACTCTATTTTAGGAGTGTCACATTTGTTTTATTCAAATTTCAAGTACTCATCACAAATCAAGTTCGCAAAAAGCAAAGAAAATATATGCATTCAGATATTTATGATTATAATTATAGCTAGCTTCATCATCAGCATAAGTTGCCACCCCTGCCGTAACAGTTGTCGCGACAGCTGTAGAACTCTTATTTGGCGCGATACTGATCGGCTTCGAGCTCTTTCTTTGCTAGTTTACTTAATGATGGTGTTGATGGAAGTAATTATACAAATGGAGAATCTTTGAATCCTAAGTTGATATTTCCGTGCGGGTTAATTGCATATTGCACCCCAAAGTATTCACCATTTTATCATTCATACTCCAATGTTTAAACGCTCTCATCTCGCTACCAAAGTACCGTTAAGTAACCCTGATGAACCTTAGTGGAACAATCCGGTCAATTTGTTCGTCGAAACATGGTCACGTGTCACAATTTAATATTTAAATATTATTTATCGTATAAATATCGTACTTGACTTGTATTTGGTGTTTTAAATTTGTATAAATGTATATATATCTAACCCAAATTATTTATTCAATTAATTAACTCAAGTATATCAAATAAAAAATTAACCCATTGATTAAGAAGAATTAAATAATTAATCAAAATTAAATAATTAATTCTACTAATTAATCAAAATAAAGTAATTAACTTTTGTTGGTTACAGAATCCACCCCACTAAACCTCTTCTTACATTTCGTCATTGAACTCTCCTATCCCAAACTCGATCCTCATCACATTTTTCAATTCCTCTATCAAAATCTACATGTTTTTGTCAATATCAAACACCTTAAAAGTATTTCTCAAATTCTCCAATACCTCTTCGTAACCGATGTGTTTCCTGTTCAATTCGATAAATTCGCGGAGGTCGATGAACCCATCGCCATCGAAATCCACCTCTTTGATCATGCTCTGTAGCTCCTCCTCGGTGGAAAAGTGATCGAGGCTGCCCGTTATGGACCCCAGCTCGGCGGCAGAGATCTTTTCGTCATCATTAACGTCAAATTTCTTGAAGAATTGTTCTAGTTCTTCCGCGATTTGGGTACGTGAGTTTAGGGAAGGGGTTCACGATATCATTGGTGTTGGATTTAGAGACGGAATGCTCCCTTTTTTTTTCTTGGATAAACAGAGATTTCAAACCCATGTTTATATTGTGACAAACCAGAATTTTAATTGTAATTTCAAATATTTATTGAATTAAATAAATATTTTAGTTAACGTGTTTATTGTTAAATAAATATTTATTTATTTTAAGTATTTATTTGTTAAATAAATAATTCATGAGTTGTTGGGAATTAACTTAATTAAGGTAATATGTTAATTAAGTTGATAATTGGTAATTTGGTATTTTTGAAGTTAATTAAAATAAAAGAGTGATGATTTAATTATTATGAGGTAATATTCTAATTTAATTTAATAATTAAATTAGAGAGTTGATAAGGATTAAATGAATTGTTATAATATTATTTTAATTTAATTTAGTAATGAAAATAATGTACTAATTTATTAGATAAAATTATAAGGAAATTATAATTTTGTGACAATGTGATTATGTGACAAATTGATTTAATAAGTTGTTATTAGCTTTAATTTAATTAAATTTGAATATGAAAATTTAATTAAATAAAGTGTGACAATAAACTGTATTGTAATTGAGTTATTAAAATAAGTTAAAAGGAGTTTTAAATAGGTTTTATAAAACAAGGCTTAAGGGCTTATTAATCCTTATTTTTTTTAATTTTGTTTTGCCAAACAAGCCCTAGTGGCTATTTAATTAAAAAAAAATTAACTAACATCAGTTATGTTATACATTAATACTTATTATACGTAATTATATGTTATACGTTTATATTTTATATATTAGTTTAAATTTTTAAGTTACATAAAGCTAAAATAGGAAGAGAACAGAGAAGAGAGAAAAGAAGAAAACAGAGAGAAAAGGGAGAAAGGAGAGAAGGAAGAAGAGAAGACTTTTTGCGATTTTAAGAAAAATCAAAGAAGGGCTGCTATCATTTGTGTTGCTCAAATAAAAAATTTGAGTTAGTAATTTAACCCTTTTGTTATTAGTTCTTGTGTTTTTGAGTTTTCATAAAAATTCTCCGTAAATTAGTTTTGAGTATAATTGTTGAAAACTTGGTGTTATATGTGTTAATGGGTGTTGATAACATGTTTTATACCATGTATTCATGATGTAGAGTAATCAAATTCGTAGAAACATGTTTATTATCGAAGAACTTGAATTACAGTGGTATATATATATATATATATATATATATGATATGATATGACTTATTTTAGAATTAAAATTGATGTTCAATTCATGTGTTAAACTGTAAATTATTTGTTGATTGTGAAAATACATGAAAACCGAAAACAATATGATTTAAACGAACTGTTTTGTTTGTAAAACGAATTTATAGTGCTTTGTTTGGCTAAGAATGTCTAAAAGGGAAGAAATATCAAAAACAGTGAATTTAAAAGTTTTAATTTGATGTTTATAATGTTTATATGGTTAAAAACATGTTAGAAACATTATTTTATGTTTCTGTAAATTTATTACAACTTGAGTAAGTTGGAATGGTTGTTAGAAATGAGCTTTTAGGCCTAATTTGGCTCTTTGCTGTGTTCTTTCGCGAACTCCAGATGCTGATATTAGGTACCCCCGCCCCGGCGGGCATTATCAGTGTTTTTTGTCCCACCCCAGCGGAGACCCCACCCCGGTGGGCTTTTGTAGTTCAAAACCCCAACCCCGACGGGGGTGGGGGGGGGGGTAGGCAGACTTACCAAATGTTAGAGAAAATCTGACCGAAAATGTTTTACTAAAATAGGCATTATATTTTCATACGGACTCCGATTGATGCAATTCAAGATGATCCGGAACGAGGACGAGTAGACCTACAACTTTTATTCTTTAAGTATTTCAATTTGATGTCGTTAGTAGGGGTAAAAATGGCCATCTTTAGGACTGATATGCACTCAGATCAGGCAATTGGAGGGCGTCGGGATGCACGTATGCAAGTGCAGTCCTTTGGGTGTTAATATAAACTAATCTAAGGAACATGATAATGTGTTGGACATGTAATAAGATGTTATATCAGGTTATTAACGTTCATATGTTGAAATGGCATGATAATTTGATAAGTTGTAAAAGAGCTAAAATGTGATGCTCATGAAAAGATGTGATGTTGTTTAAACTTAAGGTTTGAAACTTCGGTCTTGTAATATGTGATTTGTGGTAGTAATCAAAAACTTAAAATAAGTTAGCTAACTACACTAAAAGTGGGAACTAAACTTACGAAGTTAATATTAGTGTAATTAATGAGTGTTGTCAATACATATGGTATGTGTAGGACTTGTGGTGAGCGTGAGTAGTGATCGTTTAATCTACGCACGAGGCAAGTTTTCGAACTCTAATCTCTATTTGAGTTTATCATATCTTACTTAATTTATGCAAGTTCCTAAACCCTATTTCTTTATGTAAAGCAAGATCTTTATCCCATCTTATTTACTTTTGTTGTGAAAGTTTCCTAAACCTAATCTTTATTTTGAGCTTATCCTATTATCTATAAATATGCAAGCTTTTATTCGGTCTTGTTTATCAAATTACGCAAGTTCTTGAATTCTATCAAGCAAAGTTCTTAATTTTGTTTCTTTATTGGAAAAATGTAACCTTAGTTTATCATTGTTGGTTAAGCTAGGTTCATTACATATTTTTAATGCTTTGAAATTTATTCTTAAAGCATGACTTTGATGTATCATATTATTCATTTATAGTTCATAATTACTCTATAACACATCGTTGTTAAACCCTCGCATTGTCATTGAACTTTTGATTCAACTAATTCTTAGTTGATATTCGTTGAACTCTAAATTGCCCTTGAAAATTATCCAAAACAAACTTACTTTGGGGCGGACTCGTATATTAAAACTGAGATGAACAACCCTATTATAGGGGATTATTTACGCGAAAGTGTTTAGATGTTTGTGCATAATACATGGTACAAAGGGCTGATCACCCTAAGTACGGTGAGTCCTTACAGTCTAATGGCTATTTAGGTTTAAGTTAAAAGAAATACTTATAACCTTAGACATAGTTCATGGTCTTGTGACCCTTAGATAATTTCCAGTATCAATTATTTATTATCGATGTTCAGATATGTTATTCAATTCAAATGAGTTTATTCATTGCCAGTCATTGTATTCTTTCAAATGAGCATTTTTTTGCTCACTCTTGCATATATATAACCATTGCAGCTAAAGTTGAGAAGGTTGATGAGCCAACCACTATTAAAGGAAAAGGCAAGATGAACAAGTGTTGAAGACTTGTTAATTTGTTGAGATTTATATCTTCAGACTTAGTTTTAATTATGTGATGTAATTAATTAATTTTCCGCATTTGATAAATGTTATAGGTTAGATGACCTGGGATTTATGATTTAAGTGTTGTAACCCTTTAATGGGAAGATTTACTATTTAAATTTTATTAAAATTGGGTAGTTAGAAATGGATGTTTAGACAGTGAACACCGAATCCTGTGGGATTGAAGTACTCGAATTTGGGGGTGTCACATATATGATATTAAAAATAAATGGATTTAGGTTTTTTGATTTGATTTTGAATGAATGAGTGAATACCCATAAAAAATTACAGAGAATTAGAGATTTATGAATTAATAGGGATTGGATAGAAAATTATTGGGTTTTAGGAGTTTTGATAGAACATAGTTTTCATATTTGGGTTTCAAGTTTTAGAGAGAGAACATGCTTCAGATTTAGATTTCTTCACCAATTTGTGTGTCAAATTTGTGTTTCTTGAATGATTTGGGTTTTGGGAGTTTTGATAGAACACAATTTTCATATTTGGGTTTCATGTTTTAGAGAGAGAACATGATTCAGATTTATATTTGTTCCCCAATTTGTGTTTCAGATTTGTGTTTCATGAATGATTTGGGTATTATGGATTTTAAAATTTTTGAGTTTAATAGTAGATAGGGAAGATGATTGGTACACATTTTTGAATAATATTAATAAAACATTATTTTTAAGTTGATTTTATACGATCAAATATAAGAATATACGGTCAAACCGTACTTATACTTCCACTATCAGAACACATGGCAGTTCTGACCACTTTTTTTTTGTCGAAAATTGCAAATGGGTCAGTTATGCTTACTAAACTATACTTTGGGTAGCGGAATGAGAGCGTTTAAATATCGGGGTACGAATGGTAAAAGAGTGTATACTTCAGGGTTTAATATGCAATTAACCATTTTCGTGATTTAATTTGGGCGAGGGTGATTCACATGATCTGAAGTTTGGGGCGAATCTGAAGTAGTAAATGGTAGAATCAATTAATGATTACTCTTCTTCTCCTTCAAACATGGTTTATGTTGCTCCAACACCAAATCTTAATCCAGTAACTAGTGTTATTCCTTTTGTGGAGAATTTATTTAGGGGTTTGAATTTATTCGATGAATGGGGGATGAAGAGAAATGGAAATGGAAATGGCGGGGATGCAAAGGATGAGGAAAGAGAAGCGTTTATAGATGAGTGGGACACTTTGACAAAAGAATTTGAGTTGTATTTTTCTCAGTGCGGTGAATATTGTAATCACAATTTCATCTGGAAGTTTAAGAAATTGATCTTATTTTCAGCCCTTGAATTTCTTCTTCATCCTTGAAGAATTTTGTTTGTCTCTCTTTACTATGGTTTCTTTTCCAGTATTCATTGGAGTTTTTTTGGGCAAAGGTGCAAGAGAAAGAAAGAGCTTAGTCAGCAAAATATGTCCACGTGTTAGCGAAGTTAGTCTAGGTGGCATGTTCGTTAAGGGTAGGGGCACAGTTGATCTAAAATTTCTAACGTCGCGAGTATACTTTTAGAAAAAAAAGTTTATGGGCTAAGTGGAATTTTGGGTAAAACTAGAGGGGCATTTTTACATAGTTGCCTTAATTTTTAATATAATTTTCATTTTTTCGTACTCTATTGAACATTATAATTTTTATTTTATTGATACACATTATTTGTACAAGTCAAAGAGTTATGATCACTGCCATTATTGTTCTTCATATATATATATATATATATATATAGAGTCCGGATCAGGTCCGGACTCCCGGATTTTGTTAAAATTCGGATTTTTTTTTTTTGCTTTTTTTTTTTGAAACAACTAAAAAAAAAAAAATTTATGGAATTGAAAATTTTACATTATACAGTGTTTTGGGCGTGATTTGGATGCCTATAACAAAACATGTCTGTACAGTCTGGGCAGACTGTACATACATTGGTTGGTATAGGTATTAAAAACACACCCAAAACACTGTATTATGGAAAAATTTCAGTTCCATAAATTTTTTTTTTTTTTTTAGTTGTTTCAAAAAAAAAAGCAAAAAAAAAAAAAACGGTCCGGATTTTACTCCCGTACGGGAGTCCGGACCTGATCTATTTTCTATATGTATATATATATATATATATATATATATATATATATATATATATATATCCATTTGGGGGGCGGAAGGAGATAAACAGAAGAAGAATAAAGAAGAACTGAGTGGCGCATATAAACAACACAATTTATTACTAAAACATAATAATTTTATTGATAACTAAAAATATTTACAAACAAAACTGAAAATTAAAAGTGACTTACAAGTTTACTTAGAACATTAGAAGGGTAGAAGAAGGAGAGAAACAGAGGCCAAAGATTCGTCAGAGAAGGAACTCTGAGTCTTTCGAAGTCTGCCTTGCTAACTAAGTTCAATTTCCTTTTATAGAATAAGGAAAGAACTATTAAAAAGTTACTATTACATAAAGTAAATGATTACAGATAATATTTACTATTGATGAACAGTAAAATAGTGCTGACCTTTTTACTATGCATGGACGCATTTGGCAACTTTTGACGAAGCGGCCAAAACTTTTGACCAGGAGAATGTTTTCGGTGGAAAAGCAGGAACATACTCAAGTGGTAGAGGACTGTTTTCGGCGGAAGAACATATTTTGACTAACTGCTACAATAGCAGGTGCATGTGACTGAAATGTGAATGAGATGTCAGGCAAATGGGTCCTGAGCATCTTGTAGGTTGATGGTGCCATAAGGGTCATCATCATCACCGTATTGACTGGTAGAAGCATTCCTGGAAGAGGATGAAGAACACGCAGAGGCTTCTTCATGTAATTCATCAATTCTTTTATTCAGAGCTTGGGCAATTAACTTTAGCTCTTTACCGGAACAATTCTTAAAATTAGAAATGTCACAGGAACAAGACGAACCAACAGGACTGACTCTAGACTCTTTTGGTTTTGACCCTTTTGTTTGACTAGAAGGCTCTTTAGATGTAACTGGAAGAACCTTTAGAGGGACAATGGGAAATTCTGACTGAACTTAACCAACAATTCTATTAACATCAAATTTATCCCACCATTTAATGAATAATTGCCGAGAGACATGGGGAATTGGGTCAACTGTGGTACAAGACACCAAGTAATTAAATTCATGAGAATTACTATCGGTTACTTTAGTTGGGGTTTGAATATCATACTGCCATTTAAGAATCCAAGGAATCTTATACTTACTTATAAATTGAAGAATGACAGAGATGCCATCATACTTCAGATTATGTTTACTGTGGTTGCAAAAATGACTGAGTTGAACTTTCAAGAGATCAGGAAGGAGGTCGTAAGTAGAACCAAACCATGAATGACTATTTGACTCATTTTGATGAAGGAAGACCCTATACCAAGCTTCCATATAATCATAATAACAGTAAGAGTTATTTTGATTAGAAAGCTGCATAAGATCAGAGGGATGTTTTCCCCAATCAGTCATTTGAATGAACTGTTTAATATATAAAGAATGTTAAAGCACGTTGGTTTTATCATTATTAGCATAAATGGGTTTAATAAAGATTAACTCGGTTTCAATGAGGATGTCCTTATAATACACTAGGGATTTATAAGGGGCAAGGGGAATGAAGTTCCATCCAGAGGGAAAGAACTGGGAGGCAAGTTTAATTGGGTCATCTTTAGGTTTCATATGGGTTTTAATGTAAAATAGGTGATTAGTCCATCTAAGCATGTACTCAGAAGGAGGATGACTGGGGTTTAAAAGGGAGACCCTAGTCTGATTACAGAAAGGGTCAACTGGGACTAGGTTACTGGCTAAGGCTGAACTATAGGGATTGGGAATTATTCCAAGGACGATAAATTTGTTAGTGGTTTGATGAACTGGGTTAACTGGATGAGAAACTAAAGTTCCTCTTGGATCATTACTTGGGCCAGTAGGGCGACCTGGACCGCGAGAAGATGATGCTCCTCGAACACTCATTTTGGTTGCACGGTACCTGTGTTAATAAATTCTTGAGTGAGAAAATCTGGAATGGAATTGTTGCTACCTTTAATATACTCAATTTCAAAATCAAAGATACTCAATAGGGCTTGCCATCTTTTAAAGGAATGTTTAGAGGCTATGTTTTTAACATCTTTTTCTAAAACATATTTTGCAGATTTGCAATAAATACGAACTAAAAACTTTTGGTTTAATAAATCACTTTGGAATTTGTTAATACATAATACTAAAGAAAGTATTTCTTTTTTAATAGTACTGTAATTTAACTGTGTACTATTCCATGCACCGGAATGAAAATAAATAATTTTTTCAGGAGAATTGAGTGTTAACTTTTACATGAGAATACCTTTGAATCCAATATCTGAGGCATCAATTTCAATAATTTTGAATGCAGAATCGTTGGAAATGCCGAAGTAGGGTAAGTCTTGACGTAATTTTTAACTTGTTGGACGACAGAAGTATGAATGTCAGTCCAAGGTGGAGGATTAACTTGCAAACGCTGAAAGAGAGGTTTGCAAATCTTCCTGAGGTTTTTATAGAACTTGCAAATATAATTGAGCGAACCCAAAAACCTTTGTAGTTGGGTTTTATTGGTAATTTTATATGGGAATCTGTCAGCAAATTGAATAGCTCTGTCAATAGGCTGTATGAGTCTGCGATAAATATTTAAACCAAGAAACCGAACTTTAGCTTGAAACAAGCTGCATTTGGAAAGTGAAAGGACAAGTCCATTATCTTTAATTATTTTGAAGAATAATTTCAAATGTTTAATGTGTTCTTCAATGGAATTGGAAAAAATGAGAATATCATCAATGTAAACAACAACAAAATGACTGAAAGGATTCAAAATGTCATTGATGATATTCTGAAATTCACTGGGAGCATTCTTTAGGCCAAATGCCTGAACATTCCATTCATAATGGCCAAATGGGGTTATAAAAGCTATTTTGTACCTATCATCGGGGTGAATGGCAACTTGTCAGACATCGGACTTCAGTTTAAACTTACTGAAGATAGTGGCATTACTCAACCGATTAATGAGGTCATCCTTATTATATAAAGGGTACCTAATCCATTCTAAGACTTTGTTTAATGGTTTGTAATTGATTACTAGACGGGGAACACCTCTCTCCTTTTTTGCTTTATTGTTAACATAAAAGGCGGGACATGACTAAGGGGATTTACTAGGTTTAATTAATCCTTTATTAAGGAGGTCATTAATTTTATTTTTTCATAATTTCATTTGCTCGTGATTCATTTGTATCGGCTTGACATTAGTAGGAATCAAATGTTCCTTGAATTCCTTAGCATAAGGAAGCCTTACAACATGCTTCTTCCGATGCCAAAAGGCATTAGGACAATCAGAACAAAGGATATCTTTTAAATAGGTTTTTAATTCCTCAATTTTTTCTCGAACTTCTTTATTCTGAAGTTGTTCTTCAACACGTTTGTACTTAATTTCTTCCTTCAAGAATTTTAAATGGGTGGCTTTACAATTTAATAAATTTAAAGATTTAGAGATGGATTCATCTTGAATAAATCTCAAATCTCTCTCTTTAGGTTTAATAAAAAATTTAAATGTTATTCTTTTTCCTAAATGATTACAACTTAAACCTTCATTATTGGTAGTAAAGGGGTATAATAAATATATAAACAGTAACCCTAAGATGATCTTATCTGTAAGATTACGGATTAAAACAAATGATGTTTTAAAGCACATATTATCTTGACTGATGTGAACTTTAGGCAATTTATAATTTATTTCCATTTGACTACCATTAGCTGAATTTAATTTTTCAGTGGTTTTTTATAGTATTTAGTTGGGATTAAAGCTTCTTGAATACAATTAAGATCTGCGCCAGTATCCACTAGAGCAGGAAATTGTATTGAAAAAGTTTTATCAACAACTAAGTTAATGGCGATATACCATTTTTGAATGGTGATATCTTTAATTCTTTTAAAAGAAAGACCTTGGACAAAGAGATCTGACTTTTCTTTAGTTTCTGATGACTCTGGTTCATCGTGATCTTCATCACTAGAAGAGGAACCATGAACTTGAAGGTCTGATTTTTTGTCATCAAACTATTTTCTTAAATTAGAAACTTCTAATTTTAAGTTAAAAATTTCTCTTTTCAGTTTATTAACTTCTTGATTTAACTCTGGAAGGGTGACTTCCTTTACTGGAGTTTTAAATCTTTCAAAAGTTTTATTAAGGCTAAATATTGGTTTTTCTTTAGCTTTAATAATCTTATCTTTACTTCTATTATCTTTAGTTAACAAATCTTTTAATTGTTTAGTATATTGAGATTTTAACTCTGGATCAGAAATCTTACTAATTAAGTCAATTAGCAAAGAACTTTCTTCATCATCTTTAGTGATTACATTTACTCTTTTATTGCAGCACTTCTTATTGCAATTGTCAGCACAAATAGTGACTTCTTCATTGTCACTATCTGTTTCGTGGTTACTAGTACTGCTATTAGAGGAATAAGGGATATCAGAACCTTCATCATTACTGATGTTGTTTTCTATTCTCATTAATTCTAATAGTTGTTCAATATCTTCACAAGAAATGTTTAACTGTGATAATTTTTTCTTTATTTTGCACTCATTTATGTAGTGCCCTTTCTGTCCACAATTGTGGCAAACTATTTTACTTTTATCAAATTTTTTAGACCTTTTATTGTATTTTTTATTTGTTGGTTTGGGTTTATTATAATACTCATCTTGATTTTTATCTTTCATATGACTGCGTTTTTGTTTATGACGTTTGTGACTCCTATGATGATCAATATGTTTATGTATGTGCTTCCTTCTAGAGGGGGCAACCGGGGGTAAACCATATTGTTCACAGAAGGTTCCTAACTCATATTTTATTTTTTTCTTATCTTTACTAGCTTGCTTGGCTAACTTAAAATTAATACACATTTTAAATCTAATTTTTTGAATATAACTGATTATGTCACCGTAAGTTAGGTTATCATAATCAATATATCCCAAATTTTTACTTAATTCTTCACGAACTTTATGAGCGAACAATGAAAGTAAACCATTAACGAATTTTTCTTTCCAAAATGGTTTATTGCTATCATTACGCATCATAACACGAGAAGTAAATACATCTTTATACCATCTAAAATCACTTAGAGTGTGACAAGTGAGATTACTTAACTGATCGTGAATTCTCTTAGTTATATTACTAGGAGTGCCAATAAAATGTTTAATTATGGTAAATATTAAAGTATTGACTCCATCAGGCGGACCAGCACCAACATCTTCATCAAAGATGGGGTTGCCGTTATCGTCTAATTGGACAGCATGGATTATAGATAACCTAGTATCTTCTGTGAGATGTTTTTCCCATCAAGATCTAAGAATACCTGTAAATCCACTAACTATTAATTCAACAATGTCTGGCTGAGTCAGATTGTTGAATTTAGTTATATAGCTATTAGCTACCATAGACATGTGATTTAATTTGTTTAAAATCTCTTGTTCACTGAAACCATCAATATTCCATTCATAAATTTTATTAGATGAAACAGAGAATTGTTTATCTAGATTTCTCTCTTCGAACTGTAGATCCGGAGGAGTAGGTCTAGAATACCAATTCCTGGTTATGCTAGTGTTATTAACTATTAATTTATTCAATTGATCATTAAAATCTGAGACTGAAAAAATATCAGAATAATCTGACTGGCTATGGCTTTCATTGTTAGTTTCGACTTGATCAATGATTGCTATAGTACCACTTGATTCAGGTTCAGTTTTTAATTTTTTTAAATAATTTATCAATCGCACGAGTAAGCTCACCATCCTTATTAGGTAAACCTAGTTTACTCTTATTTTCAGCCAATTTTAACAAAGGCTGTTCGATTTTTGAATCGGGTTTTTTTAACAATTTTCTTCAAATTATTCTTCAATTCTATCTAGATGCTTACCTACAGTTGCTAGATATTAGTTACTGAAATTTAATTATTCAATAATTTTTTTATCATCTTTATTACCATCCGAAATCTTAAAAGGACTGGCAACAACAGATGTATTTCTAACTGGAAAGATGACAGTTTCAACAGGGGGGTGACTAGAATAAACTTTTGATTTATCTTCTTTAGTCCATTGTGTTTTAGTTATGACATTACATTTACCCTGATATTGATCATATCAATCGTAAAAAGTAATGTTTATCTTTTCACTGTTAATAAATCATTTCCATCTATTAGCAATTTTATCGCGCTCTTTTTTTGTTGAATGATTAGATCTAAATAAATGTCTTTTTTCTTTATTAGTTTTGAATTAAAATCTTTAACAATATTGTCCCAATCTAATTTGAATTCTTTTTTAATGACTCTTAATTGGTTGTTAATAGGAATTTCAAAATCTGATTGAGTCGGAAATTCAGAAGGGGTAGGAGAAAAAGAACCTTCTTCTTCTACAGGGTCATTCTGAGTATAACAGGGGTGACTAGCCTGACCTTGATTAAGGATACCTTTAATTTTTATATCCCTAATAGAAGGGTTACTTAGAACTTCAGTATCTCTTCTAGTACGAATTGGAGGTGCTGAAGAACTAGTAAAGTCTTCTATAATAAATGGTCTTCTAGTATGTTCAAAACTTATTTTAACCGTTCCATCAGAAAATTGTTTAACATTTTCAATATTTAACAGGTTGTTAACTACAGGTTGTTGGGGGTATTTCACTGGGTAAAGTCCATTGACTAGGTAACGTAATATCTTTTCAGAGGATGGTTCTCGGGATTTGAATATTAGCGTCACTAGTTGAACTTCGAATTAAAACTGTTTGATCTTTAGGACTTTTATTAAGAGCATGGGCGTTTAAATTCGTCTTCATGGTCTTATAATAAATCCTATAAATCAAAGCTATGGGCTGAGAACCCTCAATTATATGAGTAATTTCACCAGAAGTTTTAATGTTTAATGTCAAAGCTTTTAATAAATGTTGATCACTTAGGCTCAATGTGAAATCAGGTAAGCAATTGAAATGGATAGGTCCATTGTGCAGAGTTGATTTCATAGCACCAATCATACTTGTATAATAATTCAAGAATCTATCATCTCTGAGACAGAGGTAAATGCTTGAATTAATTCCTTTAATGTTTAATGGTTTAACTATAACTTGAACAAGACCGATATGAATAAAATTATAACCTTTTTCCTATGTTTTTTAATAACATCAGGAGATAAAAGACTACAATTTTCATACTTTTTGTTAATTGCATAATCTTTTTCAATTGTTTTTACATTATAATCTGTTTTGAAATTGTTTTAAAAGGTTGACTAATAAATTTCTTTAGGGGAAATTCTGAGTATATTCCAGTTGTGTAAAGCTTGACTAATGTTTTCATAACTGTGTTCTTCCTGGTTAACTATGTCAGGGACAGGGGGCAAAGTTGACCGGTTACTAGCTGAGGAGTTAGATCTAAATAATCTATTCATCTTTTACCAGATTTAAAATTAAAATTTTCTTATCATTCATTCATACATACCCTCTTACCTTAAGCAGACTCATACCTATGTTCTTTAACTAGACACTGCTCACCCAAGAGACTTACAAAAGGTTAGACACTAACAAGGTGGACTACAGTAAGTTAGGTGACTTCGAAACAGGAGTAAAAAGAAAATTTTAAAAAAGGCTGGAGATAAACGATATCAGAGATCTTACTGGTAACTAGAACTTAAAACAACTTGGCTCTGATACCATTTGGGGGGCGTGACTAGAAGAAACTTTTGATTTATCTTCTTTAGTCCATTATGTTTTAGTTATAACATTACATTTACCCTGATATTGATCATACCAATCGTAAAAAGTAATGTTTATCTTTTCACTGTTAATAAATCGTTTCCATCTATTAACAATTTTATCGCGCTATTTTTCTGTTGAATGATTAGATCTAAATAAATGTCTTTTTTCTTTATTAGATTTGGAATTAAAATATTTAACAAGATTGTCCCAATCTAATTTGAATTCTTTTTTAATGACTCTTAATTTGTTGTTAATAGGAATTTCAAAATCTGATTGAGTCAAAAATTCATAAGGGGTAGGAGAAGAAGAACCTTCTTCTTCTACAGGGTCATTCTGAGTATAACAGGGGTGACTAGCCTGACATTGATTAAGGATACCTTTAATTTTTATATCCCTAATAGAAGGGTTACTTAGAATTTTAGTATCTCTTCTAGTAGGAATAGAAGGTGATGAAGAACTAGTAAAATCTTCTATAATAACTGGTCTTCTGGTACATTCAAAACTTATTTTGACCGTTCCATCAGAAAATTGTTTAACATTTTCAATATTTAACAGGTTGTTAAATACAGATTGTTGAGGTATTTCACTGGGTAAAGTCCATTGACTAGGTAACACAATATCTTTCCAGAGGATGGTTCTCGGGATCTGAATATTAGCGTCACTAGTTGAACTTTAAATTAAAACTGTTTGCTCTTTAGGACTTTTATTAAGAGCATGGACGTTTAAATTCGTCTTCATGGTCTTATAATAAATCCTATAAATCAAAGCTATGGGCTGAGAACCCTCAATCATTTGTGTAATTTCACCAGTAGTTTTAATGTTTAATGTCAAAGCTTTTAATAAATGTTTATCACTTAGGCTCAATATGAAATCATGACAGTAATTGAAATGGATAGGTCCATTGTGCAGACTTGATTCCATAGCACCAATCATACTTGGATAATAATTCAAGAACCTAGCATCTTTGAGGCAGAGGTAAATGCTTGAATTAATTCCTTTAATATTTATTGATTTAACTGCAACTTGAACAAGACCGATATGAATAAAATTATAACCCTTTTCCTATGTTTTTTAATAACATCAGAGATAAAAGACTACAATTTTCATACTCTTTGTTAATTGCATAAACTTTTTCAACTATTTTTACATTATAATCTGTTTTGAAATTGTCTAAAAAGGTTGACTGATAAATTTCTTTAGGGGAAATTCTGGGTATATTCTAGTTGTGTAAAGCTTGACTATGTCAGGGACAGGGGGCAAAGTTGACCGGTTACTAACTGAGGAGTTAGATCTAAATAATTTATTCATCTTTTACTAGATTCAAGATTAAATTTTTCTCATCGTTCGTTCATACATACCCTCTAACCTTAAGTAGACTCATACCAATGTTCTTTAACCAGACACTGCTCACCCAAGAGATTTACAAAAGGTTAGACACGAATAAGGTGGACTAAAATAAGTTAGGTGACTTCGGAACAGGAGTAAAAAGAAAATTTTCAAAAAGGCTGGAGATAAATGATTACTGAGATCTTACTGGAAACTAGAACTTAAAACAACTTGGCTCTGATACCATTTGGGGGCAGAAAGGAGATAACAGAAGAAGAATAAAGAAGAACTGAGTGACGCATATAAACAACACAATTTAATTACTAAAACATAATAATTTTATTTATAACTGAAAATATTTACAAACAAAACTAAAAATTAAAAGTGACTTACAAGTTTACTTAGAACATTATTTAGGCCAAATGCCTATATATATATATATATATATATATATATATATATATATATACACACACACACACACTACACATATATATAGGGAAAAGGTCTAAAAAAGCCCCTAACGTTTTCCCTGAAATACCACTTCTACCCTGAACTTTTTTATTTTCAAAAGTGCTCTTAACGTTACAAATTTTAGGTCAACTATGCCCCTCCTGTTAACGGAAATGCTAGCTAGACTAACATGACTAACATGTGGATATTTTTTGCTTACTAGGCATAACTAACAATTCAAATCAAATATATTTGTCCTAATACATTTGCCACAATACATGTGCCCATTTATTATTTACTATTATTTTTGTTATTATTATTATTATTATTTATTTATTTATTACTATTATTACTATTATTATTATTGGAATTTTAAATTCAATTTAAATATTTTTTAACAAAAAATATTCTAATTAATGATTCCTTTTATATAATGTATAATTATTATAATTTACTATATAAAATTAATCAAATTTAATTTTTAAAATACCTCAAATAATAATAATAATATCGTCTCCGTTACAAAAAAAGAAAAAAAAACACCATTAGCCCACCACTACTCCACCATTAGACCACCACTACTCCACCATCAAAACCACCACGTCAACACCTCCGCCTCACCTTGCACTACCATAGAACCATCAAAATCTACACCTCACCAACAAAATCAGCGCCTCACCACCGTCATTCACAATTAGATCTAGTGCCTAACTCATTCAATCTCACCCTGTCATTAAAAATTACTCAAATCAAGATCTCAATCGAGTTTTCGATCGATCTAAATATACCCCACTCCAATCTATCATCAGGAGGTAAACCCATTCATTCTCGCCCAATCCAACTCAGCCTTCACATTCTCCATTCTCCTCGCTGCCGATTCCTCTACGAAATTCACTGTAACTAGAAGTTGAATAGGAGTCTGATCGCAAATATAAGAAAAGGGGTTGAAAGAAATAGCGGTTAAGTGAGAGGTGAAACCCTTTTCGCCATTTCAGATCTAAAACCCTTTTTTTAATATGCATAAATATTTTCTGAGGGCTTTTTAAATTAATCATCATCATTTTCTTAATTTCAATTCATACACCAAACATTTAACATCGCATATATCAAGAACAACAAAAAGAGGAGATAGAAAAAAGTTCTAACAGTGTACAAACTTGAAGAAGAAAAAGAAGAATGGTTTTGAATTTTCAATCCTTAAAGTGAAGAATAAATGGTCACTTACATGGTCACTATGGTATGAAAAAAAATGGTCACATACATGATCACTTACAACGTCAAATCCACCATTGCTTGAGAAACAAAACTAAGATTTGAACCACAATAATAAAAAGCCCAAATTCATTTTACCACTAAAGTTTCTTCTACCTTCTCCAACAACAATCTGAACCATTTATATGGTCACTATGGTATGAAACAAACATTAGATTTCTAGAGTTAATAATCAGTTAGATGCAAATTAAACATTGGAAGTAAGAAGAAGTTTTTAGTGAAATTGAATGTTCGAAGTTGGAGGCGAAGGCTGAGGTAGAGGCGATGGCGGTGGTTGTGGTGGTGGCGGCGGCTATAACATCCCCAAATCCGGGTCCCAAATCATCACGGATCTGGTATACTAATCCTATAACTATTGTAGAAGATATAAACATAAATTATTTATACATTACCCCAAGGTCGAAAATATTTACATAAAACCTGAATCAATATCCTAACTATCATACAATATTATTATCATACAATACTGTTATAATTTGGCTGCACACGTAAACTAAAGATGGATCTGTCTTTAACTTTTCATTGTATCTGACGAATTCGTCTTTATCTGCAATATTTATCATGATATAGCAAGGGTGAGCATAAGTTTGCCCAACAATTATAAGTTTATTTAAGGATATATCATGATGGAAAGAATTGAACAATAAGCTGGCTATAAGTCTACAATATAATTGAGAACTAACATGAACAAACTTTCCTAGCTTGAACGAACATTGAACATGAACATAGCAATTATATCTGGATCGAATGATAATGAAGGTGATCAGCCGTTCATACCTGATGAATACATGCATTATGCACAGAGTGCGAATAAATAATTCATAGACATGGCAATTTGTAATGATTAACCACAAACATATTTGAATGAAACAACTCGAGGTCGAGTCAAGAAAAATATGTCTGTTCGGTTGATTACTGTTACACAATTTATTAAGCTTTGTCTGAAGACCTAATATATAAATAATATTGATATACAAATTAGAATAATATCATCACAATATTCAAAATAACCTAAACATATTAACACATAATCATATCAGTCTATATAGCACATAAGACCTAGTATACAGTCAAACTATTTCAGTCTGACTTTAGTCCGACAAAATTCTAACATCTCGACAGTCTAGTCGGATAAATCTCGAGTCTAATATTACTAAGACTCGGTCTAAGCTGGTTCACAGATATTTTAGATAATTTATTATCAGTCAAAACATTTTTCATAAGCTCATAATAATTTTTAGATAATTATTATCATTTATCATGATTTTTCAATCATTAATATCGTATTTATATAATTTAAATACCATATAATTCCTTTATGATTAATATTTATTTAATATTAAATATTACTAAAATCATAACATAATATTATAACATATTTATAATATCACAAAGAATTTTTAATACTTTAAAATCATATTTATATGATTTTTAAACAGTTAAATCCATTATTCGATAATTGCTATTAATATTAAAATATTAATATTTCCATAACAAAATATCAAAAGTTATATTTTATAACTTAAAATATTTTTATAACACTTAAACCTATTTTTATATGATTTTTAAATCATTAATTCTATTTTTTCATAATTTATTTAATATATTTATTAAATAAATTAATCACCATTAATATTAATTTATTAATGAAATTCATCACAAAATATTAAAAGTTATTGAAAATAACTTGGAATATTTTCTTATACCTTTATATATTTTTAAATGATTTTTTATGTTTTAAAATCATTTTAAATAATTTATTTAATATTATAATTAAATAAATTAAATACCATTAATATTCCAAAAATATTAAATATTTATTAAATATACTCAAAATTATTAAAAACTAATTTTTAGGCTTTAAAATAATTTTTAGATATTTATTTTGTATTTTTAATAATTTAAAACTAAATTTCTCTATTTATTTAATAAAAATAATTAATTTTCTAATTAAACTATCGCTAAAGGGCCCTATAGCGACGAAACTATCGCTATAGGTGTTCTTGAGCTGTTTTTCATCAAACCTAGATCTTCATAGACAGCTACAAGGTGTCTACTATGACCGATTATATTTCTTTGATCTTAATGATTCTGGTCAGTCTAGTGCAATGGTGTTGTAGTATTTATGTACTACTACACATACAAACAAATATCATGGCTAAACAACATCACATCAGTTAGTTATTAGCCCTCAAAAAGTTTGACAACGCTGTTCTTCATTTCTGGGTTTTCCAGAAAATGAAGAACAACCGATGGTGCTATGTTTAGATCCTTATATCTTGATCTATAAGTCTGATTTGTGTGATCTAAAGATTCACATTTATAGTACAAATGTCAGGGTACAATAACATATCAACAGATCGGTCTAACAACAACACATTTAAGAATTCAAGGCCGACCAAAATCTGACAAAAAAATGGTTCTTGAAGATCTGGGTTTCCCAGAAACCTTAATCCGACAAGTTTTTCAACAACTATTTGACCACGATTAATTGTCATTCTAGTAATGGTCTGAGTAATCTAAAAGTATGATTGTGTAGCCTACACATGTAAGACCCCAACTTTTAGGAATAAAAATGAATTTTCTATAAATATCATTTTTTAATATTATGGAGTGAATTTGATATAATGTTATAGTTGTGGGTAATATTTATAAATTTTGCAAAGTATGCAAGTTGTTATATAATATTCGATTGGTCGGGGAATATTTATTTTAACAGGGAATATTCGTACGACGACACAATCATTGGTGGACCCCATAATAGAATTATTGTCAGATTGAGAAAACGACAAAAATATTTTTATGAAAATAACGGCGTAAGTTTTACCAGTTAATTGTTGAAACACCCGATGTTAAAAGTATAGTAATACACGTGGTTGTATAGTTGCACACAATATTGATTATTGATGCTTACGTGAGAAGTCACTCAGTTTTGTTCAATTATTGCTACCGTAATTGTTGCATAGTATCTCACGTTATTTGATTCAATTATTGTCGATATTTTATATATTATTAAATCAATAATTGAGATAACAAAATTATTAATATTATTATTTGCAATATTACCGATGTCTAGAAGTTCTATCAAGGAGAGGTTTGGTCACCTAATTGCGTGGCAATAGGGAGAAATCCTTATTGGAAAGTCCCCTCTTTCCTGGGAATGATCTGGTCGATTAATAGTGTGAATTATAATAATGATGATGAATTTTGTTTTATTATTATTATAAATGTAATAAAATAGAATACTTTTTATATAAAACAGAATACTTTTATAAAGTTATTTGTTTTATTATATTATAAATAGAATATATTGTATTTTATTATGCATAGTATTTACATAGTGCATGCATAGTGTTTGCATAGTAAAATCTTTTTATATAAAACAGAATACTTTTATAAAGTTATTTGTTTTATTAAAATTTAAATAATATATATACAGCTCTAATACCATGAGTGGGCGGAAGGAATAGACAAAAGAGAAGAACAGGAAATGATGCATATAAAACACAATTTAATTACTAAAAGATAATAATTTTATTTTATTGATAACTGAAAATATTTAGAAACGAAACTAAATTAAAGTGACTTACCAAATTTACTCAGAACATTGAGAAGAGTAGAAGAAGGGGTTAAGAGAGGTTTACATCGGTAGAGGCTAAAGATTCGTCTGAGAAGGAGCTCAGAGTCTTTCAAAGTCTGCCTCAATAACTAAGTTCAGTTTCCTTTTATAGAATAAGGAAAGAACTATTACAAAGTTACTATTACAAAAGTAAATGATTACAGACAAAATTTACTATGATGAATAGTAAAACAGTGTTGACTTTTTTACTATTCACAGATGCTTTTGGCAACTTTTGAAAAAGTGGCCGAAACCTTTTGACTGAGTGGATGCTTTCGGTGAAAAGCAGGGGCATGCGCATGTGGAAAAGTGTTGATTATGTCACGTTCTAGCCTAATGTTTTGATGATGACTTGCTTATTGGTACTACATTATTTATTGTAAATTTCAGGAGATTGTTTCAAGAAGTGTTTGATGGACTATTCAAGAAGAATAAAGACGTTTTGAGTCTTAAGAAAAATATGTAAGGTCATTGCAGATATTCGATTTTTCAATACAAGGCTCTATGACATTTCATGTGTGTATTAAAATATGAATTAATTATGCATGTTTAAGATATGTTATTGCTATTTGAGAAAACTGATTTAATTAGCATGCATGCGAAAAAGTTTTGTCCAAATTAATTGAGTTTTACATGTGTTGGTAACTTAAAGATTTCGTGTGTGCTAACTGAGCTATGATCATTATCTGTTAGAAGTTTAATTGCACAAATCTCGGTAAAAGGCATTATATATGGAGGTAAGGTTTCACTTAACACATGCTTTGGAAATCTTAAGTCATGATTATCCTTGATAGTTGGAAATTGTTATCATGATATCTTTTGTTACAACTTGCGGCAAACTTTATTGTTGGGAGAATTGAAAAGTCTGGAAGTGTTTTATCTTACTTGGTTTCTTTGTGGATAACTGATTGAAGAGCCCAACATATGTTTGTAACTATCTAAAATATTTACTTTCAACGGTTGTATTGTTGGGATGGTTCTTATCAGTAGCAACGTAAAAAAGTTTGATAACTGAACAAATATTTTGGCAACGATAATATTTTGGGCTATATAAGAGAGACTGAGATCTGTGATAAAAAACAACACTTACATCACTTGAATTAATTATTGCACTTACATACTTGAGAAGTTATTTCATTATTTTCGGTGCAATATTCCAGCTGCTGCGCTTTAATACTCAGATTAAAAGATCAACAATTTTGGTGAGCATAATATTGGTGATATCTTTTACTATTTCTATTTGATCATTGCATTCATTAGTTGAGCCTTGCATTGTTAAATTGCTTATTTGCTTTGATCATTAGACCTCTATTATTGTAATCTTAATTTTTTTAGACTAAGTGTTGTCTAAAGGAATTTTAATCCAGGTGGATTAAGGTTTGTTTACAAACAGGTTCAAGGAAACATAGGTGCTTAAGGGGTGTATTGGCGCACAAGGAGCAAGAGTGCTCAAGTGAATTATTGTAATTCAATTTTATAGAATCTGTATTGTAACAAGAGTCTTTTAAAGAAATAAAAGTGAGTCTCCAATACTAGTTGGTATTGGACGTGGAGTAGGCTATTATTATAGAGGGTAATAGCTGAACCACGTAAAAATCTTGGTGTTATTTTTATTACTTGATTTAACTTAATTCCACTCAAGTTAATTGATTTGCTAAATAAACAAAATTTAATCGTGAGAATTTTTGTTATCATTAAATATTTTATTTAACTTACAAAAATACCAAGATATTTTCTTAAACAAAAATTCAATTCGGTAGACCATATTCATTCAGCAAGCTGCATTCATCAACATAGTAGGCTACATTCAATAATTTGGTTTAACATTTTTAAATTGGTCATAATTTGTATCCACACTTATTCAACCCCCCCTTCTAAGTGTGCCTTATCATAATTTCACCAAGGATTGCTTTCGGTGGAGAGCATCTTTTGACTAACCGGCTGTAAGAGCAGGTGCATGTGACTGAAAGCAGGTGCAGGTGACTGGGATGTCAGGCAAATGGGTCATGAGCATCTTGTAAGTTGACGGTGCCATACGGTTCATCATCATCATATTGACTGGTACAATCATTCTTTGAAGAGGATGAAGAACATGCAGAGGCTTCTTTATGTAATTCATCAATCCTTTTATTTAATGCTTGGGCAATTAATTTTAACTCTTTACCGGAACAATTTTTAAAATTAGAAATGTCACGGGAACAAGATGATCCAATGGGGCTGACTCTAGACTCTTTTGACTTAGACTCTTTTAGTTTAATAGAGGGTTCATTGGCCGGAATAGGGCGAAACCTGTAAAACTGAAGGAGGAACAACATGAAATTTTGCTTGAACCTGACCAACAATTCTATTAATGTCGAACTTATCCCACCATTTAATGAAAAACAGACGGGAAAGATGAGGGAGTGGATCAACGGTGGTACAAGACACCAAATAAGAAAATTTTTGATCTTTAACGTCTGTTACTTTAGTGGGAGATTAAACATCATATTGCCATTTTAGAATCCAGGGAATCTTATATTTACTTACAAACTGAAGAATGATAGGGATACTGTCATATTTCGAATTATTTTTACTATGGTTACAAAAATGACTAAGTTGAACTTTCAAAAGATCAGGAAGGAGGTCGTAGGTAGAACCGAGCCTAGACCACCAGAGAACGAACCAATAAGGGATTTGACTGAATAAAACATGAATGACTGTGTGACTCATTTTGGTTAAGGAAAACCTTATACCACGCTTTAATATAATCATAATAACAGTAAGAGTTATCTTGATTAGAGAGCTGCATAAGATCAGAGGGATGTTTTCCCCAATCAAAAAGCTGAATGAAATGTTTAATATACAAAGAATGATAGAGTACTTTTGACTTATCATTATTAGCATAAATAGGTTTAATGTTTACTGACTCTATTTCAATGAGGATATCCTCATAATACACAAGGGATTATAAGGAGCAAGGGGAGTGAAGTCCCATCCAGAAGGGATGAACTGGGAGGCAAGTTTAATGGGGTCCTCTTTGGGTTTCATTTGAGGTTCAACATAAAATAGGTGATTTTCTCATCTAAGCAAATGCTCAGAAGGAGGGTGACTGGGAGCTGAAGAGGAGGCCTTAACTGGATTGCAAAAAGGGTCAACTGGTTTTGGTTTACTGGTTAAGGCGGAACTATAAGGCTTAGGAAGTGTCCCAAGGACAGTGAATTTTTTTGATTGATAAACTAGGTTAACTGGATGTGGAATCAAAGTTCCTCTTGGTTGGTTACTTGGGCCAGTAGGGCGACTCGGGCCACGAGAGGAAGATTTTCCTCGAACACTCATGTTGGATGGATAGTACCTGTATTAATGAATCCCCGAGTGAGAAAATCAGGAATTGAATTGTTACTGCCTTTAATGTACTCGATTTCAAAATCAAAAATACTAAATAGGGCTTGCCATCTAGCAAAGGAATGTTTAGAGGCTATGTTTTCAACATCTTTTTCTAAAACATATTTTACTGATTTGCAGTCAATGCAAACAAAATTTTTTTGATTTAATAAGTCACTTTGAAATTTGTTAATACATAATACTAAGGAAAGTATTTTCTTTTTAATAGTACTGTAATTTAACTGTGTACTATTCCATGCACCGAAATAAAAACGAACAATTTGTTCAGGAGAATTGATTGTTAATTTTTGCTTGAGAATTCCTCTAAATCTAATATCTGAGACATTAGTTTCAAAAATTTTAAATGCAAAGTCATTAGAAATACCAAGGCAGGGCAATGCCTTGACATATTTTTTAACTTTCTGGACGACAGAAGTCTGAACGTCAGTCCAAAGGGGAGGATTGTCCTGCAAACGTTGAAAGAGAGGTTTGCAAATCTTCCTGAGGTTTTTATAGAACTTGCCAATATAATTGAGCGAGCCCAGAAACCTTTGTAGTTGGGTTTTGTTGGTAATTTTATTTGGGAATTTGTCAGCGAATTGAATAGCTCTGTCAATAGGCTGTATGAGTTCGCGATAAATATATAAACCAAGAAATCGAACTTTAGCTTGAAACAAGCTGCATTTGGAAGGGGAAAGGACAAGTCCATTATCTTTATCTGTTTTGAAGAACTGATTTCAAATGTTTAATGTGTTCTTCAATAGAATTGGAAAAAATGAGAATATCATCAATTGTAGACAACAATAAAATGACTGAAAGGGTTTCAAAATGTCATTGAGAATATTCTGAAATTCACTGGGGGCATTTTTTAGGCCAAATGCCTGGACATTCCATTCATAGTGACCAAATGGGGAAATAAAGGCTATTTTGTACCTATCATCGGGGTGAATGGCAACTTGCCAGAAACCAGATTTGAGGTCAAATTTACTGAAGATAGTGGCATTGCTCAATCTATTAATGAAGTCGTCTTTATTAGGTAAAAGGTACCTAATCCATTCTAAGACTTTGTTTAATGGATTTTAATTGATTACTAGATGGGGAACACCTCTCTTCTTTTCTGCTTCATTGTTGACATAAAAGGCGGGACATGACCATGAGAATTTACTAGGCTTAATTAAATCTTTACTAAGAAGATCATTAATTTCCTTTTTACATAACTCCATTTGTACATGATTCATTTGTATCGGCCTGGCCTTAGTAGGAATCAAGTGTTCTTTGAATTCCTTAGCATAAGGAAGCCTTACTACATGCTTCTTCCGATGCCAAAAGGCATTAGGAGAATCAGAACAAAGGTTGACTTTTAAATAAGTTCTTAACTCTTCAATTTTTTCCTGAACTTCTTAATTCTGAAGTTGTTCTTCAATACGTTTATACTTAATTTCTTCCTTTAAGAAATTCAAATGGGTGGATTTATAATTTAATAAATTTAATGATTTGGAAATAGATTCTTCTTGAATAAATTTTAAATCTCTTTCTTTAGATTTAATAAGAAATTTAAATGTTATTCTTTTTCCTAAATGTTTACAACTTAATCCTTCATTACTGGTAGTAAAAGGGTACAACAAATATATAAATGGTAACCCTAAGATGATCTTATCAGTAAGATTGAGGATTAAAACAAATGATGTTTTAAAACACATATTATCTTGACAGATAAGACCTTTAGGCAGTTTATATTTTATTTCCATTTGACTACCGTTAGTCGAATTTAATTTTTCATTAGTTTTTTTATAGTACTTGGTCGGGATCAAACTTTCATGAATACAATTTAAATCCGCGCCCGTATCAACTAAGGCAGGAAGTTGTATTGAAAATGTTTTATCAATAACCAAGTTAATAGAAATATACCACTTCTGAATGGTAATATCTTTAACTCTTTTAAGAGAAAGACTTTGAACAAAAAGATTTGGCTCTTCTTTAGTTCCTGAAGATTTTGGCTCATCGTGATCTTCATCACTAGAGGAGGAATCATGAACCTGATGATCAGATTTCTTGTCTTCAATATCTTTTCTTAGATTAGATACATCGAGCTTTAAATTAGAAATCTCTTTTTTTAATTTATTAATTTCGTGATTTAATTCTGGAAGGGTAATTTCCTTAACTGGAGTTTTAAATCTTTTGAGGGTTTTATTAAGGCTAAATATTGATTTTTCTTTAGCTTTAATGATCTTATCTTTAATTCTATTATCTTTGGTTAATAAATCTTTTAATTGTTTAGTGTATTGAGCCTTAAGCTCAGGGTCAGAAATTTTACTAATTAAATCAATTAACAAAGAAATTTCTTCATCATCTTTGGTAATTACATTTAGTCTTTTATTGCAACATTTTTCATTGCAATTATCAGCACAAATAGTAATTTCTTCATTGTCACTATCTGTTTCATTGTTACTAGTACTGCTATTAGAGGAGTAAGGAAAATCAGAACCTTCATCATTACTGACGTCGTTCTCTATCCTCATCGATTCTAAAAGTTGTTCAGTATCTTCACTTGAAATATCTAACTGAGACAATTTTTGTTTTATTTTGCACTCGTTTTTGTAGTGCCCTTTCTGCCCGCAATTGTGGCAAATAATTTTACTTTTATCAATTTTTTTAGATTTTTATTGTATTTTTTATTTGTGGGTCTGGGTTTAGTGTAATAATCATCTTGATTTTTATTCTTTTTATGACTGCGTTTATCTTTATGATGCTTGTGACTTCTATGATGATTAATATGTTTATGCAATTTCTTTCTTCTAGAGGGCGCAACTGGTGGTAAACCATATTGTTCACAGAAGGTTCCTAACTCATACTTAGCTTTTTTCTTGTCTTTACTAGCTTGCTTGGCCAATTTAAAATCAATACACATTTTAACCCAATTTTTTGAATATAACTGATTATGTCACCATAAGTTAGGTTTTCATAATCAATATATCCTAAATTTTTACTTAATTCTTCACGAACTTTATGTGCAAATAATGAAGGTAAACCATTAACGAATTTTTCTTTCCAGAATGGTTTATTACTATCATTACGCATCATAACACGGGAAGTAAACACATCTTTATACCATCTAAAATCACTTAAAGTGGGACAAGTGAGGTTACTTAACTGATCGTGAATTCTCTCTATAATATTACTAGGAGTTCCAACAAAATGTTTAATTATGGTAAAAATTAAAGTATTAACTCCACCTGGCGGCCCAATCCCAACATCTTCATCAAAGATGGGGTTTCCGTCATCATCTAACTAAACAGCATGAATTATTGATAATCCAGTATCTTCAGTGAGATGTTTTTCCCATCAAGATCTGAGAATACCAGTGAATCCACTAGCTATTAACTCAACAATATATGTCTGAGTCAGATTGTTGAATTTAGTTATATAGTTATTTGCTGCCATAGACATGTGATTTAACTTGTTTAAAATCTCTTGTTCACTGAAACCATCTATGTTCCATTCATAAATTTTATTGGATGAAACAGAGAATTGTTTATCTAGATTTCTCTCTTCGAATTGTAGATCCGGAGGAGTAGGTCTAGAATACCAATTCTTGGTTATACTTGTGTTTTTAACTGTTAATTTATTTAACTGATCATTAAAATCTGGGACTGAAGAAGTATCAGAATGATATGACATGCTATTGCTTTCATTGTCGGTTTCAACTTGATCAATGATTGCTATAGTGCCACTTGATCCATGCTCAATTTTTAATTTTTTAAATAACTTATCAATAGCTCGAGTGAGTTCACCGTCTTTATTAGGTAAACCTTAATTTACTTCTATTTTCTGGTAATTTTAATAAAGGATGTTCAATTTTTGAATCAGGTTTTTTAATATCGATTTCTTTGAATTTTTCTTCAATTCTATCTAGCTGTCTCCCAACGGTTGCTAGATATTGATTACTAAAGTTTAATTGTTCAATAATTTTTTATCATCTTTATTACCATCCAAAATCTTAAAAGGACTGACAATAACAGACGTATTTTTAACTAGAAGTAAGACAGTTTCTAACGGGGGATGACAAGAAGAGACCTTTGACCTATCTTTTTTAATCCATTGAGTTTTAGTTATAACATTGCATTTACCATGATATTGATCATACCAGTCGTAAAAGGTAATGTTTATTTTTTCACTGTTAATAAATCGTTTCCATCTATTAACAATTTTATCGCGCTCTTTTTCTGTTGAATGATTAGATCTAAATAAATGTCTTTTTTCTATATTAGATTTGGAATTAAAATCTTTTAAAAGATTGTCCCAATCTAACTTAAATTCTTTTTTAATAACTCTTAATTGATTGTTAATTGGAATTTCAAAATTTGATTGAATTGGATACTCAGAAGGGGTGGGAGAAGAAGAGCTTTCCTCTTCAACAGGGTCCTTTTGAGTATAACAAGGGTGACTAGCTTGACCATGATTAAGGATACCTTTTAATTTAATATCCCTAGCAGAAGGGTTACTAAGTACTTCAGTATCTCTTCGGATTTGAATTGAAGGTGTTGAAGAACTAGTAAAATCTTCTATAATAACTGGCCTTCTAGCACGCTCAAAACTTATATTGACTATTCCATCAGAAAATTGTTTAACATTTTCAATATTTAACAAGTTGTTAACTACAGGTTGTTGAGGTATTTCACTGGGTAAAGTCCATTGACTAGGTAACATAATATCCTTCCAGAGGATGGTTCTCAGGATCTGAATATTAGCATCACTAGTTGAACTTTGAATTAATACAGTTTGATCTTTAGGACTTTTATTAAGAGCTTGAACGTTTAAGTTCATTTTCATGGTCTTATATATATATATATATATATATATATATATATATATATATATATATATATATTATAAATAGAATATATTATATTTTATTGCATAGTATCCTTTTCATTCCCCTATAAATAGGATGCTTTGTTAGAATTGAAAACACACAAGAAATTTAGAGAATTCTTCTTCTATAATCTTGAGCGTATTTCTTTAGAGTTTTAAGAAGCTTTGAGCGTAGAAAACAGTATAAGTTTTCTTCAAGAATATTATCGCCCTACCAGTCGGAATACTCTTCTTTTTAAGGTAAGGGGTATTATTCTTTCGTATTCATGAAGAGAGTTATTTTCTTTCAATACTCGCAAGGGTTATTATTCTATTATTTATTATTATGTTGGAATAACTTGTCTATGCGAAGTACCGCATACATGGTGAAATTCTTCTGTTATTCCATTCTTTATTATTCTATTGGAATAACCTGTCTGTGCGGTCTATCGCATGCCTGGTGAATTCTGTTTTTATTCCATTCTTTATTATTCTGTTGGAACATCCTGTCTGTGCGGATTATGCATGACCTGGTTCCATTCTTTATTATTCTGTTGGAACATCCTGTTTGTGCGAATTACGCATGACCTGGATTCATTCTTTATTATTCTGTTGGAATATCTTGTCTGTGCGGATTACGCATAACCTTGTTCCATTCTTTATTATTCTGTTGGAATAACCTGTCTATGTAGATTACCGCATGCATGGTGAATGATCCTTTGTATTCATTCCATATTAAATTATGGAAATGATCTGTCTATGTGGATTATCGCATGGCGGGCGAAAATCCATTTGCAGTTTCATATATTCTATTATACTCAATTGGTTAAAGTTTTGGCTTTTATACTCCATGAAATTAGTAGAATATCCTGGATAGTTACGCTTCATCCAGTATCTTTTCATGGAAATATTCTTCTGGGCATTCTTGAATTTTACTCCACAAAGCAGTATCATGTTGACAATTTGGACATTATTGAGTTCAGGATAAATTAACTTATAAATCTTTAAAATTTATTCTTGAACTTGTTTTATTGAATTATTATGTCATTTTCATCATCCTCATGTTTATATTATGTTGAAAGTCATCTATGGCCTGTAGTGCATAGATGGACTTGGTATGCTTATGACCAAGGATTATTCGGTATAATCATGGCCGTAATGTTATAAATGATGTGGTAAAAGTCCTCATTGACCCGTACTGCATTGATGGACAGTTGTTGGCATGATCATGACCATTGATGAAAACACGATTATCCTTGGCCCGTAGTGCATGGATAATTTATGGTGGTGATACTAATGAATATCCTTGGCCGTAGTGCAGGGATGATGTGGATTATTTATTGAGCTGAGTCTCAATGATAAAAATAATGAAAAGCCTTTTAAATCATAGAAGATAGTAGATTTTATTCTCTACTTGACTCTTCTAATGGATTGCTGGTTCCGCTGCAGTTAAACTTGATGTTTGTTATATTGTATCAGTTTAACACTGTTGAAGGCTAACGATAATTTTTTTTTGCATTATCTTAGTCATAATATCTCTTACTGGGCTAGTTGAGCTCACCCTTTTGCTTTCGTTGTTCTCTTCAGGAAATGAGAACGTAGCAGGGACTAGTCGGGGAATGGATTGACGGTCCACATGATAGCATGAGTAGTCCTCACTATTCATGAGTAGTCCTCAACACGAGTAGTATTGAGGACTTATTTTGTGTTTGAATACTGTCTAGAAGACAATATTTGTATTAAAACTCACAGCTCATGTTGTATATTTAAGGTTGTATTTGTATTCTGTACCATGTATTTGGCGACTCAGAATAGGTGATGTATACATATTTTGGGGGCGTCACAGTTGGTATCAAATCTTAGGGATATGATCCCTGTCTGAGATGTGAGACAAGAACTAGGAGGGGAGAGACGGGGAATTCCTTCGCTAGTATGACCTACCTAAGTTTATTTGGTATTTAATTGGTATCAGAGTATAGGGATAATATGTGATATGTTAATTAACCCTTATTTTGTGGTAGTATTTGAAAATGACATCCGAGAATGTTGAGAATAACAATGGAGCACAGGAGACCGTTGAGTCTCCACAGATCAATAATCAGGATAATGTGCATTAGGAAGGCGACAATCCTCATGCAAACAACAACACTGACCAAATGATGAACAATGGAATGTTAAGAGGCTTTATGCAATTCATGTAATATCAGGCAAGAGCGACTGCTGTCCAAAATGCAGGTGGAAACACTGGCAACTCTCGGAAGGTCACCGCCAAGCAGTTCAAGGAACTGGGACCACCAGAGTTTTTTGGAGAGCCAAAACCACTTAAGGCGGAGACGTGGATAAAGCAGATCTGCAAGATATTTGATGTCTTGGGATGCTCCGAGAAGCAAAATGTTCCATTCGCCACCTTTATGTTGCGTGAAGAAGCAGATCATTGATGGGAATCTGTAAAACGTACCCAGCCTGACGCACTAAAGATGACTTGGGATAAGTTCTAAGAATTTTTTAACGGCAAGTACTTTCCCGAAAGTATTCGACACATGAAAGAGGTAGAGTTCATCATGCTAGATCAAAACAACATGACCGTGTTCGCAGTACGAAGCCAAGTTTGCCGAGTTGTCCCGATTTGCGTCCCATTTGGTTGATAATGAGGAGAGAATGACGCAAATGTTTCTGCGAGGATTGAAACCCAAAATATGTCAATACCTCATTTCTCACAAACTTTGTTTATATTCAGATGTTGTGAATAGGGCTCAATTATTGGAGCACGATAATGAGTCAGAACAACCAAAAGGCAATGACCAACAACATGATAATAATCGTACCGGTGGCAACGACCATTGGAACAATGATAACCATCGTGGGGGAAATTATCATGCCAAGAATGGTAACCACTTCGGTGGTAATCATGGCCAAGATAATAGGAGTGAAAATTTTAAGAAGAGAAGATTTAACGATGATGGAAAGACGTCAGCACCAGCACCTGTTGTTAAGGAAGGAGAACGACCACCGGTCGTATGTTTCAAATGCGGACAGGAGGGACACTTCCGTCCAAACCGTACGTAGCAATCCAAAGCGTGTTTCAATTGCAGAAGAGAAGGTCACCTGGCTCGATTTTTTCGTTAGTGAAGTCAAGTCCAGCTGAGATAATGATGCCAAAGGATGTCCCAGACAAGTCAAAGTCTGTAGTTTAAGTGAGAGCGTTTGTCGAGGAACCCGAACGAAGTTATTAAGGTTAAGCTAATCATAAACTCTAGCGAATTTTATACTTTATTTGATATCGGTTCTACCCATTCCTTTATTTCTCCTACTTGCGCTCAATGTTTAAATTTGAATCCGGAGAAATTAGACTTTGACTTATCTGTTGAAACTCCGTTGGGAGAAACCTTCATTACATCCACGGTTTATAAGTCTTGTTTGATTGAAATCGGTAACCGCACGTTACCTGTCGATCTTATTTCTTTGAAAATACTTTCCCTTGATGTGATTTTAAGAATCGATTGGTTAACTACTTATCATGCCAAAATTAATTATTTTCGTAAGATTGTTAGCTTTCATATTCCTAACCAACCTGTTATGCGAATTCAAGCAATCAAACCACTAAAATCAATCACTGTTATATCAAGTAAAAAGTAAAGAGCCCCGAGCCTTTATCTGGTGACTTCCTTGTGTGAAATGCACCAAAGCCATACTTTTTGTAGGCGACGTCGTGAATGACGATGGCAAGTTGATAGGTATCAATGTGACGTACTATCCAAGTCATGGATTAGAGTCACAGTTTTGAATGATATTTCTATTGTTAATAGATTTCCTGGCATATTCTTGAAGACTTTTTAGCCTACCCCTAGAGCGTGAAATCAAATTTTGTATTGACCTCAGTACAAAACCTATTTTTAAAACCCTTAAATATTTCTTCAACCAAAACGAACATATTGTGCGCCAAAGACGTTGGCTCGAGCTATTGAAGATTATGACTATACAATTAAATATCATTATGGAAGAGCGAACGTGGTAGTTGATGCGTTGAGTAGAAGATCGTATGCATTTACGAGTGCGATGTTGTTAACATAAAAACCCATTTCTTATAACTTAAAAATGATGAAGATAGAGTTAAAGACTCTAGAGACCCACGTGAAGATAATGAATATACAAGTAGAATCGACTTTAATCGATAAAGTTAAAGCCGCTCAAATGACACACCTGGAGCTGATGAACAAGAAGAAGAAGGTTCAAGAAGGCGTTATTATAAAAGCAAGAGTCGATGAATAGAGGAAATTTTAACCCTCGATTTAATTGGCCCATTTGAAATCCTCGATCGAGTAGGAACTGTGGCCCATAGACTCGTTTTACCGTCAAGTATGTTGCGTGTTCATAACGTTTTTCACATATCGATGTTACGTAAATATGTGGACGACCCGAACCACATTATTGAATTAGAACTGGACGAAATAGTGGAAGATTTAACATATGAAGAGGTTCCTATTCAAATCTTGGATAAGATGGAACATAATCTACGCTCCAAAGTTATACATCAAGTTAAAGTTTTGTAGAGAAACCACGATGTTGAGGAAATGACCTGAGAGTTAGAATCGGAAATGAAATCAAGGTATCCTTACCTCTTCGACATACCAGGTACGTACCCAAATTTCGAGGGTGAAATTTTATAAGAAGGGGAGGTTGTAAGACCCCAACTTTTAGGAATAAAAATGAATTTTCTATAAATATCATTTTTTAATATTATGGAGTGAATTTGATATAATGTTATAGTTATGGGTAATATTTATAAATTTTGCAAAGTACGCAAGTTGTTATATAATATTCGATTGGTCGGGGAATATTCGTTGTAACAGAGAATATTCGTATGACGACACAATCATTGGTGGACCCCACAATGGAATTATTGTCGAATTGAGAAAAAGACAAAAATATTTTTATGAAAATAACGGCTGAAGTTTTACCGTTAATTGTTGAAACACCTGGTGTTAAAAGTACAGTAATACGCGTGGTTGCAGAGTAGCACACGGTATTGATTATTGATGCTTACTTGAGAAGTCACTCAGTTTTGTTCACTTATTGCTACAGTAATTGTTGCATAGTATCTCACGTTATTTGATTCAATTATTGTCGATATTTTATATATTATTAAATCAATAATTGAGATAACAAAATTATTAATATTATTATTTACAATATTAACGATGTCTACAAGTTCTGTCAAGGAGAGGTTTGGTCACCTAATTGCGCACCAATAGGGAGAAATCTTTATTAGAAAGCCCCATCTTTCCTGGGAATGACCTAGTTGATTAATAGTGTAAATTATAATAATGATAATGAATTTTGTTTTATTATTATTATAAATGTAATAAAACAATTTTTTTTTATATAAACAGAATATTTTTTATAAAGTTTTATTTTATTTGATTATAAATAGAATATAATATATTTTATTATGCATAGTGTTTGCATAGTATTTGCATAATAAAATCTTTTTATATAAAACAGAATACTTTTATAAAGTTATTTGTTTTATTATATTATTAAATAGAATATATTATATTTTATTATGCACAGTGTTTGTATAGTGTTTGCATAGTGCCTGCATAGTATTTGCATAGTAAAATATTTTTATATAAAACAGAATACTTTTATAAAGTTATTTGTTTTATTAGATTTTAAATAATATATATATATATATATATATATATATATATTATAAATTGAATATATTATATTTTATTGCATAGTATCATTTCCATTCTCCTAGAAATAGGATGCTTAGTTAGAATTGAAAACACACCAAAAATTTAGAG
The DNA here is from genome assembly GCA_020205505.1 of Panax japonicus. Lineage (NCBI taxonomy): Eukaryota > Viridiplantae > Streptophyta > Magnoliopsida > Apiales > Araliaceae > Panax > Panax japonicus. The sequence continues at coordinate 34,900,238 of CM035098.1, forward strand.
AATTCTTCTTCTATAATCTTGAGTGTATTTCTTTAGAGTTTTAAGAAGCTTTGAGCGTAGAAAATAGTATACGTTTTCTTCAAGAATATCTTCGCCCTACCAGTCGGAATACTCTTCTTTCTAAGGTAAGGGGTATTATTCTTTCGTATTCATGAAGAGAGTTATTTTCTTTCAATACTCGTAAGGGTTATTATTCCATTTTTTATTATTATGTTGGAATAACCTGTCTATGCAAAGTACCGCATACATGGTGAAATTCTTCTGTTATTCCATTCTTTATTATTCTGTTGGAATAACCTGTCTGTGCGGTCTATCGCATGCCTGGTGAATTCTGTTGTTATTCCATTCTTTATTATTCTATTAGAACATCCTCTCTGTGTGGATTACGCATGACCTGGTTCCATTCTTTATTATTCTGTTGGAACATCCTGTCTGTGCAGATTACGCATGACCTGGTTCCATTCTTTATTATTCTGTTGGAACATCCTGTCTGTGCAGATTACGCATGACCTGGTTCCATTCTTTATTATTCTGTTGGAATAACCTGTCTATGTGAATTACCGCATGCATGGTGAATGATCCTTTGTATTCATTCCTTATTAAATTATGGAAATGATTTGTATACGTGAATTACCGCATGGCAGGAGAAAATCTATTTGTTGTTTCATATATTCTATTATACTCATTTGGTTAAAGTTTTCGCTTCTATACTCCATGAAATTAGTAGAATATCCTGGATATTTGCGCTTCATCCAGTATCTTTTCATTGAAATATTCTTCTAAGCATTCTTGAATTTTACTCCACAAAGCAGTATCATGTTGACAATTTGGACATTATTGAGTTCAGGATAAATTAACTTATAAATATTTAAAATTTATTCTTGAACTTCTTTTATTGAATTATTATGTCATTGTCATCATCCTCATGTTTATATTATGTTGAAAGTCATCTGTGGCCTGTAGTGCATAGATGGACTTGGTATAATTATGACCAGGGATTATTCGGTATAATCATGACCACAATGTTATAAATGATGTGGTAAAAGTCCTCATGGGCCCGTAGTGCATTGATGGACAGATGATAACATAGTAGTCCTCACTATTCTATGAAATAGTGTGATAATAAATGTATTGAAGACTTATTTTGAGTTTGAATACTGTCCAGAAGACAATATTTGTATTAAAACTCACAGCTCATGTTGTATGTTTAAGGTTGTATTTGTATTCTATACCATGTATTTGGCGACTCAGAATAGGTGATGTATACCTATTTTGGGGGCGTCACAACACGTCAGAAAACAACCTTAAAGTAATAACATGGTCTAAAACATAAACACAAGCAAGATCAAGACCCTACAAAACGACTGTCGGAGATTTCTGAGTTACCCAGAAACCAGATTTCGTGGCTGGTCAACGCAGTTTGACTGCTTATAACTTTCAATATATACTTGATCTGGGCTTGATGCAAGTTTCAGATCCAAGCCCTTACAACATAGAACAAATCTATAACATAAAATATAACTAAAACCTAACACAGAAAGATCTAGAGGTTTTGACTTATGACTGTCAGGCCACTTTTCCAATTTTTTTCCATATTTCTATAAAGTTCAAAATCATGCATCTAAATATTATAGATCTTTGATCTAACAACCCAGATCACTAAAGAACACCCTTTAACACATATCTAACCAATCACTAACAACATTAACACAAAATTTTAAGGATTTGAAATTTAAAGTTTATACCTCATTCATGCTTTGATCTTGAATCTGATCATCATGATCTGATCTTGACTAGCTATAAATCAATCTAAGAACTGAATCACTAAAGAATTTCGTGGGTCTAGAGAGCGGATGGCATGGTTGAGTGTTTGTGGACAAATGAAGCTAGATAATGAATTTCTCTCTCTTGAATTATTCACATAATTGGATGCAATACATATGACTGTGATATATGGCTGATCTCTAGATTTTTAAGGCACATGAGATGATCTAGGTTGGCCACCAACTCCCATTTTAGCAAGATATACAAGCAACCTCCAATAATGCAACAAAGGTCATTTTAGACTTTTGTTTCCATTATTAAGGGCATTTTAGTAACTTGTGCAAACCCTTAGGGTTAAAATCTAAGGTTTTACAAATTAATTCTATGATTTCTAAATTAGGATTTTAAAAATGGAAAATTAAGCTTTCTAATTTATAATTAGTATTTTCTAATTATATAAGAGTTTACTAATCACTATCAAGCTTGCTAATTAGGATGAATGATTCCTAATTAAAATTGCTAATTTAGTAATTAGGTTTATAATTTTGTATTAGGGTTTCTAGGTGAAAAATTAGGGTTTTCAAAAAAATCCATTAGGGGTATCCCTAATTAAATATATAATCAATAACATAAAAACCTTTATACTTATCTCCAAGCTCCCAAATTAGGGTTTTAATAATTCGAATTAGGGTTTCAAATTCCCAAAAATTTGAAATTAGGGTTTTCGGTCCAATGTTAGGGTTTCTTATAAATCGCTAGGGTTTTCTAACTGAACGTCAGAGTTTGTAATATAATATTAGGGTTTGGACACTGATATAATTTATCTGGTCAACCCCCGACCCTTAACCACATTCTGTACATATTTATGACCATACACACAAAACATATACAGTTATATACTTAATCCTGGATAATTCACCAAAAGATTTAAACCCACCAAAATCCTTCACAAAATTTTGAAATCCTAAAAATTTCTTCCCAAAGATATCAAATCCATTTACTTATGTTCTGTCTAGGTTTGTTATTTAACCTTAAATTAATCTTTTAAGATTTTAAAAAATATCCAATTCTCTGGTTGTCACATTCACCCCATCTTCTAAAAATTTTGTCCCCGAAATTTACCTTACACCTTATACCATGTTCCATACACCATTCATTCACATCATTACATGTTACCCAATACATTCCTCACAAGAGTAAAATTTTCAAATTGTGCTGAGGAGTCATATAGACTATGAATTTTTATTTTCGCAAAGGTTTTATGGAAATTCATCCGCAAACCGTCTTATCTTATAGACATATAGGGTAATTAGCCCGATATGCCCTGTACTGGCCAAGTACTACTGGTTGGAACAATTTTTTCCCGTTCCTTCTATTCCATCCGCCTTAGGCGCAAAAAATTTCTTACCTAAGTCTTTATCGAAATCCGCACCAAAACAAATTGGTTTAGGAAAGTTTTTAAAGAACGCTTAGGATTTTCATAAACGTTGGTCTAGCTGAATCGAATAGCTTAGATTCATACGAATAATTTAATTCAATCAAAATATTTAGGTATAGCCAAACCCCGTTAGCAAATTAAAATTTGAAAATATTTTTGAAAATGACGTCATGATGTCGTACTGTATTAACAGCCCATTTGAGGATGTCGTCATTGTATGACTTTGTCATAACACATCATACAATAGTGGAATAACAATTTTAGATCAAATTCAACACTACGTATTCCTGTATTTACAACTTCATCAACTTTTTATCATCTCTGCACCAGGTTACATGGTATATGAGTGATAAATAGAAATATATTTTGATATTTTAAATCATTATCGTCTAGACGAAACAAATGGAATAGACTATACTTTAAACCCTTCAAAAATTATTACAAATCTGTTTTATCATCTCAACAAGCAACGAGGTATAGGTGGCCCGAAGTCCAGGCATACACAACAGTCACCAAGAGTTGAGAATAAAAATTCATTTTTTTTCAAAAGCACATAGTGCGTATTTAGCTTGATGTCAAAATTTTGAAGTCTAGCATAGCTAGGAGTTTTGGAAAACCTATGTCTCCACTAATAATCATTTGCTTACACAGTCTATTTATTCCTATTATCATTAATACTCCATTCACACAAAACTATACCCAGTTCGTCAAACCACACTTATGAGTTCATGAACTTTCTATAATCATATGAGTTTAAGAACTTGTCCGAGTCAGACCTTTGATGTCCATTCACTGAAGGGTTCATAAACATTTCATATAACTATGAGTCACGAACTTGACATAAGTATGAGTTTTAAGAACTCATACTTAACCTTATATTCTTTACCTAGAACCTATCTATCTGTTATACACCTGAGAAAGGAATCACCCTCTCAACACGCATATAGAAAATAGCAGCGACATAAAAATTTCAATGATTATCAGTGCCAGAAACTAAGTGGTTGTTACACCAAGTACAATTCAACTCCCATACGAAGAATCATACAACTTAGCCGCTGACATGAGTTCTCAATTGAAATCTCCTCCTAATTCTAACTCCCTTATCAATACGAATTTTATTTAATCTGTATTCATAATTCTTTCCTGAATTTTTACCAATTCATAGTACAACTGACATACAACAATCTTTGTTGTAAACTTTTCAATCATTAGATTGATTCTTCTTACTGCCATAACCTTATCCGAGCATAAGGTGATCTCATCGTATATATTACGATTCATTTTTATACTATGATCGTTTTGTTTTACGTTCTCCTATCCTGATTCTTGTAGTCTTTTAGAATCTATCTATTCACCACTACTGTTCAACTTTATTATCAGAGTTAGGGAACTCCGTATCTTTACAACTTATCGATATTCGTCTTTGAATCTTACCGACCAACTAACTCTATATGAGTTAGATCTTATCCTAATCACTGTGGTTATTGGTCTTAGGTATTCCTACCTAAGGTTCATAACCAACAACTTTGATACCAACTTTAGCATCCCCAAATCCGGGTCCCAAATCACCACGGATCTGGTATACTAAATCTATAACTATTGAAAAAGATATAAAAATAAATTGTTTATACATTAAACTTTATACATTACCCCAAGGTCTAAAATCTTCACATAAAACCTGAATTAATATCCTAACTATCATACAATATTATTATCATACAATACTGTTACAATTTGGCTGCACACGTAAACTAAAGTTGGATCTGTCTTTAACATTTTTTTGTATCCGACGAATTCGTCTTAATCTTCAATGTTTTTCATGATATAGCAAAGGTGAGCATAAGTTTTCCCAACAAGTATAAGTTTATTTAAGGATATATCATGATGGAAAGAATTGAATAATAAGCTGGCTATAATTCTACAATATAATTGAGAACTAGCATGAACAAACTGTCATAGTTGAATGAACATTGAACATGAGTATAGCAATTATATCTGGACCGAATGGTAATGAAGGTAATCAGCCTTTCATACCTGATGAACACATGCATTATGCACAGAGTGTGAATAAATAATTCATAGACATGAAAATTAGTAATGATTAACCATAAACATATTTGAATGAAACAACTTGAGGTCGAGTCAAGAAAAACTTGTATGTTCGGTTGATTACTGTTACGTAATTTATTAAGCTTTGTCTGAAGACCTAATATATAAATAATATCGATATACAAATTAGAATAATATCATCATAGTATTTAAAATAACCTAAACGCATTAATACATAATCCTATCAGTCTATATAGAACATAAGACCTAGTATCCAGTCAAACTATTTCAGTCTGACTTGAGTCCGATAAAATTTAAGTATCCCGACGCTCTAGTCAGATAAATCTCGAGTCCAATATTACTAAGACCCGATCTGAATTGGTTCACAGATATTTTAGATAATTTATTATCAGTCAAAATATTTTTCATAAGCTCATAATAATTTTCAGATAATTATTACCATTTATCATGATTTTTTAATCATTAATATTGTATTAATATAATTTAAATACCATATAATTCCTTTATCATTAATATTTATTTAATATTGAATATTAATGAAAAACATAACATAACATTATAATATATTTATAATTTCACAAAGTATTTTTAATACTTTACAATCATATTTATATGATTTTTAAACAGTTAAATCCATTATCCGATAATTTCTATTAATATTAAAATATTAATATTTCCATGACAAAATATCAAAAGTTATATTTTATAACTTAAAGTATTTTTATAACACTTTAACCATTTTTATATGATTTTTAAATTATTAATTCTATTTTTTCATAATTTATTAAATATATTAATTAAATATATTAATCACCATTAATATTAATTTATTAATAAAATTCATCACAAAATATTAAAAGTTATTGAAAATAACTTGAAATATTTTCTTATACCTTAATATATTTTTAAATGATTTTTCATGTTTTAAAATCATTTTAAATAATTTATTTAATATTATAATTAAATAAATTAAATACCATTAATATTCCAAAAATATTAATTATTTGTGAAATATACTCAAAATTATTAAAAATTAATTTTTAGTCTTTAAAATAATTTTTAGAAATTTATTTTGTATTTTTAATAATTTAAAACTAATTTTCTCTATTTATTTAATAAATATAATTAATTTTCTAATTAAACTGTCGCTAAAGGGCCCTATAGCGACGGTTTCGTCGCTATAGGTGTTCTTGAGCTGTTTTTCATCAAACCCAGATCTTCACAGACAACTACAAGGTGTATAATTTGACCGATTATATTTCTTTGATCTTAATGATTCTGGTCAGTCTAGTGCAATGGTGTTGTAGTATTTATGTACTACTACACATACAAACAAACATCATGGCTAAACAACATCAGATCAGTTAGTTATTAGCCCTCAAAAGTCTGATAACGTTGTTCTTCATTTCTGGGTTTTTCAGAAAATGAAGAACAACCGATGGTGCTATATTTAGATCCTTATATCTTGAGCTCTAAGTCTGGTTTGTGTGATCTAAAGAATCACATTTATAGTACATATGTTAGGGTACAATAACATATCAACAGATCGGTCTAACAACAACACATTTAAAAAATCAAGGCCGGTCAAAGTCTGACAAAAAAAATGGTTCTTGAAGATCTGGGTTTCCCAGAAACCTTCATCCGACAAGTTGGTCAACGGTTGTTTGACCATGATTAATTGTCTTTCTAGTAATGGTCTGAGTAGTCTAAAAGCGTGATTGTGTAGCTTACACGTCAGAAAACAACCTTAAAGCAACAACATGGTCTAAAACATAAACACAAGCAAGATCAAGACCCTGCAAAATGACTATCAGTGATTTCTGGGTTTCTGGGTTACCCAGAAACCAGATTTCGTGGCCGATCAATGCAATTTGACTATTTATAACTTTCAATATATATTGGATTTGGGCTTGATGCAAGTTTCAGATCCAAGCCCTTACAACATAGAACAGATATATAACATAAAATACAACTAATTAAACCTAACACCGAAAGATCTAGAGGCTCTGACTTATGACTGTCAGGCCACTTTTCCATTTTTTTTTCCAGATTATTACAAACATCAAAATCGTGCATCTAGATGTTATAGATCCTTGATCTAACAACTCATATCACTAAAGGACACCATCTAACACATATCTAACGAATCACTAACAACATTAACACAAAAGTTAGTTCTTAGTAGGCACAAGTTATCTAGAAGGGGGGTTGAATAGATAATTTATAATCTTTTCTGAGTAGCTTGATCTAAGATAATTATTAAGACTTTGCGAAATTAGTGTTTGTTTTAATCTCTTTTATCAAGCAATGTAGTTATGAGCAGTTAAGGTAGTTATGGCAGATATAGCAGTTATAGTATGAATGTAAATGACACAGTGGTTTTTAAGTGGTTCGGAGCACTCAAAGCTCCTAGTCCACTCTTCTACTCAACGAGTAGGATATCCACTAAGGATGTCTTATACAATCTTCTGAATCACACAGATTCCTTCTAGACCAACAGTCTAGGAACTTTTCCAGTTCACTTTTGAACTCTTCAAGTCCAACAGACTTGGCTTTCTTACAGTTCACTGCGAACTCTTCAAGTCCAGCAGACTTGACATACTTCTTCAGTTGATTGATGATTGTTGTTGTTGCGTTCTGAAGGTTGCTACTCAGTTTACTATGTAAGCTCTGGTTCGTAATAGCTGAGTAGCTGAGCAAGCTTTTTAATATCTCAGATCGTAGAGTTGAGCCTTAGAGTGTTCTTCACGTTGAATGTTTTATGCTTACTACTTCTTTCATCTGTCTGATCTGTATATATGTGATGTTGAAAACTATCCGTTGGATCCATCCGTTGTGGCATTAAATGCATCTGAATTTTCTGTACTGTGATGGAGACATTTCTGTACATCTTCTGAATTCTGCATTCTGGACCACTGACACTGCAGGCTGCTTTTTCACCTACCACCTGAAAAGGTGTTTTGTCCCTTTTCATTCATAGTACTATCCTTAGCTTCTTCAATACGCTTCTTTGTTGCATCCTAAGGATATTTCATTTATTCTGGGACTGATGGGCACTGTAGCATTTAGGATCCATTCCTCGTATTGTTGAATTAACAACTCATGAGGCTTTAACGTTTTCTGACATGACAGATGTTGCTCTACGATTTGGATTGTTGTGCTCTATGATTCAGATCGTGTTGTTGACTCTACGATCCCAAGAGCGTACTACGATCGCTGACTCTGCATACTACGATTGTAGAGTTAGCTTGGTGAACGTTGAGTCCACTCTACGATCGCTGACTTGAGCTTGTTGTCTTCATCTGATCTTGTTCGACTACGATCTCTGCATTTGTTCAGTGAACTCTACGATCGCAGAGTGTGGTCTACGATCCTTGTCTTTGACTTTGGCATCGCTAGACTCTGCGACTCTGAGCGTACAGTGTATTTCACACTTAGCTTTGGCAGATTGTCGTTCGGCTTATAGGCAGGCTGTCTCTACGATTCAGAACATAACTTCCTCAGTACACTACGATCCTGAGAAGGCTCTTCTCGATACACTACGATCCTTCTTCGTTTCCCCTGGAAGTCTACGAACTCTGAGATCTCACCATCTTGCATACTCCTGTTCTGCCTTGATAGCTCCCGAGTTGACTCTGACTCTCCTGGCAGACTACGACTTTTGGTGCAGTGCTTCGACGATCAGACAAGCCTATCTATTACATCATAAGATCAACCTAACAGTTTTGATCTTTTTATCTATTGCATTCTAGAACATAATGATACACATTGAAATCTTATATCAGCCTAACAATCTTGATCTTTCCATTACTAAGTCCTTGTACATAAATTCAATTTAAGGACCTTACAATAATCACAAGTATATTAAAACATCAAATCATGCTATGCATTTTCCCAACAATCTCCCCCTATTTGATGTTGACATAACTAAGGAGATTTGTTGTTATGATTATTGATTATATGCAGTGCAGAAGAATAAACATGACTTAGTATTTCAGTGAGCAGCTGAAATTTCTAGAGAATAAGCATGAATTTATTGATGTATGAAGATAGATGTTACATTTGAAATAGATACATCAATAAGAAGTGAAAATTCAACTTATCTCTATTTTCTTGGCTTCTTGCTCCTTGGAGGATTTGCCTTTTCTTCTGCTCTTCTCTTTCTGCTAGCTTCATCTCTCTTAGCCAAATCTTCGAGCTCACTGGGACTTAGTCTTGGATTGTGGTCGTGCCTGTTCGTAAATGCCGGATCTCCAATTGGAATTCTTAGGCCTGTTGCGGTTACTCCTTGTGAGCTAGAAGCTGGCCCTTGACTTCTTAAAGGTTGAGCCACTAAGACTTCCTGCTGATCTAATCGTTGAGTCTGCTGAGAGATATGTCTTACAGGCAGATTTCTAGTTGTTTGGAATCCGCGTCCCTTGTGCCCTTGGTCTGCACGATCTACTTCCCGATCTCCCTTGCTTCTTTTCTCCCCCTTTATGTCAGCATCAAGAGTTCGAATGTCATCTGACAGACGAGCAATTCCTTGGACAAGTTCGTTCATCTGACTTTTGGTCTGAGCAATGTCTTCTCTATTTTCTTCAATGAGAACTTCAGACCTTGCTTCTCTTTGTTGAAGAATGGATAGAATGTTGTCTGTTTGTTGGCCGCTGCTGACATAGAATTGTTGAAACACTTTGACAGCAGTATGGAGATTCTGAATGCTTTGCAACATCTGTTTGTTCTGAGATTCTTGAGTTTGCTGTAAGATTAAGACTGAATCCCTATGTCGTTTGACTGCTTGGAAGTGAATGTCATCCCTGTCCTTTATGCTTTGAAGCATTTCTCTGATGATCTCTTTTAGTGTTTTGGACAATTCAGAGCTCAGAGATTGTGGAAGGGTGTTTGCAGCATTGATCATGGATGTCAGTCTTAGCTGAATCAGTTCAGAGTGATCGTCAAGACTTTCTTCTAGTTCCTTGATCACTTTCTTAGACATAGCTGATAGATCGGCCTTGGTAGACAATTCTGAGAGAATCTCATCCAACTGGGGAATTCTTGAGGAAGAGGGTGGTGTATTGTTGAATTGTTCTTTTAGGGAACAAAGAGCAAGTTCAAGATTAAAGCAGTCATTTCTGGACGAGGAAGGGATGTCTGATGGAGGGGCTTGTGTTTGGATGGTTGGGATAGGTGACTCTACGATTCCGATATTTGATTCTTCTAGAGGGCTAAAGCCTGGAATCGTAGAACAAGAGATTTGTTGGAGTTGAGCAAAGTTGGCTTGTTCTGGTTCTTTAGTCACAGAATTTTAGAATTCTGTAACTGGAAACTGATTTGCTGGGTTGAGAACTACTTCCATCCATTTAGGAAATTCATAGAAATAACTAAATGAAGATGATGGTTGATGATTAATCCTAAAGCTTGTGGGGATAGTCAGTACCTCAGATGTGACATTTGATGAGGAATAGTTTGTAATCAACTTTTTAGCAAAGATGACTTCCCTTGGAAATCCATGAGCCAGAACTGTGATTGCTGGATATTCCTTGAAGCTCTAGAACACGTGGTCCCATGATTTCAGAATCTGAGCTTGATGGTATGCCATCATAGGTAGGTAAGAAAACATTTGGTTGTACAGGTAGCTTCTGTATCCATCTCTACCTACACCAGTTATTTCAAGCTCATCATCATCATCCTCTTTTTCTTCTTTGTTGTCTTCTGAAGAGTCCATTAACTCAATGACCTTTGGCATTGGTTCATCTTTATCTTGAGCAAGGACTTTTTCTTTAGTCATTAGGATATTGTGAGGCTCCCCCTCAATATGATCATCTTCCTTTAGAAACTCCCCCTCAGCTGGAACTTCTTCTTGAGCAGTAGGCTTCTCCCCCTTAGCTGATGCATTCTTTTCTTCTGTTGCTTGGAGAAGTTCTACTTTTACAGCCATGCTCTTGGCTTCCTTCTTCAAAACTTTTTCATTTTCAAGAATATACTTCTTGACCAACCTTCTCTTTGCTTTGCCAGTGTTTTCTTTGGTTGTCCTACCACATTGACCTGCCACTGTCCTTGAAGAAGCTTCCTCCATTTCTGCCACACTTGGCCTGGTTTCAGAGAACAGCAGAGTCTCTACGATTGAAGACACTGTTGGTCTTTTGGACTCATGACCAGCCTTATTCTTCTTTAAGAGTTGTGAAATGGTGGTTTGATCCTCTTCAGCCTCTTCTTGCTGTTGTATGTTCCTCAGCCTCCTTAGAGTTTCTATGTCAGAGGACTCTACAGGCATGTTAGTTGCAGATCCCTGAGGCTCTTCGAATTGTGTTCCCCTCAGCTTTCTCTTGCCCTTGCTTTTCCTGACAAGACCAGAGGGTTCTCCTTTATCTGCTTCTTCTTCTTCTCCAGCCTCATTGACAATAGCAATTCCTGCTTCCCCTTGCTCCCCAGTTCTCCCACTTGACTCTGTCATCATTCTTGTATATTCAGCCGGGTTTCTTTCCCAATTTTTAAACAACTGCTGTGTCATTCTTCGGTTTGGGTTGATGGCTTCTCCTTCATCATCCCCAATTTTATCACCCACAGTAGATTGCAGAATGATGCTAATAAATCTTCCATACAGCATCTTCTGAGGACTTTTCGACTTCTTCGAGCCTACAATCCACTTGTCAATCCATTCCAGTAGTATGGCTCCATAATTTAGTTGAATTCCAAGAGTTATTGCAGTCATGAGTTTGAGTTGAACTTCATTAACAGAGTCATGACCTGAACTCTTACAGCAGATACATTTCCCAACAATGTCAGCTAGAAATTCATACCTTTGAGGGAATTCCTTCTTTTTATAGCCTTTTACAGAGGAGTTCTTTTTGTGATGCATTCTCTTCAATCCCTCTTCAAATCTTATGCTGTCGAGAGGTGAGTGCCCTGTATCCTTGAAACCAAGGGCCAGATTGAAGTCTTCTTCCCTTAGCATCATTTCAACTCCTCTTACCCGTGTAGTGATGGTGTTGAGTTCGTACACTCCATTCTTGTAGAACTCTTTCACTAACTCGGGATAGATGAGGGTGTCGGTACTCAGCGCTTCTTCGAGACCTGCCTTCTTTAGTAGTGCTAATGTTTTGTGAAACTTTGGAGGAGCATCCTTGAACTCATCGAAACAGAGTCTGTAGCCTGAGATTACATTTGAAATAGCCATGATTCTGTGGTTGAGAAGTGGAATGCGATTGAGCTTTTTCTTGAGTTAGGGTTTTGCTTTGAGAGAGAGATTATCTTTTGAACTTCAGATTTCAAAAATACGGTTCCAATTTGTTCTTGTAGCTTCCCTCTCTCTCTTTTTGACTTAGTGGGATAGGTGTCGCTTTTTGCTTGGCTCTACGTCTTTGATTTGCTTGAATGTACTGAATTGCCCTTTGAGTCTTTAGTGCTGAGATGTCCTTAGAATGACTACGATCATTGAGGTAGTCTTCTGGTCGTTGAGTCTGTCTACCATTCATAGTCTGTCCTTTTTACTCTACGGTCTACGATCGTCGAGTCTGTTTTATGATCGTCGAGTCCGTTTGACAGTGGTTGAGTCTGATCATCATTCGTAGAGTCTGTCCTTTCTACTCTAAGGTCGTGGACTTCCCTTGATTATGTCTATGATGTTGAGTTTAGCCTTTGTAACTGTTATGGTTAGTACAGTCTAGAGCATATATTTCATGGTTGAAGATTAAGCATCCCTAGTTCACTTAATAACTTATTGAATCTGGATTCATCTAGTGGTTTAGTAAAAACATCTGCAAGTTGATTTTCAGTAGGAATATATTGTAGTGATATAGTTCCATTTTGCACATGATCCCTAATGAAGTGATACCTTATTTCAATATGCTTGGTCCTAGAATGCATAACAGGATTATGAGTTATTGCTATGGCACTTGTGTTATCACAGTGTATGGGTATCGATTTGAAATCAAACCCATAGTCAGCTAGCTGGTTTCTCATCCATAGAATTTGAGCACAGCAGCTGCCAGCAGCAATATATTCAGCTTCTGCAGTCGAAGTGGACACTGAGTTTTGCTTTTTGCTGAACCAGGACACAAGCCTATTTCCTAGCAACTGACAGGTGCCACTGGTACTCTTTCTATCTATTTTACATCCTGCAAAATCAGCATCTGTGTATCCTGTTAGTTCAAATGAGGATTCCTTGGGATACCAAAGCCCCAAGTAAGGTGTGCCTTTGAGATACCTGAAGATCCTTTTTACAGCAGATAAATGAGACTCTTTAGGGTTAGCCTGAAATCTAGCACATATGCATGTTGCGAACATTATGTCTGGTCTACTAGCAGTTAGGTACAAAAGAGAACCTATCATACCTCTGTGTTGAGTTATATCAATACCTTTACCATTCTCATCTTTGTCAAGCTTAGTTGCAGGAGCAATTGGAGTTTTCATGGGGGAAGCTGATTCCATGCCATATTTCTTTAACAAATCTTTGATGTATTTGGCTTGATTTATGAATATCCCTTCATCAGTTTACTTCACTTGTAATCCAAGGAAGAAATTCAGTTCACCCATCATGCTCATTTCAAACTTGCTCTGCATTAGCTTAGAGAATCTCTTGCATAATTTTTCGTCAGTAGAACCAAAAATGATGTCATCAACATATATTTGAACTAGTAAGACTTTGTCTTTGTGCTTTCTAAGGAATAATGTGGTATCTACCCTGCCTCTAGTGAACCCATTTTCTATTAAGAAGTTAGTTAGAGTTTCATACCATGCTCTAGGTGCTTGTTTAAGACCATATAAGGCTTTATCTAATCTATAGACATAATTGGAAAGGGATGGATTGATAAAACCTGGAGGTTGTTCGACATAGACTTCTTCTTGAAGCTCTCCGTTTAGAAATGCACTCTTGACATCCATCTGGAAGACTTTGAACTTCATGTGGGCAGCAAAGGCAAGAAAGATTCTGATGGCTTCTAGTCTTGCAACGGGTGCAAAAGTCTCATCATAGTCGATACCTTCTTCTTGAGAATAGCCCTTTGCGACTAATCTTGCCTTGTTCCTGGTAATGACCCCATCTTCATCCATTTTGTTTCTGAAGACCCACTTAGTTCCTATCACTGGATGATCATTTGGTCTTGGCACTAATCTCCACACTTTGCTTCGTTCAAACTGGTTGAGTTCTTCTTGCATAGCTTCTATCCAACTGGAGTCTTCCATTGCATCCTCTATTTTCTTTGGCTCAATTTGTGACAGGAAGCTTAGATAGAAACATTCATTCTGAGTAGCAGATCTTGTTTTGATTCTAGAATTCGGATCTCCAATGATTAGATCCTGAGTGTGATCTCTTGCCCATCTGCTGCCAGTTGGAACATCTGTCCTGATGCCTTCCTGTCTTAAGTCTTCAAGGTCTATTTCTTCTTCTTGTAGTGGAGATTAATTATCTTGGATGGTCCTCTCTATGATTTCATTATCATGCTCTACGACTTCTCTGTCTGGTACTTCACTCGTAGTGTTGGCCTCGACAACTTCAGTCGTAGTGTTCGCATCATTGGTCGTAGTGTCTTGTGGTACTGCTTTGTCTAAGTCAGTTTCATCAAAAATGACGTGTATTGAGACTTCGACATTCAGCGTCTTTTTGTTGAACACTCTGTATGCCTTGCTGTCCGTGGCATATCCAAGGAAAATTCCTTCATCTGATTTTGGTTGAAATTTTGTCAGGTATTGTTTTCCATTGTTGAGAATATAGCATGCACATCCAAAGACATGGAAGTAGCTGACATTTGGCTTTCTTCCTTTCCATAGTTCGTAGGGCGTCTTCTTGATCGTAGAGTGGATTAGTGATCTAGTTCTGAGTGTAGCATGCAGTGTTGACTGCTTCTGCCCAAAAGTATTCAGGCAGACGGGCTGCTGCTAGCAAAGTTCTCCCAGCCTCTATCAGGGTTCTGTTCTTTCTTTCAGCGACTCCATTTTGTTGAGGAGTTCGTGGAGCTGAGAAGTTATGATTGATGCCATTGTCTGTGCAGAACTGATCCATTTCTGAAAAATCAAATTCTCTACCATGATCACTTCTTATAGCCTTGATTTTCTCTCCTTTCTCGTTCATCACCATTCTGAACATCTTGATTAATACGGAGCTTGTCTCATCCTTTGAAGTCAGGAAGAATACCCATATGAATCGAGTGTAGTCGTCGACTATGACTAGAGAGTATCTTTTTCCTCCGAGACTGGTTGTTGGTATAGGTCCAAAAAGATCCATGTGAAGCAACTGCAGGAGCTTGTCAATGGAGTTATCAGTCTTGCTTTTGAATGAGCTTCTGGTTTGTTTTCCAAACTGACAAGCATTACATAGCCTTTCCTTCACAAAGTTGAACTTAGGAAGGCCAGCCACGAGATCTTTTGATGCCAGTTTGGACATGCTTTTAAAGTTGAGATGGGATAATCTTCGATGCCATAGCCAGCTCATCTCTTCAGAGGCTTTAGCTAGAAAACATATTATTTCGTCTGAGCTTAGTTGTCCAAGATTTACTGTGTAGACATTTCCTTCTCTTGTTCCGATTAGCTTTACTGCAGATGTCTTCAAATCTCTGACTTGACATTGATTATTGATGAATGTTACTTGATGTCCCTTGTCGTAGAGTTGACTAATGCTTAGAAGATTGTGCTGCAGACCTTCCACATAGGCCACTTTACTGAATGATATCACACCATTTCCGGCTGAGCCATAGCCTCTTGTCTTGCCAGTACCATTATCTCCAAAGATGACTGAGGGACCCTCCTTTTCTACATAGTTGGATAATAGAGCTTTGTTCCCTGTCATATGTCTTGAGCAACCACTGTCCAGATACCATGTTGAGGACGTGGAGCTCTTTTCCTGTCAAAACATTTGAACCTTCATTTTGGTACCCATATTTGCATGGGTCCTTCTTTGTTAGTGCCTTTGGGGACCCAAATTTGTCTAATCTTGGGTCTCACATGCATGGAATTATAATAACACTTTGTGGCCTTATGACCATATTTATTGCATATGAAGCATCTATTATAATGCATGCCTGTGTGTGTGTGGTGATTCATCTTCCACTTGGACTTGTATGGTTCCTTAGTCAACCTTCTGTTAAACTGACTCTCTTTCTTCCACGTGTCCTTAGGTTTCATAGATAGTGATGAGTGTGCCTTACCTCTACTGTACCTTCCCAGTTGGTTCGTAGAGTTGATTTTGTTTGACTCTACAATTCTTCGAGGTTGGTAAGTAGAGGTTGGGTTACTCTTTTCCTTGATGAAACCCAGACCAGCGTGAGATCCTTTACTTCTCTGAGTATAACTAGAGACAGTGGAACAAGGTTGAACTGGTTCTTCCAACTGTGAGGATTTTACACAAGCAATACCTCTACCAAAACTTGAGACATTACTGGTGCTAGTTTACATTGTCTTTTCCATACTTAGCTCTGAGATGGATCCCCCAAAGCCTAAGCCCGTTCTGTCGAATGCGCTTTTCTGACTAGAGTGCAGGCAATCCATGGAAGATGTGGATCTGTTCCACGCAGAGATAGTCTTCTCTAGATCCTCAATTTTAGAGGTTAGCATAGACTCTCTTTGAGCATGATGTGTGTGTGTCTGTTTCAAAGTTTCATTCTCAACTTCAAGCTTGGAGAGAAGATTAGTACTTAAAAGGGCTGTTTCAAGCTCTTCTTGAACTTTCTTCTTCTCTTCTTGAAGAAGAGAATGATCTTTAGACAAGACTCTGAACCACTTCATGTATTGATGTAGATCAGTGGTTATGCCATGCAAAGCAGTTCTTAAGTCACTTATATCTACATCAGGAGAATTAAAATCAAATACCTCATCGATACTTACATCATGTATACTTAGGCTTTATTTGTCCTTTGCATGTTTGGCCATTAAGCACAGATTGGCCATATGTGGTTCTTCCTCATCTCCGGATTCTGCATTTGAGTCGTTATCTGAATCACTCCATGATCCTCCGCCAACCAGGCCTTTGTCTCTCTTCTGAGGCCCCTTGGTTCCTTTGTATTCTTTCTTTGCCTTGGATTTCTTCTTTAGCTCTTCTTTGATAGGCTTGTTGCAGTTGGCAATGAAATGACCAGGTTTCTTGCAGTTGTAGCATAGATCATTTATTTGTTCCTGGCTGACGTAGTTGCTGACTTTCCTTGGCTTACCGATTCTGCCTTGTCGCATGAATCTTCTTAGTCTCTTTACCAGCATAGCAAAGTCATCATCATCGTCTTCATCATCATCATAGTCAGTCTCAGTGATGGCTTTTGATGCACCTTCATTTGCTTTGAGAGCAACACCTTTGTCTTTTCTTCTTCCTTCTGAAAGGGTTTCAGCACGTTGAGTTAGCTCCAGCTCGTATGTCAGGAGATTGCCATACAGTTGTTGAACTGTCATCTCATTAAGATTCTTTGATTCTCTTATTGCAGTGGTCTTTGCATCCCACTTGCTCGGTAGAGCTCTCATGAACTTTATGGTCAGATCTTTGTTGGGATAGATCTTTCCATATGCTCGTAGAGAGTTGAGCAGAATGTTGAATCTTTCATAAGTGGCAGTTACATTTTCGCCTTGCACATGAGCAAACATTTCGTACTGCTGTGTTAGAAGAGACTGTTTGTTCTCTCTAACTTCTTCAGTTCCTTCGTTCATGATCAGCAGTGCTTCCCAAACCTCCTTAGCTGTTTTGCTGTTTACAACGTTTTCAAACAGATCGTCCTCTAAAGATTGGAACAGGATGTTCTTCGCCTTTTTGTCAAGTTGGACAGCTCTCTTCTCTGTGTCTGTCCATTCTTCTTTTACTTTTATTTGTACTCTGTTTGGATCGTCAATGGTTGGTGCAAGCTTTGTTGGTATATAGGGCCCATTAAGAACAGTCTCAAATAGATCTTCATCTATTGAGTCCATGTAAGCTTGCATGCTGACTTTCCAGTTCGCAAATTTTTCCTTGTTGCACATTGGTGGCTTGCTGCCTCCCCCGGTCCTGGATTCGCTTGGTACGAGTGCCATTGGATCTACTAAAGCGTGTAAGCTGTAAAAATAGAACCTGTTCTGATACCAATTGTTAGTTCTTAGTAGGCACAAGTTATCTAGAAGGGGGGTTGAATAGATAATTTATAATCTTTTCTGAGTAGCTTGATCTAAGATAATTATTAAGACTTTGCGAAATTAGTGTTTGTTTTAATCTCTTTTATCAAGCAATGTAGTTATGAGCAGTTAAGGCAGTTATGACAGATATAGCAGTTATAGTATGAATGTAAATGACACAGTGGTTTTTAAGTGGTTCGGAGCACTCAAAGCTCCTAGTCCACTCTTCTACTCAACGAGTAGGATATCCACTAAGGATGTCTTATACAATCTTCTGAATCACACAGATTCCTTCTAGACCAACAGTCTAGGAACTTTTCCAGTTCACTTTTGAACTCTTCAAGTCCAACAGACTTGGCTTTCTTATAGTTCACTGCGAACTCTTCAAGTCCAGCAGACTTGATATACTTCTTCAGTTGATTGATGATTGTTGTTGTTGCGTTCTGAAGGTTGCTACTCAGTTTACTGTGTAAGCTCTGGTTCGTAATAGCTGAGTAGCTGAGCAAGCTTTTTAATATCTCAGATCGTAGAGTTGAGCCTTAGAGAGTTCTTCACGTTGAATGTTTTATGCTTACTACTTCTTTCATCTGTCTGATCTGTATATATGTGATGTTGAAAACTATCCGTTGGATCCATCCGTTGTGGCATTAAATGCATCTGAATTTTCTGTACTGTGATGGAGACATTTCTGTACATCTTCTGAATTCTGCATTCTGGACCACTGACACTGCAGGCTGCTTTTTCACCTACCACCTGAAAAGGTGTTTTGTCCCTTTTCATTCATAGTATTATCCTTAGCTTCTTCAATACGCTTCTTTGTTGCATCCTAAGGATATTTCATTTATTCTGGGACTGATGGGCACTGTAGCATTTAGGATCCATTCCTCGTATTGTTCAATTAACAACTCATGAGGCTTTAACGTTTTCTGACATGACAGATGTTGCTCTACGATTTGGATTGTTGTGCTCTATGATTCAGATCGTGTTGTTGACTCTACGATCCCAAGAGCGTACTACGATCGCTGACTCTGCATACTACGATTGTAGAGTTAGCTTGGTGAACGTTGAGTCCACTCTACGATCGCTGACTTGAGCTTGTTGTCTTCATCTGATCTTGTCCGACTACGATCTCTGCATTTGTTCAGTGAACTCTACGATCGCAGAGTGTGGTCTACGATCCTTGTCTTTGACTTTGGCATCGCTAGACTCTGCGACTCTGAGCGTACAGTGCATTTCACACTTAGCTTTGGCAGATTGTCGTTCGGCTTATAGGCAGGCTGTCTCTACGATTCAGAACATAACTTCCTCAGTACACTACGATCCTGAGGAGGCTCTTCTCGATACACTACGATCCTTCTTCGTTTCCCCTGGAAGTCTACGAACTCTGAGATCTCACCATCTTGCATACTCCTGTTCTGCCTTGATAGCTCCCGAGTTGACTCTGACTCTCCTGGCAGACTACGACTTTTGGTGCAGTGCTTCGACGATCAGACAAGCCTATCTATTACATCATAAGATCAACCTAACAGTTTTGATCTTTTTATCTATTGCATTCTAGAACAAAATGATACACGTTGAAAGCTTAGATCAGCCTAACAATCTTGATCTTTCCATTAATAAGTCCTTGTACATAAATTCAATTTAAGGACCTTACAATAATCACAAGTATATTAAAACATCAAATCATGCTATGCATTTTCCCAACACAAAATTTTCAGGAATTTGAAATTTAAAGTTTATACCTCATTCATGTTTTGATCTTGAATCTGATCATCATGATATGATCTTGACTAGCTATAGATCAATCTAAGAACTGAATCACTAAAGAATTTCATGGGTCTAGAGAGAGGATGGCATGGTTGAGTGTTTGTGGATAAATGAAGCTGGATAATGAATTTCTCTATCTTGAATTATTTACATAATTTGATGCAATACATATGGCTGTGATATATGACTGATCTCTGGATTTTTAAGGCACATGGGCTAATCTAGTTTGGCCACCAACTCCCATTTTAGCAAGATATACAAGCAACCTCCAATAATGCAACAAAGGGCATTTTAGACTTTTAGCTTCCATTATTAAGGGCATTTTAGTAACTTGTGCAAACCTTTATGGTTTAGCCATTAGGGTTAAAACCTAAGGTTTTACAAATTAATTCTATGATTTCTAAATTAGGGTTTTAAAATGGAAAATTAAGCTTTCTAATTTATAATTAGTATTTTCTAATTATATAAAAGTTTACTAATCACTATCAAGCTTGCTAATTATGACTAATGATTTCTAATTAAAATTGCTAATTTAGCAATTAGATCCATAATTATGCATTAGGGTTTCCAGCTGAACAATTAGGATTTTTGAAAAAATCCATTAGGGTTATCCTTAATTAAATATATAATCAATAACATAAAAACCTTTATACTTATCTTCGAGCTCCCAAATTAGGTTTTTGATAATCCGAATTAGGGTTTCAAATTCTCAGAAATGTGAAATTAGGGTTTTCGGTTCAATATTAGGGTTTCTTACAAATCGCTAGGGTTTTTTAACTGAGCGTCGGGGTTCGTAATATAATATTAGGGTTTGAACACTGATATAATTTATCTGGTCAATCCTTGACCCTTAACCACATTATGTAGACATTTATGACCATAAACACAGAACATATACAGTTATATACTTAATCCTGGATAATTCACCAAAAGATTTTAAACCCACCAAAATCCTTCACATAATTTTGAAATCCTAAAAATTTCTTCCCAAAGATATCAAATCCATTTACTTATTTCCCGTCTAGGTTTATTATTTAAACTTAAATTAATCTTTTAAGATTTTAATAAATATCTAATTTTTCGGGTTGTCACAGTGGCAGCGATGGCGATGGCGGATCTGAATGAGAATTTGTGGCGGTGAAGATCTATTATAGATCTATTACGTACATATCTATTGCAGATCTGGTGGTTTGTTAGTGCGTGTTTGAAATTGCAGGTGTGTATTTAGACTATGCTAAAGCTGGAGAATTATTTTGTTCAGCACAAAATTGAAGTGCGTTTTGGGAGTGGCAAAGGAAGAAAAGGAAGAAGAAGAAGTGCTCTGATTTTGGGTTGTAAAACTTTTTCTTTTGGTTTTTAGTTTTTTTTCGCTTAAATCTTTAAGTTAATGGTTATGAGAGCCTCAAATGTTTGTCTAGGTGTCAGCTCAGTCAGCAAAAAATGTCCACGTGTTAGTCACGTTAGTCAACATGGCATTTCTGTTAACGGGAGGAGCAGAGTTAACCTAAAATTTGTAACATTAAGGACACTTTTAGAAGAAAAAATTTCATAGTGAAAGTGGAATTTCAGAAAAAATGTCAGGGACTTTTTCTATATATATATATGGGCTATATGTATATACAAAGCTGTATATTACATAGTAGGGCTATGGCGACAGATTTTTTGGGCTATAGCGACGGTAAACTGTCGCCATAGCCCAGAATAGCTATGACGACTGGTGAAACCGTCGCTATAGCCCAAAAAACCGTCGTCATAGCCTACTGTGTAATACACAGCTGTGTACATATATTTTTTCGTATATATATATATATATATATATATATATATATATATATATATATATATATATATATATAACTGAATATATATATATATTTTATGAAACTGAATTTTTTTTCATAATACAGTGTTTTGGATGTGATTTGGATATGTATAACAAAACAGGTCTGTGCAGACTGTACATATATTTTTTGGTGTAGGTATCCAAATTACGCCCAAAACATTGTATTATGGAAAAATTCAAGTTCCATAAAATATTTAAAAAAAATTCATTGTTTTTTTTAAAAAAAGTTCGTATTTTAACAAAGTAAGGGAGCCCCTCACATGATCGGTTATGTACATATATATATATATATATATATGGGAGTTCATCCATAGCAAACGTTTGCTGCAGCAAACAAGTTCTCCCTGCCGCTACAGCTTGTAGCGGCAGTCTCTTTTCCTCTTAGCCGCAACAGGCTGTAGCGGCAGTGTGGGCAGTGTGGGCCATATGACTATAATATAAAAATGAGTTTATTTTTAGGTATACATAATGTAAAAATAAAAGATAATGATAAGATAAGTATGAATAAAAGATAATGATGAGATAAGTATGGATAAAAGATAAATTTATTTTATAATAAAAGATAAATTTATTTTATAATAAAAGATAAATTTATTTTATTATAAAAGATAAATTTATTTTATTATAAAAGATAAATTTATTTTATTATAAAAGATAAATTTATTTTATAATAAAAGATAAATTTATTTTATTATAAAAGATAAATTTATTTTATTATAAAAGATAAATTTATTTTATTATAAAAGATAAATTTATTTTATAATAAAAGATAAATTTATTTTATAATAAACGATAAATTTATTTTATAATAAAATAAATTTATCTTTTATTATAAAATAAATTTATCTTTTATTCAGACTTATCTCATCATTATCTTTTATTCATACTTATCTTATCATTATCTTTTATTTTTACATTATTTATACCTAAAAATAAACTCATTTTTATATTATAGTCATATGGCCCACACTGCCCACACTGCCGCTACAGCCTGTAGCAGCTAAGAGGAAAAGGGACTGCCGTTACAAGCTGTAGCGGCAGGGAGAACTTGTTTGCTGCAGCAAACGTTTGCTATGGATAAACTCCATATATATATATATATATATATATATATATATATATATATAATCAGGATCCTGTCCGGGAGTCCGGACAGGTCCTAAAATGCGGACCAAAATTTTTTTTTTTTTTGCTTTTTTTTTTTGAAACAACTAAAAAAAAAAATTTATGGAACTGAAATTTTTCCATAATACAGTGTTTTGGGTGTGTTTTTAATACCTATACCAACCAATGTATGTACAGTCTTCCCAGACTGTACAAAAATGTTTTGGCATAGGCATCCAAATCACGCCCAAAACACTGTATTATGGAAAAATTTCAGTTCCATAAATTTATTTATTTTTTAGTTATTTCAAAAAAAAAGCAAAAAAAAAAAAAAAAGGTCCGAATTTTAACAAAATCTGGGAGTCCGGACCTGATCCGAACTATATATATATATATATATATATATATATATATATATATAGGGTAATCATCCGTAGCAAACGTTTGCTATGGACACTGTTCAGCAAACAAGCTCCCATCCGTTGATCTAGACATTTAATGGCTTAGATTGGTCAAAAATTCCACCTGCCGCTACAGCTTGTAGCGGCAGTCCCTTTTCCATTTTGCCTTAAGCCTTTTTACATTACTGCCCCTACCATTTTAATACATGCCTGCCACTACAGCCTGTAGCGGCAGTGTGGGTCTCAGCCATATGGCCATAATGTAAAGATAGGTTTGTATTTATGTATACATAATGTAAAAATAAAAGATAATGTAAAGATAAATAATGTAAAAATAAAAGATGATGATAAAATAAGTCTAAATAAAAGATAATTTTTTTTATAAATACAATATAAAAATAAGATAAGTTTGAATAAAAGATAAATTTATCTTTTATAATAAGATAAATTTATCTTTTATAATAAAATAAATTTATCTTTTATTATAAAAACATAAATTTATCTTTTATAATAAAATAAATTTATCTTTTATTATAAAATAAATTTATCTTTTATTATAAAATAAATTTATCTTTTATTATAAAATAAATTTATAGTGTTGTGCATTTATTTTATTATAAAAGATAAATTTATCTTATTATAAAAGATAAATTTATTTTTTATTCAAACTTATCTTATTTTTATATTATGTATTTATAAAAAAAATTATCTTTTATTTAGACTTATCTTATCATTATCTTTTATTTTTACATTATTTATCTTTACATTATCTTTTATTTTACATTATGTATACATAAATACAAACTTATCTTTATATTATGGCCATATGGCTGAGACCCACACTGCCGCTACAGGCTGTAGCGGCAGGCATGTATTAAAATGTGAGGGGCAGTAATGTAAAAAGGCTTAAGGCAAAATGGAAAAAGGACTGCCGCTACAAGCTGTAGCGGCAGGTGGAATTTTTGACCAATCCAAGCCATTAAATGTCTAGATCAACGGATGAGAGCTTGTTTGCTGAACAGTGTCCGTAGCAAACGTTTGCTACGGATGATTACCCATATATATATATATATATATATATAGAATAAAGATCAGGTCCGGACTCCCGGACGGGAGAAAATCCGGACCTGAAAAATTTTTTTTTTTTTTTTTTTTTTTTTGTAGAACAACTAAAAAAAAAAAAAAAAAATTTATGGAAGTGAAATTTTTCAATAATACAGTGTTTTGGGTGTGTTTTTAACACCCACACCAACCAATGTATGTACAGTCTGCCCAGACTGTACAGACATGTTTTGTTATAGGCATCCAAATCACGCCCAAAACACTGTATAATGTAAAAATTCCAATTCCATAAATTTTTTTTTTTTTTTTTAGTAGTTTCAAAAAAAAAAAAGCAAAAAAAAAAAAAAAAAAAAAAAGGTCCGGATTTTACACCTGTCCGGGAGTCCGGACAGGATCCGGACCCTATATATATATATATATATATATATATATATTAATCATGCATAAAGATTCAGGCAGGTCAAATGGGGGCCGCCGCCTCATTAGTTTTTTTTCATCGTCTTCTATGATATATGTACATTTTTATTCTTAGGTCCACATTAAGTTTATATATTATTTAATAAAAAATTAATTTTATACGGATTGTTTGTAAATTAATAATTTCACACCTTCTAATTCTGATGACTTTGTATTTTTAAAGAAAATCAAATAATTTTAATTTTTTAACAGATTATGCAATATTACTTTCCAAGGTAAAATTTATTTAATTATTTTAAAACAACCAAAACTCCTTAATTTTATCTCAACATATAAAATCTGACACGAGTTTAGAGATAATTCTTACAAAATTTATTCTCTATTCCATATTTCATTAACGTTTACCCTAACTACGAGAATGAATTTACCTACTTTATATAAACTATAATAAAGATGTTTCTCGTTTGTGATTAATGAATTCATGATAAAATAAAATAAAAAGTATCTTATATATAGTGGTTAAATTTATATTAATTATTTGTATTTTTATTAAATATATAATTATAGCAAAACTCGCCAACGCTAGACCGAAATCATGAATCCGTACCTGTTCTTAATAGTGCTACAATTTTTATTTTATTTTATTCACACTATATTACTCTTAAGAATTAATTTTAATTTGTACTCCTTAACTTTCACAAGAATGTCTAAAGGACATTTTCCACATAATATTAAAAAAAAACTTGTAGAGAGAATAAAAAATATTTTTCAATGTTTCTTATATAGTGGACCCAAACATAAGTATAATGAGTATTTTTATTTCTTAAACTAGTGAATCTTACTTTTTAGCCTGAACTAGACCTTTTAACATATTTAGTAGTACTCCATCCATCTAATTGTATTCGTCTTACTTTGAAATTACACGCATACTAAAAAAAATAAAGTTCATCTCTAAATTACCCTATATTAACTACTCTATTATTATTTTATTTGATTTAATTAATCTTCTCTCTCTTTCTTAGAATAATAAAATATAAGAGAGAGAATGGAAAAATGAGTGTAATTGTGCTCAGTGGCAAAACTAAGAATAAATTTTAGTGGAGTCAAAATTATTACTAAGTTATAAATAATTTGAAGGGGTTCGAGAGCAGTGCTCCCGAGTCAATTTTTTTAATAATTTTATACTTTTGAGTCACACACACACACACACACACACACACACACATATATATATATATATTACAATGACAATATAATAAATAATAATACATGGTATATATACACTATATTGACTCGTAATAGAATTTTTAAATCATAACTGTTCATAAGTAATTAATTTTTAATTATTTTTAAAATAATATAAATTAGATTATTATTTAGTTTAAAATATTATAGAGAGATATACATATATTGAGAGGATACGAGTCATATGTGGTTAAAATTTGATTGAAAAAGTTATAAATTTTTAATTTAACCCCGTATAATAGAAAATTTATAAAATTTTAGTGGGGTCAATTTATATATAATACTTAAATTTTTTTAAATTTACCTTATATTATAAAACATATATTTTTTTCAATGGGGTCAATTGACCCCACAATCTTGTATGTGGCTTTGCCACTAATTGTGCTTCAAATATCAAATTTAATAGTATTATGTTTTACAACGTATGCCATGTTATTTTCGATAAAGAAATTTAATAAAGGTTAATGAGGGTAGTATTAGAAAAATAAGATCAAAAATAGTACTCTTTCCCAGGATAAAAGTCATAGTTGATTTTTTGTGCATATTAAAAAAGATAATAAAATGATAAATTTTTATATTTAAATTCTCATTTATTTGAATAGTTTTTTACACATGACTAGTGATGCTCCATAAATATGCATATAGAATAAAAATATGACAATTAATACTAAGGATATTATAGATAAATTATTATAAAATAAATTATTTAAGATAAGTAGACATTTAACTTAAGACTATCTAAAATAATAATACGGATTTTATCTTGAGTTGGAGGGAGTATTAAAGTAGAGAGAGGATAAATAGATTTGGACATACCAAAAGAAAACTAGGATATGTAAACTTGAACAGGAGTATAAATTTATGTACTTTTAGACATTTTTTGGTTGACAAATTTATTATACTTACGTCATCCTTTTGAAAACGGAGAGGGTCGTAATTTGTTAAATTTATCAAGCATAATTTAAAAGCATTGCTTCAAAAGATATAATCTATAAAAACGTATTATGTCGACGGATCTCATTATAATAATTATTAGCTTATTATTATTAAATTTTCCATGGAAAGAATTATTATTATTATATATATATATATATATGATCATACTGTCTATTGAGTTATTCTTTTAATTTTAGTATGATTTTAGTGTGAATTATAAATATATTTCTTCAAGTTATCCCACAATTTAAACTCCTCAATCACCATATTGAATGGTGCCGAAGTAGTTGCATGAAGATGGATGGAAAGCCAATTCGAGTTGAAAAACCAAAAGAGGAAAGGACAAGTGAGTATGAGTTTAGTTCTGTCAGTATTCTAGGGAGATAATGAGAGAGATAAGAGGTGGCTTTCAATCGGCAGATTAAGGGAGAAAAGCTACCAGCTTGGTGTTTATTTGGCATCATACAAAGCAGGCAGGTGTAGTTGTTAGTCCCAAAGTATTATTATTATATACTAATTAAATAAACAGAATTAAAACATAAATAATTTTATAATAACGACTTACAAAATGTAATTGATAAACTTTTAAAACCAAGTCAACTGTTGGACAGTCTCTCCTTAAAGCAGATTTCGTCCCCGCTATCGGTGCTTACGGATGGAACAATGGACGTCTACTTCCCAGGATAAAATGGTCTTCAACTCTCACAAGAAGCACTTCAATGGAAGAGTTCCACGAACCAACAAAATATTTAATACTCTCTATGACTTATATGAATACTCTATATGACTTTTATATGAATGAAGAGAAGAACTTGAGAAGGATTAGTTGAAGATGAAGTGATTGATTTGGGTAGATTAGGAACCTATTTATAGGTTTCCAAATACCCCTTTGAAGATATACATCCTTTCAAAAGGTTACACCCTTTTGAAAGGTTATATCCCTTTGAAAAGATACATCTCTTTGAAAAGGTACATCCCTTTTAAAAGATGTATCTCTTTGAAAAGGTATGAACCAAAGGTCACACCTATTGGTTTTATTTCATTCATTTATATATATATATATATATATATATATCCAACAATCCCCCACATGAATGAAATTTGGGTAAATTAATGCAAATGAATATGCAGACAGACTTAGAGAGAGTATTAGCGAACAAAAAATACTGAATCGGTGAAGGTAGCTTGTGGCCTTGAACCTTTCCTAGTGAAAGACTATCGGATTTACTGGCCAATCAGTGAACGTGATGTCTTGAACTGTTCAACCTTTTAGTGTAAACCGAGACAATAGAATTCACACAGTATTTTTTAATTTATTTTATTGGTTCTCATTGTTGTGTCCATTTTGGCCTTGGACACCTCCTGGTTTCATGAGTGTGCTAGAGAATTTAGCCTTCGTTATTCTCATAGAAGTGGCCCCCTTCTCACTCACATAGGTAATTTCTATAAAGAGTATCCTGCTAATACCCCACTTGACCTTTTTATATTCAAGATATAGAAATTATTAAAAACAAAGTTTATCCTGTTTCACTCGGCAGTTTGTGCACTGTATCATCATAGGAATGGGAAGAAGTATTTATCTTCTCAGTGCTTACTAGATCACACATAATTAGGTTATCCCTTTGAACCTATTTCTTGGGATCTCCAATCAATTAGGTTGGGTTTCCATTATGGCGACTCTTTAGGATTTTATAGGCTTTAAACCCATTCCCCTTGATGAACTTTTCACTTGTTCTCTAGGTATACCTTTCCTTAGCGGATCCGCAATATTATCCTTTGACTTCACATAGTCAATAGATATTATACCATTTGAGAGTAATTGTTTAACAGTTTCATGTCGTCGACGTATATGTCTAGACTTACCCTTATAATTACTATTTTGTGCCATATCATTTGCTGATTGACTATCACAATGAATAATGATTGGTGGCACTGGTTTAGGTCAAATTGAAATATTCTCCAAAAAATTAAAAATCCATGCTGCTTCTTCTCCTGCTTTATCTAAAGCAATAAATTCAGATTCCATAGTGGATCTTATCAAACAAGAGTTGTGTCGGGCTCCAAAAGGTCACGTTAATTAACCAAAGAATGTAGCTTTCTTCCAACAACCAAGAGTGTCGGTTGGATAAAAAATCAATCAAAAACACTTGCCGCATAAATCATTTCGCATTGCCCATCATCAACAATTCTTACCAATTTCAATAATATATATATATATATATATATATATATATATATATGATATTACAATAATTCTCTCACAATAAACATAAATATCAACAATATCACAATCATACCAATATTATCATGCTTATAGTGGTGGCCATAGCTTAAACCAAATATTCTTATATTAAAATCGGAATTACCACACATATGACTCTATTTATTTCCTTCAAGAAAATTATGATCTATTTGAGCACTATTATTGCCTTGTGCTTCATCCTGATTTCATGAACATTTATAAGAGCAAGAACAGCAGTAAGATTAGGAAAAACAGAGCACATTAAAAAATATCTATTTTCTTAAAAATTAATATTCATTCTTTTATAGTTCTAATCAATTTGATCTGCAGCAAAATCAATACCCACATTACAGAAAGGAAATTACTCCCAAATTAAACAAGAACCATATAATTATTATAATGATGATGGGGATAATGGCCTGCAATCTGTCATTTCTTTAAATTTTTCAAGAACCCAATTACACTATTATTCACTATTTTCTGTCTCCTCTTTATCTCTCATTCTTTTCAATACTTGATTCTAATTTCCGAACTATAAGTTGAAGGTCAATTTATGGGACGACTCTTTGCGGAATGTCCAATACAGAGGATCTAGAGTTCTAGACAATGACATAGGCAAATTTTCATACAGCGACAGCATTATATTATTAGGATAGAACATGTTCTACTTAGCATGAATATTGGCCACCTGTGTTACTCCAAAGTATTGTTATAAATTTTAAATTTCACAATTAGATCCTATCCCTCTTTCACGTTAATATATATCAATATAAAATAATTACTCAGGAAGTATTATTAAATAATATGCATGGGTTAACACTTAACAGGAACAAACTAATGAAATGTATCTATGCATGCATCTTCTGTCAAAGCATGTACGTTGTAATATATTACATTAGCACATTGATAATATATATATGATAACGTACTGTATACTAACTTTAATGATATATATATATATATATTATATATATATTATAACATACTAATACTCAGAAAATTCTGTTTTTTTATAAATTAGTATAAAATGAATACTAAGGAAGAACAAGTGACGGAAATATGCTTTAAGATTGTTAGTCCCAAAGTATTATTATTATATACTAATTAAATAAACAGAATTAAAACATAAATAATTTTATAATAACGACTTACAAAATGTAATTGATAAACTTTTAAAACCAAGTCAACTGTTGGACAGTCTCTCCTTAAAGCAGATTTCGTCCCCGCTATCGGTGCTTACGGATGGAACAATGGACGTCTACTTCCCAGGATAAAATGGTCTTCAACTCTCACAAGAAGCACTTCAATGGAAGAGTTCCACGAACCAACAAAATATTTAATACTCTCTATGACTTATATGAATACTCTATATGACTTTTATATGAATGAAGAGAAGAACTTGAGAAGGATTAGTTGAAGATGAAGTGATTGATTTGGGTAGATTAGGAACCTATTTATAGGTTTCCAAATACCCCTTTGAAGATATACATCCTTTCAAAAGGTTACACCCTTTTGAAAGGTTATATCCCTTTGAAAAGATACATCTCTTTGAAAAGGTACATCCCTTTTAAAAGATGTATCTCTTTGAAAAGGTATGAACCAAAGGTCACACCTATTGGTTTTATTTCATTCATTTCTATATATATATATATATATATATATATATATATATATATATATATATCCAACAGTAGTTTCATGCATGGCATATTAGCCTTTTGCTCGAGCCTTAACAAACAAGGCATTTCTGATCATTACTCCTATAGCTATATAGCAAAATCCCTTTTTTCTCCTTCTTCTCATTTCTCTCCTCTTTTTTTCCTCTCATTTCTCTCCTTTTTTCTCTCTCATTGCCTGAAACAATGGTGGGATCTTCATCCTCCTCTCCGAAGAACGGAATCAAGTCGAATGGATATCTTGATCTAGCAAATGAACCGAAAACTCTCTCCCATGAGGAGTTGAATGCCCTGAGGGTAATTATGTGTTCTCTTTTAATTGTTGCTTTGATTAATTAATGTTAATAATTTTAATTGTTGAGTTAATTGTAAGTAGGCAAGTGCCTTGGAGGTGATCAGAAAGTATGGTCATGAAGAAGCTGGGAGAATCTTTATGCAGGTAATTATGTTTCTTTTCTGTATATCTTGTGCGTATATATACATAAGTATATATCGATCTACCATATCTGTCTCTCTTTAAAAGGATAGAAAATGGACAAGGTGCTAAATATGGTTTAGTGGTTATGAATCTGATGATTCTATTAATTCATAATTTTGAGTTAACACCCCATGTCCATTAAAGTAGACCTGAAAACTCATCATATGACTTGACAAGTCCTCTTCACTTGTTATCAATGATTTTAAAATTGACTGATTCAACAAATAAAAAGGTAGATCTTTATATAGACAAATATGTATGCATGTGAACACACATACATATATGTTAATATGTACAACAAATTAAGAAATTAATTTTTTATGATTTAAGAATCTAACTATGACTACTAGGAGATCCCAAATTCTTTCAACTATTATTAAATAGTTCTCCAATATCTTGCAATAAAACATCGTTAATTATCGGGTAACCAATGAATATGATATAAAAGTCACAATTTTTTTGTCCCAAGATATATCAGTTTTCACAAAATAAAAAATAAATTAATGTCTAGACAATTTTAACTTAAATGTTTCCTAATGTAATTAATATTTGAGAAATTTCAGATGAAGTTTTTATTAAATAATCAATATATATATATATATATATATAAGATTTTAATGACATATTTCTCAAATCTAATCTCTCTCTTTTTTATGTGTTTGTCATACAGTCTATCTAACATAATCATTATACTTGTGAATCTTCGTTTATTGTCTTCTTCTTTTTGTCGTACGCTGTCTGTCTGACATAGTCACCGTAATTTAGAATCTTCATTTTATCGTATTATGTCGGACATTTTATTTTTCCTACAAGCCACCATTGATTAATATTAACCTCCGTTTCAATAGAGAGATCACTATAAATGATATCATTGGGGTTGTCTAATTAATTGATCGCTAATACTATTAATTTTCCTAATAAGTAATTAGACTTAATCACCAAGATACTATATGTTTACTCTTGTCAAGATATGGAAAAAAATATATAGATTATTTTTTCATATTAAAACCACTGAATTTTCAAAAAATTAAAAAAAATACACAAAATTTGACCTTGACCTGTACACATGTCGTGACAAATTATGAAATAACCAAATAATTTCAAAATTCAGAAAACTTTTGGATGCCCCGTATTAAGCTTTACCATTAGTTTTTTTTGGGCTTAAAATAACATGGGTCGTGGCTAAGCAGTATGTATGGCCCCATAACTCCAATTGGGTACACATTACACAACAAGATCGACTGTATCTTGCATTATGCTGGGCATATTGGTCCAAACCCATGAGGTTTATGGGAAAAAATCTAAGGATCCTTAACACTAATATACAATAATTAGAAAGTAATTACAAAAATAAAACATACACAACATAATTACAAAAATAACGCAATTCATATTAATAAGGAAATCTAAAATTAAGGAGAAATATCTGCCATAACTAATCATTCAAATTCAAATATTTGGGATCTAACCACAAAAATAAATTCAAATTCAAATATTCAAATTCAAATTTCATAAGAAAGACTGCACAAATTTTGTACTTTACAGGAAGTGGCAGAGGCAATTTTTAGAGGAGGTGGAAGCTTTGAAGGAGGTGGTAATGGTTGCTTCAGAGGCGGCGGTGATGGCTATGGAGGAGGTAACAATGGCGGTGGTGGCGGAGATGGCGGTGGTGGCTCAAGTGGTGGTTACAGAGACGGTGGAGGTGGAGGCTGGGGCGGTAGTGACGGGAGCAACCATTTTCTGGTAGTAAAAGGAAATTCTCATGATACTCCTCAATCACCATATTGAATGGTGCCGAAGTAGTTGCATGAAGATGGATGGAAAGCCAATTCGAGTTGAAAAACCAAAAGAGGAAAGGACAAGTGAGTATGAGTTTAGTTCTGTCAGTATTCTAGGGAGATAATGAGAGAGATAAGAGGTGGCTTTCAATCGGCAGATTAAGGGAGAAAAGCTACCAGCTTGGTGTTTATTTGGCATCATACAAAGCAGGCAGGTGTAGTTTCATGCATGGCATATTAGCCTTTTCCTCGAGCCTTAACAAACAAGGCATTTCTGATCATTACTCCAATAGCTATATAGGCAAAATCCCTTTTTTTCTCTTCTTCTCATTTCTCTCCTCTTTTTTTCCTCTCATTTCTCTCCTTTTTTCTCTCTCATTGCCTGAAACAATGGTGGGATCTTCATCCTCCTCTCCGAAGAACGGAATCAAGTCGAATGGATATCTTGATCTAGCAAATGAACCGAAAACTCTCTCCCATGAGGAGTTGAATGCCCTGAGGGTAATTATGTGTTCTCTTTTAATTGTTGCTTTGATTAATTAATGTTAATAATTTTAATTGTTGAGTTAATTATATGTAGGCAAGTGCCTTGGAGGTGATCAGAAAGTATGGTCATGAAGAAGCTGGGAGAATCTTTATGCAGGTAATTATGTTTCTTTTCTGTATATCTTGTGCGTATATATACATAAGTATATATCGATCTACCATATCTGTCTCTCTTTAAAAGGATAGAAAATGGACAAGGTGCTAAATATGGTTTAGTGGTTATGAATCTGATGATTCAATTAATTCATAATTTTGAGTTAACACCCCATGTCCATTAAAGTAGACCTGAAAACTCATCATATGGCTTGACAAGTCCTCTTCACTTGTTATCAATGATTTTAAAATTGACTGATTCAACAAATAAAAAGGTAGATCTTTATATAGACAAATATGTATGCATGTGAACACACATACATATATGTTAATATGTACAACAAATTAAGAAATTAATTTTTTATGATTTAAGAATCTAACTATGACTACTAGGAGATCCCAAATTCTTTCGACTATTATTAAATAGTTCTCCAATATCTTGCAATAAAACATCGTTAATTATCGGGTAACCAATGAATATGATATAAAAGTCACAATTTTTTTGTCCCAAGATATATCAGGATCAGGTCCGGACTCCCGGATTTTAACAAAATCCGGACCTTTTTTTTTTTTTTGCTTTTTTTTTTGAAACAACTAAAAAAAAAAATATTTATGGAATTGGAATTTTTACATTATACAGTGTTTTGGGCGTGATTTGGATGCCTATAACAAAACATGTCTGTACAGTCTGGGCAGACTGTACGTACATTGGTTGGTGTAGGTATTAAAAACACATCCAAAACACTGTATTATTGAAAAATTTCAGTTCCATAAATTTTTTTTTTTTAGTTGTTCTACAAAAAAAAAGCAAAAAAAAAAAAAAGGTCCGGATTTTCTCCCGTCCGGGAGGTCCAGACCTGATCCATTTTCATATATATATAAAAGACTTTAATGACATATTTCTCAAATTTAATCTCTCTTTTTTTATGTGTTTGTCATACAGTCTATCTAACATAATCATTATACTTGTGAATCTTCGTTTATTGTCTTCTTCTTTTTTGTCGTACGCTGTCTGTCTGACATAGTCACCGTAATTTAGAATCTTCATTTTATCGTATTATGTCGGACATTTTATTTTTCCTACAAGCCACCATTGATTAATATTAACCTCCATTTCAATAGAGAGTTCACTATAAATGATATCATTGGGGTTGTCTAATTAATTGATCGCTAATACTATTAATTTTCCTAATAAGTAATTAGACTTAATCACCAAGATACTATATGTTTACTCTTGTCAAGATATGGAAAAAAACTATATAGATTATTTTTTCATATTAAAACCACTGAATTTTCAAAAAATTTAAAAAAAATACACAAAATTTGACCTTGACCTATACACATTTCGTGACAAATTATGAAATAACCAAATAATTTCAAAATTCAGAAAACTTTTGGATGCCCCGTATTAAGCTTTACCATGAGTTTTTTTTGGGCTTAAAATAACATGGGTCGTGGCTAAGCAGTATGCATGGCCCCATAACTCCAATTGGGTACACATTACACAAAACAAGATCGACTGTATCTGCATTATGCTGGGCATATTGGTCCAAACCCATGAGGTTTATGGGCAAAAATCTAATTGGCAAAGAATCAGGGAGTATAACACGGAATTGGTGATTGGAATAAAAACCGTGTGGACTTAATTCTATTTTAGGTAGGAAGTCAATAAGTTGTTTTTTTTTTTTGGCATACTGTGGGTTCCCGCCTGATATGTAGGGTCCACAATATGCATGTATATGTATGTGAGCATTATGTGATTTTTTTATGTGATAGTAGCATTATTTTATAGCATATCTGGATTTGGAGTATGTGTGTGTGTGTATATATATATAATTACTCAGATTTGGTTCACAAAATTTATTGAATATAAAATAAAGTTTGATTGAGGCTCATTTAGTTACCGAGTCGAGCACGATTCCGAATATAGTCCGAGCAGTTTGAATATTTCAAACAAATATGATCCGAGTATCAATAGAATATTACAATTTGAGAAGGTTCGGGTAATTCATCGACTTTTAAAATATGCTCATATTTGACTCATTTATATTTTGAGTCGAGATCAAATCGAATTTTTAGCCGAGTGAATATGAATCGAGCCCAAACTGTTTGCTCATTTTACGACCTTAGGCGTGAACCCACTGAATAAGAAAGCGTAAGGAATCCGAAAGTGAGTTTTATATAATCAGTTTGTGAGGTAACATATCATCAGTTTTGGTTATTTCACGGATAATTGGAGAGAGAAATTGAGGGTTCTATAATTTGCGTGAAATGATTATCAGTTTTGTATTTTCTTAATTTTATAATATTTCAAGTTTTTAGTTATAAAATTTGGAAAAAGGACTATTTGCACTCACAGTAGATTATAGTGAATTTTTTTTGGAGTTGGGCCCGTGGTTTTTATCTCTTGGTTTCAGAGAATTTTTCACGTAAAATTTGATATCTTGTATCTGGTTTATTTTTCGTACTATTATTTTTGCGGTTATAATTTATTTGGTGGAATTAAATTATTTGTTTGGCGTGGTTTGTTTTTTAATTTATTAAAGACAATTATAATTGCATTTTTTCAACAAAGTGGTATCAAGAGCAATGTTTTATGTGCAGTTGTTTTTTTGATAAATTAAAGAGTCCTTCTACGCAGACAGGCGTAGAGGACCGGAAAATTGGACCGGTCCAATTTTTTTTTAATGTGACTCTCAAAAAATGTATAGTATTTATTCCAACAGGAATTTTTATAAAATATGGTGTTTTAGGTGTAATTTGGATACATATACAAATACAGGGTTATACAGTCTAAAACACCATATTCTGTATAACCATGTATTTGTATATGTATCCAAATTACACTTAAAACACCATATTTTGTAAAAATTCCTGTTGGAATAAATACTATACATTTTTTGAGAGTCACATTAAAAAAAAAATTGGACCGGTCCAATTTTCCGGTCCATTTTCCCTGTCCGCGTAGACTTATTCTAAATTAAATGGAGGAATCAGGAAGTCATGATTAAATTGACTTCATCTAATTTTTCAATTTATAAGCCTAGAATGAAAGACATTCTTCATTGTAAGGATTTGTATGACCCATTGGAGCTTAAAGGGAAAAAGTCTGCGAACAAGTTTGAGGATGATTGGAAAAAGATGAAAAGAAAGAAGATCGGTCACATCCGACGGTAGATTAATCAGAGTGAGTTCCATCATGTTTTGCACGAAACGGATGTTTATACACTTTGCACTATATTAGAGTCCATATACGAGAAGAACAATGTACATAATAAGACCTTTGTGATTAGAAAGATCATGAACTTGAAGTACAAAGATGGTAGCAGTGTATTTGAACATATGTGTAAGTTCCAGGGTTTGGTAAACTAGTTGTCTACCATGAAATTGAATCTTGAGGACGAGATTCAGGCGTTGTTTCTTCTCAATTCTTTGCTGAACAGTTGGGAAACTTTGGTTGTCTCACTAAGAAATTCAGCTCAAGAAAGAAAAATCACCAAACAGATGGTCAAGGATAGCATACACAATGAGGAAATAAGGCAAAAAGAGCAGTGTTTGAATTTTGAGATAGAAGCACTTATGGCAAAGAACATGGGTAAAAGTAAAAAATTTCGAAATAATATAAGTAAGTCAAAGACCAGAGAAGGCGCTACATACATGTGTTTCCATTGCAAGGAGGGTCAATTTAAAAGGAATTGTAAGATCTGGTTAGATAAGCAGAAAATTGTTGAGCAAGGGTAGGTTTGAGGAGAAAAATACTCCAGTTACAATTACTGATGATGTTGTTCTTCTTTCATTCAGGGAAGGAAAATGCTTACATATTGTTGATCAGAAAATTGATTGAGTTATTGATATAGGTGCTTCGTATCATGCTACTCCCAAGAGAGAATTCTTCACGACATACAAAATTGGAGACTTTTAGTTTGTTAGGATGGGTAACACTGATCAGTTCAAGATTGTTAGAATTCGTGATGTTTGCATACAAACAGATGTAGGTTGCACTATTACTTTGAGGAATGTTATACGTATATATCCCATATTTGTCTCTCAACTTAATTTCTAGTATGACCTTGGATAGGGAAGGCTATGAGAATTTCTTCGGTAGCGGAAAGTAGAAATTTACCAAGGGTTCTGTAATATTTCTGATATTTACGTGGCTTATAAATACGATCTTATATGATTAGAGATTAAGATTATAATCTAAACTAAGTGTAATGAATCATAAGTGATTAAAATTCTAATTATGACCTAGGATGATTATTAAACGTTGGGATTTTGGTTACGTGTAAGAATAAATGAGAAAGAATTTTGAAGACGAAAATAAAATATTTCTGAGAAAATTTGCGTAAAAACACTAATCACGGGAATAAGATGAAATAGGAAAAAGACGAAAAGAAACTAAGAAGTTAACTAATTAGTTGGAATCAAACTATGTTATGTGTAACTAAGTTAGTATAACCAAACTAGGAAAAGAAAACCTAGTTAATCTATCTAAATAACACCAATCACTACAACAAAAAGGCTTATCAGTGACCGCATATCTGCGACCGCATACGGTCACAGATGAGCATTAGCGATCGACTACGGTCGCTGATATTCGTCGTAGATAATCTGGTCGCTGGTTGGACATCAGCGACCATTATTAGTGACCGAATCTGTCGCTTATCTGAGTCATGCTGAGTTAGTTATCAGGAATGACATGACACACGTGTCAGCGACCAGCAATTGCAACCAAATCAGTCGCTAAGTTCCCAAAGGCCATTAGCGATCGTTCTCTATATTAGCGACTGCATGCAGTCGCTGATGTTGCTATTTTTTTTTTTTTTTCTTGTTTTATGGATTTCCCAAAAAATACACTGCTTTGTACCTGCTTTCTATCCCAACACACATCAGTATATATAAGCATCCATATAAATATCCATCTATAATTTATATATATCCCAACACATCCACAACAATATATATAAACATGAATCGTAGACCAACACAATATTCAACAAATATAATGGTCCAAAGAATTAATATAAAAATACAAGGCTTTAAATATCTAAAAAATAAGTTTAGCTCTTCATGCATCATCCAAATTAGTAAGACCCTGTAATTAACAAAAGAATAAAACATGTTACATGTGTTGATACTAATATGACTTAGGGAAAGCTAAACAATAGATAATATAGTGAAACATAAGTAAGACAGTTACAGTAACAATATCTATGTATACCTCATCGCCATCTTGATGTCGTGCTGCTGCCGCCACTGCATCCGCCAAGTCATCAGGACTCAGAGACTGCAGATGCCCGCCTAGTATATGAAGAAGATCACGATCTCGATAGATCGCTCTCACACAGTTAGTAAGAGTATGATAAGCTGGATGACCTGATGACTGTGTAGACTGGGTAGCATAGTTGCATGTGCCACTGATGGTCGGGCGTTATTTTTATCCTTGGCCTTTAACGTATTTTTTCTTCACGACTGACGCCCTCTCCCACAATTCTTAATCAATCGGCAGACGCGGGGTGCCTTCAGGATAGCGCTCGTTCATTAAGCTCTTATAAGTGTCATGTCATAAGGTTAACAATTAAATAGTTAAAAATAAATAAATAAATGCTAAAAAAGGTAGTCACAATTTATAAACAATATATTAGTATAAAGTTAACTTATTAACGCTATCTTAACAGCCTCAGGCAGACCATCGCGGGTGGCCACATACACATCCAACCAATTGATAGGTTGACCTTGAGACTGAGACTGAGACTCCTACAGTTCATGTTCTAATATTAATATGTAAATATATGATATTTTAGCTACAAAACATGACTGTAAACACAAAAAACAAATAACTAAGTCAATAAGATTGCTATACATACGTACCCTTACAGCAATATGCTTGCAGCTGCTGATATATTGTCGCCCCGATACGTGCCTTTTTCCTTTTCGCCTTCAGATACACCTGAGGATCTGTTTGAGGACGGTAGTCTTGCGTCTCTTAACCCAGCTCTCAGCTCTCCACTGGTCACATATCTGCACCATATAGGCTGTGCGCACCACCAGGGTAATGCTCATATATATACTGCTCACCCTGTCCTGGATAGTCAATCTCGGCATTATGCAGGGCTTTATGTCGTTCCTTGTTCAGATTATCTTTAGTTCGGATGGCGCACTTCTACCAAAATAATGTCTGAATAACTGATGCTTGCGCATCATCCCATCTATACCTTTTCTACAAATAAAACTAACAATAATAATATTGAAACTGTGATATTACCATAATCCAACATTATTAAACAATATTATTTGATTAACTATATATTATCTATCAGAGTGATAAAAAAATATACCTGAAATTCAGCCCAAACTGCATCCTTATGGGCGAGAGGTGTGCTCGCCCGCGTAATCACTGGCGTAGGCCAGTTCTGTAAGCATAATTGTGAAATTCACTTCATAATTTTACTATCTTGAAAATCACTACAATATACAATAATTTACATTAAAGATAAGTAATTTTATTATAATATAAAAAATAATTTATATTAGTATATATCTATAACAATGGAAATATAAAATGGTTATATATACACGATGTTTAACTTACGTGCTTTCTGGAGGAGGACAAATCTGTATGAGAATGCGATCATTCGGATTAGCCGGGGCCTTCGACACATGATTAGGCCCCCGACCCAACCCGCGCTTTCGTTGTGTTGGTTCAGAAGACATCTATAAATAAAAAAATTAGGATGTTAGTATGAGTTATATGATTTAAATATATAATTAAAATGACAATAATGACAAGTAATTATATGAAATAGTTAACTACGGAAACTATAAATGAAAGGTACATAAACATGTCAAGGATATAGAGAACATATATATGTAATTGTATATAATACAATTAAAACTAAACATAAATTTTAATGAAAATTGTTGTCTAAGTCAGAATCATTTTGTATAAGTAAAATGACAATAATGACAAGTAATTGTATAAGTAAAATCGTTGTCTTTGTTCATTTTCCTTATAAAAAACATGCAATCGTTCGGACATGCGTCGATCTTTTGATATCTAAGACCCAACTTCTTCACCATTTTTTATAATAGTAGTAGTTATCGGATAATTTTTCACCGACATGCAACATACTCTTAATGGCCCTCAAGAGTGACTTAAAACACTCATGGCTTATGTTGTGATCAGCCTTGATGTTAAGTAATATCGTCACTGCAGAAAATGTAGTGTGCTTCGTGCAACCATGCCACAACGGTTCGCTACCCTCGTCTAACAACTTAAAGAATGCTTTGGCATCAGAATTCATAGGTTGCTCTCTGCCTTGTTCCCAATCAAAATCCATCCATGCAATATCATGAACCATGTCATTCATACGATGGGTATTGCTGCCTAGATTGTGTACTTGTGCAATGCTACTATCTCTTCTCTGCCATGTGCCCACCAACATTCTTCGTAATTATTCATGAACCCAAAAACAAGGACATCTTATCTTGTCTTGACCATTAACACATTTCGGGTCATTATACGCATAATCTATAAATACTTGGCAACCAGCTCTAAATTCTGTTGTAGCACCTATCTGTGCACTTGAGTTTTGTCGTCTCATCCAACTACGGTCTGAATAGAGGTCCATGATACCATGGTACCTATATTGACATAAATTATTGTATTCCCTTGTTAGAGATTTACAATTCAGCTCACTGCCATTTTATGATGCTTATAAATACATATAGATGTGTATGTACATATATAACATGAGTGTGCATCATATATATGATTATTCGAAAATTGAACAAGGATACATGCCAAAACAAATTTACACAGATTGAGATCGAATACCCAAAGGCATGGTATATTGTTGTGGATCTTAAAGGCATGGTATATTGTTGTTGTCATCCTACATATTTTAACTGACACCAACCTAAAAACAATAGATTCCTAGGGGTGGAATATGAATCATTGCATAATACATGGTCTGCATATGCATTAGGACAAGTCTAAATTATTATTTTTTTGCATATATGTAGGTATAATATAAATATACACCTTTGTTCAGTTACCCGACCAACAAAAAATTTCTGTAGAGTCTCCCCTATAATATGGACTATCCACATGCACGAGGGCATGCATATATGACCATTTGTAGGCATATAAGAGCAACAAGAATGTATAATCAATTAACATAACATCATATATATTAAACACCAAGGAAGTATAACACAACAGTGAATACGAATGCATATATGGTCATTTAACTTATATATGAAGATTTAGATAATGCTGGACATTTTGGAAACATATCATTATTTATATGAACATTAATTTTGTGTGATTGAAATTATGGTGCTTGTGTTTGTGTTTGTGAGTTTTGACATAGCTATATAAAATTTTTATAATTTAGAGTTTGTTTGATAGGTATGTAGGGAAATTTTATAATTTTACTTGTATAAGTGGCCAACTAGATTATATATATATATATATATATATATATTATTCTTTTTGTACTTTTCATTTTCTTTCTATTCTAAGCTAAGTCATACTTATGGCTCATATTGCCTCTAGTTGTGCTTTCATAGTAGATTATTGTATATGTTCTTGGTTTTCTACTTATGAGAGTATTTATCATTTTTTGAATTTTTAACACCTGCAACATATACTGAAACATGTTCATGTGTACTTTGTTAATGCTGTGATATCCTGGTTATCAAATTCTTAGTTTTAAATTCTTGTTGCTACTGGCATATAACATTACCATCAAATTTTTTTACTCTCTTTTAAAACCTCAATGTCACCAATTCTTATACTTATTGCCTTTATATATTCCAGGGTCCATATCTGAACACAAAAAAAAACTCTTCTACATAGGACATTAGGTGATGAAAATATCTTGATGGTAAAGTTTGAAGAACAGCCAATGAACTTTGCAATGCGTTCTAGAAACTATAACGCTGCGTATATCAAGATTGCAGAAGAAGGCATACTAATAGTCCTTTAATGTGGGACTATTAGTCCTATAAAGTCATTTGATAGATTAAATTATGGAGGACTAATGAGATTATATAATCCCTCATAAATAGCCTTAGAAATGACAAAAAAAATAGTCCAAGGACTTGAAACTATTTCCTAATACTCTCTTACCCACACAATTGTCTATATTTCTTTCTCACACATTCCATCTTAAATGTCTCCTTAATTTTTTTCATTCTTTCTATTCTTTGTCTAAGTGTAATTAGAAGAAGGTTACACTACTCCAT
This sequence comes from Panax japonicus, assembly GCA_020205505.1. Taxonomy (NCBI): domain Eukaryota; kingdom Viridiplantae; phylum Streptophyta; class Magnoliopsida; order Apiales; family Araliaceae; genus Panax; species Panax japonicus. The sequence continues at coordinate 34,943,391 of CM035098.1, forward strand.
ACCAAAAATGTGTGGACACTTAAACTTATTTGGCCTACTAAGTAGAATACATGCAGTCTAACAACATGTTGTAAGAAATTTCAATAAAAGATTGAAGTATGGGTAGCATATAAGGTAAACCATGATTGCCCATGAATTCTATTATGGCAGAATCGCCACATATAGTGTACACTTAAAGAGTTCAATTTGTTTCAAAACAGTTTTTGGACTCAATTAATATTACCCAATTTGCTTTAAAGCAGTTTTTAGGCTCAATTAATTTTACCCAATTTACTTCAAAACAATTTTTAGACTTAATTAATCTTACCCAATTCACTTGAATTACTTCATAAAACAAGTATAAAGAGTTCTTGTTCATTACCCAATTTGTTTAAAGACAGTTTTTAGACTCAATTAATCTTACCCAATTCACTTGAATTACTTTATAAAAAAAGCTATATAAAGAGTTCTTGTTCTTAGCCTCACCTAAATTGCTCTTTTTGAGCTTAAAACTCTCTAAGGAGCAAGTTTATCAAACATATATGGGCATTATTCATATGGACATGTTTAACTAACATTTGTACATGCTTTAAACCATATTCACCTTCCTTTTTACTTTGCACAACAACAACTAAGCTCATTCTAATTCACAACTCACTTATCACAGCTCAATCATAACAATTTAATATAAATCTTTCAATTGTTGATACTAAAATCAAATTTAGAACTTACCTTATAATAATGGCTCAATGGGCTGAAGAACACTTATGCTTGGCAAGTTCAGACGAAAATAAATGGAGTGAATAGAACAGAGTTTTTAGCTCTCCCTAGGAATGACAGCTTCTGCTTGGTTAAAATGTATCAACACTGAGTTCTATTATTTAACTCCAACATAAAATTTTAGTTGCACAAATATAAATACAATACTACCTAAGTTTTAATTGCACAAAAACCACAACATGAAAATCACATAGGTTTTGATAATACCTGAGTTGTCGAGACGGGCGGCGGCGATGGTGATCAATTTCTCCCTCTCTCTTCTCTTCTCTTCTCCCCCTTCTCCCTCTTCTCCCTCTTCTCCCTTTTCTGTTCTCCCACTTTTTCTTTTCGTCTACTGAACGAGCGAATGCCTAAGTCTGATTAAATTTAAGAAGATCAGCGACTGCAAGCAGTCGTTAATTTTTAATGATGTGGCCGTATCAGTGACCGCCTACCGCTGATAGAGATTGGTCGCACAAAAAAAACGCGCCAATGTTTCGCACCAATTTTTGGGAGGGAATTTCATGCCAGCGACCGCATGCGGTCGCTGATATAAACTAGCGACTAGAAGCAATACCGGTCGTAGATGGCAGTCGCTATTACTGATATCAGCGACCAGAAAGGACGGTCGCTGAAAGGTTTGGTCGCAGATAGAGATTTTTTCTATAGTGAATCCATATGAACTTGAATCGACCAATCAGGGAATAGATGAGTAAAGCATGACATTATCCTCAAAGAAACACATAGATGATGTCATCATAATGATGTCATGAAGATTTCGCTTGGTGGAAGATATTTTAAAGAAGTAATGATGACTTTTTGATATTTTGAGGGACTAATGTGCAATTAATTAGGTACTAAAGTGTAATTAACCTAGGTACCAAAGTGTAGTAAGCTGGGTGTAAACTGTAATAAGTCGAGCCCCTAACATGCAATTAGTGAAACTATGTTTTTCTATAAATAGCAAGCTAAGTTTTTCATTTTTTCTACCATTTTCAAGAGCAAAAAACACTATATTTATATTCTTAGAGATATATATTGTGAGAAATAAAAATTACTTTCGAAACATCGAAGCGCTACGCGATTGGAAGTAAAACTAGCAACTACAAGATGTATTACTTTAGTGGCTATTATTTTCATTCTTCTTTATATATTTAGTAAAAAAATACTTTTACAAGCAATTACAATGCCCAAATTATTTTACTTATATAGTACAAAAGTTTTATTTACAAGCAGTTATAATATCCAATTTATTTCTCTTATAAAGTAGAAAATATATTTTTATAAGGAGTTACTATGTCCGATTTTCTTCAATTATTTAATAAGAATATTCATTTTATAAGAAGTTATAATGCTTAAATTATCTCAATTATAATATCCGAATATTCATTTTACAAGCAATAATAATGCTCAATTTATTTTAAATATAGTTGATGAATATTCATTCTATAAGCAATTATAATGCTAAAATTATTCCATGTATAGTACAATGAGTCTTAATTATAATCAGTTATAATACCCAAAATAAAACTTAAAAGGTTTAATCTCTAAATGCTTAATTATTCTATATGAACATATAATTGTATAGATTGATCGAGACACATAAACTTAGCGTAAACTGTAGAGGCGAAATCAGGCAAGTTTTTCGCACTAGTGCAAACTTTCTATTTTTATGAAAGTTTTCTGCACTATGTATAAACTTTCTATTGTTATGCAAGTTTTCTGAACTTACATGATATTCTGTTAGTGCAAGTTTTCCCGCATTATGTGCAAACTTTCTATTTTTATGCAAGTTTTCTAAACTTATATGATATTCTGTTATGCAAGTTTTCCACAATATGTGCAAACTTTATAGCTATTTCTATGCAAGTTTTCTAAACTTACATGATATTCTGTTATGCAAGTTTTTCGCACTATGTGCAACACGTTTATAAATTTTGAAATTTCTTTTATTATATGAAGTTCATTGAATTGTGAAAATGAGTTAATTGTCATTTGAATTCTGCTTAACTCGATTTGTGAGCTATTCCAGTTAGAGTGTTTATTATTGAAATATTGAATTATTATAATTCTTTATTTGTGAAAATTGATTGTGTTTTTGTAATTGAGCAAGTCTTCTATTCTTTATACATCTATTATATGAACTTGTTTAAATATTTTGTTCATGATATCTATTGTTGGGAAGTTATTGCTTTTTGTTTAAGCATAACTTAAGAAAATGAACTATTATTTGTGTGAAACTTTGATTTGATATCAAAGCATAAACTGAGTAGAAATCAATAATGTTTGGTACGATATATATATATATATATATATATATATATATATATATATATATATATATATATATATATATATTGAACTATTTGCCTCTTTGTAAAAGAGTGATTACCAGGCAGATATATACTGACCTTGGTTTATGGGCAGTACTAAACTGACCTTTGTGTGTCCTGGGACACTTGTGGTAGGATGATATGCATACTCCTATGATATAAATAGGTTGATCCCCTATTAAATATTTGAACTAATGACTCTTAAGTCTATAATACGAACTTTGGGAATGATTACCAAGTCCGGTTGAACAGATCAACCTTTGGTTTCTATGTCTTTATGATTGATAGAAACCAGAATAATGTGGGGGTTTGACAGACAAACTTCAGTATATACATGTAAAATCTTTGAACTAAATGTTCATTCAATTCAAACACAGTGTGAGTATATCTTGTTTAAAATTTGTTGAGCCTTTTGTAGCTCATCCTTGCAAATATTATTTTCCTTTGCAACGTTGAATGAGAATTACAGATGTTCTAATACATAACTCAATGGATAGAGGACCCCGTTAGATTAGCTTTAAATACTTTTGCCTGTATTCGTTTAAGTCTTTTTAGACTCTGATGTAATAACAATACGATCTTGGAATCTATGTAACTGTACTTAAAGTTGTGAAATATATTACTATCTTTTGTAACATCAATTGCGTTGTACTCACATTTTTAGATAATTAAGAATTAGTACTGATTTAGTACAGTATCCATATGACCTATACATCTGAATGAGGCTATTAAATGATTTTGAGAGTTCTGTAAGCACTGTGGTCGCCCCTCGGTTCCAAGAACAATCTTATCATTAATATTGTGAATATCAAATAGATAGAAACTATGAATATGAAAGAAATATCCATGAGATATAAATCTATTCATCTAAATGAGGGTATGTAAACACAAAAATTATTCTAACAAGAACTACTATCTGTTATGGGATACTGTGAACCTTGGAGAGAATAAAAATTATATATTATAGAATATTTATGAATAAGATTGTTCAAGTCAGCACGAAGTTCCGACCAAGCAAGCTGGTGGATTTCGGGGCCTGATAGGTTCGATGGTAGTTGCTAAAGGTACTACTTATTGTTCATTATACAAAACTAATGTTAATGTGTGTTCTAGCAAGTTAAATGCAATTGAAGATGAATTTTCATCGAATCTGTGTCATAAAGTTATAAAGGTTTGGGCACATAAGTGAGAAAGGGTTGCAAATATTAGACATAATATCTTCATTCATTTTGCTAAAGGTATTGTACTAAACCCTTGTGTTTATTGTTTGTTTGGTAAGCAAAATAGAGTTTCTTTTAGTAGCTCCTCTAAAAGAAATCTAAGTTACTTGAGAGAGTATATTCTGATGTATGTGGTCCCATTGAGGTTGAGTCATTTGGTGCCAATAGATATTTTTTTTACATTTATTGATGATGTTTCACGAAGGTGTGGGTGTCTTTGTTGAAAATAAAAGAGCAGGTATTCCAACATTTTCAGAGTTTCCATGATATTATTGAAAGGGAGACTGAAAAATTATTGAAGTGCCTTCGCAGCGACAACGGATGGGAATACACATCAAAGGATTTTGTGTCATATTGAGATAAACACGGTATTCGACATAATCAGACAATTCCTAGCACCTCAAAACATAATGGTGTGGCTGAAAGAATGAACAACACTGTTATTCAGCGAAGTCCGATGCTTGTTGAGAATGGCTGAGCTGCCTAAGTTATTCTGGAGTGAAGTTGTTCGTACCTACTTGTTACCTGATTAACAGATCTCCATCAGCACCGTTGGATTTTCATATTTCAGAAAAGATATGGAGTGGTAAGGATGTGTGTTATTCTTATTTTAGGGTATTTAGGTGCAAGGACTTTTACACATATCCCTAGAAACAAAGATCAAAGCTAGATAGGCAAATTTACTCCATGTGTGTTTATTGGCTTGGAAATATATATAGAGTTTGGGTACATTTTATGGGATACAGTTTAGAAAAAAATATTCAGAAGTAGAGATGTAGTGTTTCATGACCTACCTGAATTATAAAGATTTTGATAATGTTACATAGCCCATAGATAATAGAGTTCTAGAACTCAGCGGAGTTCATTTTCCATTACAGAATGCCACAGTTGGAGAAGGAGGTCAAAATGAAGATGTGACGGATATAGGATTTGCACGATGGTGATGGGTCAGATGCAGAGAGTGTTGAGTAGGGGATTAGCTACCTCATCTTGATATTGAAAAACCTCAGTTAAGAAGATCCATGAGAGAACGTGTGCAATCAGTCAGATATCCTTCATTTGAATATCTTTAGTTGTTGAGGAGTGGGAGCCAGAGAATTTTCAAGAAGTCAAAACTCATAAGGACAAGAGCAATTGGTTGAGACGTATACAGGATGAGATGTATTCTTTACATAAGAATCACATTTATGAGTTGACTACATTTCCAGAAGGCAAGAAAGCATTGAAGAATAAATGGGTGTTCAAGTTGAAAAGGGATGCTGAAATACTAGTGAAGTACAAGGCTCGATTGGTCGTCAAGGGTTTTTCTCCGAAGCAAGGTATTGACTTTAATGAGATTTTTTCTCTAGGTTGTAAATATGACTTCTATTCGAGCGGTGTTGGGGTTAGTAGCTAGTATGAATCTTGAGCTTGAGCAGCTAGATGTGAAAACTACATTCCTTCATGGTGATTTAAAGGGAGGAAATATATATGGAGTAACCAGGAGGATTTGAAGCTAAAGGGAAAGATTACTTGGTTTGCAGGTTGAAGAAAAGTTTGTACGGCCTAAAACAAGAGCCCTAAGGTAGTGTGGTACATGAAATTTGATTTATTCATGATGGACCAATGTTAGAGTAGAACACTTGTAGATCATTGTGTGTATGTTAAAAAGTTCCCAGATTGTAACTTCGTTATTTTGTTGCTATATGTAGATTATATGTTGATAGTTGGGTAAGATGCTAACATGATTCGCATAAGTGTGATTTGTTTAAGTCCTTTGATATGAAGGACTTAGGCTCGGCTAATCAGATTTTGGGTATGAAAATTGTTTGTGACAAGAAAGTTAAGAGGTTGTGGCTGTCACAAGAGAAGTATGTTGAACAGGTGCATGCAAGGTTCAACACATGGGTGCACTACTACAAAACAATAAATAGATAACGCGTAAAAAATGTTGTGGTTTGTATCCTATAAATGTCGTGGTTAAGGGTGTCATCTATTTGACACCCTTTATACAACGTTTTTAAAACGTTGTGGTTTGTCATATTTACAACATTTTTTTCTTTAAAAACGTTGTATATTTATTTTCCATAAATCATTGAATGCTTGAAAACGTTGTCGATGGTATGATTCCTCAACGTTTTTTGGCTTAAAATGTTGTAATTAATTTGATACATCAGACAACGTTTAGACACATTTATACAACATTTAGAAGATGTCATCTATTTGACACCCTTTATACGACGTTTTTAAAACGTTGTAGTTTGACTTAAAAATGTTATAATACATGCATATAACAACTATTTTTGGATCTCTACCTTAGCAAGCAACAACAGACGACGTTTAAACACATTTATACAATGTTTAGAAGGTGTCATTTATTTAAAGCCAAAATGTATCAAACAATCAAAATATACCAATTACAAATAATATTACTATCCATACATCTCAAATTAAAAATATACCAATTACAAAGAATATTAATACCATACAATACGTTTACATCCCAATAATACCAAACTATCTATAGATCTCAAATTTACTTTTCAATATAATTAGTACTATATTGAATTATGAATTTGACTACATCCACAAAATATACCAAACTATCCATAAAATTAAACTACTACCTAATTAAACTATCCATAAAATATGCCTTGTATTCTGCTTGCGCCTACAAAGAAAAACAGGAGAGATTAAGAACATTATACTGGACAAAATAGAAAAGTTAGCAATTTAATGAATTTTCATTAAATACAAACATGTATCTGCTTGAACTTGATTTAGACTCATGTAACGAATCCCTCATTTTCCAGTTTGACTAGCATCTAAAGTAACTTGTGCATTTTCTAATTCAACTATCAAATTATTTTCAAGGACAAAAAAGGTTATAACAAGATAATTGTGATGACAATATTTTCTACTACAAGAGCTGGTATGCAGCTAATGCAAATGAAATTTCATCAGGAGATGTAAAATCTCGATAGGAATAACAATTATCTTGTTATATTTACCCGCACATAAGAAAGTGGTGCAAAATTTGAAAAGGTTGATTTATAGTCAACTAAAAATTGTATCGCCAGAAAATATGCAAGTATAAATAGTCTCACTGGAGAAAAGAAATAACAAATCGCAACCACTTCGATTAGATGAGTTCTCGCTGGCACATTATGGCTTTTAGAAAGAATTAAGTGTTATAGTTTATGCCCTAGAGACCAATTATTTGATATAATTTCTTAACGTTTTGATATTATATTTGATTGAATAAATGAATGATTTTATTTACTACGTTATATAAATGTTAACATAATAAAACTCCTTAGAATAGTGATACAAATTATATAGTTTCAAGTATGTGACTTGAACATGAGATTATATCATTACAATTAGTATCATTGTTCTTAAATGTCCCTAGTCGAGTATCATTGTTGATGGGACAACAATGATACATTGAGACCAGTATGTGGATTGACTGATGACTAAATCTCATTGGTCATAAATATATGAGATATTAAGTTAATGCATAGGTACATGTTAGAGAACGATGTACTGGACAGACCCACCAGGAGAATTCTACGTGGAACATTATGTAAAGTGTCATTAGCGATTCTCATAGTGACAATGATGTAATGGTCCTTCGACCTGAAATCACTATATTAGTACACGGGAATTTATGTAATTTGATATCATCAAATGTCACCTTTAATAGGGTGGACTATAAAGATGATTATTGTGTACATCATAAATCGTGTGAGGAATATGAGTGATCTAGATGGAATTTAACCTTCATATATATTAGCGGTGATATTCATAGGTCTCTTGATTGGGTATGACTATGAAATGCATGGCAATACTCAAATAGTGATTTGTTTCATATAGTCTACTCATTGATCAAGAAAAATTCAGATTAAATTATGAAGAGTATGACACATTTCATGACTCGAGTTTAATCTAGGATATTAAGGTTAAAATGATTAAATTACATTGAAACATTGGTCACTAAAAGGTTGCATCGAATCATTGATCTTATTATTACTGGGTAGCAGTGATGCATTACTAGATGCCGCTCACTGTTTATAATTTTATAATATGATTTTAAAATTATTGCCAACGTAATAATAACATATAGGGTCACACACATAGAACGTAATTTAAAAGGGAATTAATTTAAATTGTAAGGTTTTAAATATATCAATATGATTGATAGTATTTTAAATCACGAATTTAAATTAAAAAGGATATTTGTATATATGTATATTAATTAAGTAAGACTTAATTAAGATATATATATATATATATATATATATATATATATATATATATATATATATATATATCTAAATTTGGATTTTATATAATTATATTAGGTTTTGATTAATTCCTCATAACTGCTATATATATGATATATATCAGTCATTTTAGGTATTACATCAAAAAGAAAACCCTAGCCGCTCTTAGAGAGAGATTAGAGAAATCAGTTTCTAAAAATTTTCATCCTTGGTGGCTAGTACCGCGGTTCCTTCTTCTGCAGACCGTACGACGATTAGTGGAGCGTTCATGTGGATACTGTAGAGACGTAGTTCGTTTGAATTACATTGGAGATTCGAACGCATTGATTCTAGTTTTATAGTCAGTATAATTTCTAACCTCTGAATTAATTGATTTTTTTCACATGGATCCTGTTTAGGGTTTTGAAATTGCTTTATAAATTTTTATTTTTCGCTTTACGTTTTTGTGTCAAAACCCTTCATTAAGGAACTTCATCAAAAATATAGAATGATTACAAGCATAGAACTGGTATGTTGGTTACCTTTTGTCATTCAAAATATACTGCTTATCATTATGCTCGAAAGAGTACATAATGCTAAAGGATCTTCTTCTCACAACATATTGTTCATGCATAAAAACAACTTTTAACTTTAGTTTGATGAGATACTATAAGATTCTTAGCCAAAAAAATAGTTATAAGAGGTAAGGTTCTAGTAACAACGAGATTATTCAACTAATCCCCTCATTCAGTCCAAGGCAATTTTTTCTACTAGCTAGAAAAGAAAGAAGTGGGCGTACGTTAAACAAACTTTATCACTTGAAGAAAGAAAAACAACACAAGGAATAGTTGCAATATTTTCCAATATATGCACACAGGTAATTTCTCCATTATAAAAGTAATACCTTTTGAGAAAATCCAAACTCTTCTCAACTCCTAGCCGCCCGACATGAACAATCAACGGCCTCGTTCACCATTGCTGATTTGGGAATAAAGACTTTAAAATTCAAAGAAGAGTCAAAAATATGGTGATGAAACTGAAGAAGCAGGAGATCTTACCTTAATCTTAATCGCATTCCATGAGAATCTTAATCGCATTTCGTGAGAATGATAACGGGGATTTAAGCTTTCAGAATCAACACCCTTATTCCAGAGTCGTATTTTGTTACCTGAAAATATGCAAAGGAATAATAACAATTCATTTGTGATGTTGCTGTATAACACGAATGTGAGTTCTTTAATCAACATTTTCATGACAGGACTAGTGGAAGTAAAATGTTGAGTAAGCTTAATGTCTATGAGAATTATAACATGAAGAAAAATGAATATGAGGCAGAAGTATGAAAGTTGAATGTTGATATCTACTTATCTAGTAAATTATGTCAGTTGTCTAGAGTAATTTGCTTATAAAAAAATAGGAACAAGATATTTCACCAACTGTCACCCTTGCTGCCTGAAGATCCTTTGCAATGGCAGCTGATGGCACCAATGTAAGATCAGCTGCTTTGTGCATGTAGAAATTCTGATGAAATATGAAAAACCCTTATATGTTAGAGAATGTAATATACATTTTGAGCCATGTTGGATTTGAACAAGAAAGGAAAGCTCACGTACTTATGACCCACCACATAGGTTTGACTAGTCAACTAAAGGTGTATCTTGGTATGTAGCTAAAGATGAAAAAAGGAATTAGACTCTACCCAAAATACTAATTGGACATATCTTAGGAATGACATCCCGAAGACCGTATAGTACATATATTGCAATGATTTATATAAATGTGTTGATTTTTAATCATGTTATATTAAGAAGCTAGTTAAATGTTCTACAATCAAGACCTTAACAAGAAAATCAACTAGCAGCAATGCTTACACTGGGACATGTGTATGATAGGACATTACTATAGGAACACACAATAGTTTTACAATAATGAGAGCACTGATTACCTATTGTAAAGCCAGAAATTCTCAATGATGCAATAAAATAAGAAAACACTCCCAATGCTCAATCAAGCAAAACACATGAAAGAGGACATAAATTTACCATAATACCAGGGGATGATGCATGTATTATATCAAGCTTAAATTAGGAAACCACTGATATTATCCTAGGGCTGAGTGCTAGGGAAAGTGGCACCTTTTGGTACCATAGACAGGGGAAGCTACAAAACAGAATTGAGAACCATTAGCGAGAAACATCTAGATATTGACCACTACGAGGCTCCATAATCCATAAGCTTTAATAATCCCAATCTTTGGATGGAGCATGAACAAGCCTAACACTTTAAACTCTATAGGAAAATTAGTAAATTTTATTGATAAGTAAGATTAAGATTTCTACTGAAGAGTGAATCACTTTGCAGCTACCACAGTTTATTAATGATATGCAAAAATCAATAAAGTTAATGCAGGGCTCTTAGAATAACGTACAAGATTTGTTAAGACATGAGTCTCAAAATACCTTATGCAAGTTTATCTTTAGAAATCTAAAGCAATATGGAGTTAGAATCAGAAGATCATAACAACAGAAACTTTCTCACAAATTGATTACAACCTGCATGATCCAATCAATTTTGCTCCATAAAATTCCTGCGGAACTCCTTCATGAGTTGTCATAACCATCACCTACACCATTCACACGCGATTTTAGCAGTGAATCATGTGAAGTCATGCATCAAATATATCAAAGTGTGTCCATGATGCCAACTCCTTAACTACTGATTTTCAAGTATTTTTGTCATACTCAGATATATAATTAAATAAATTGGTAAAAATCATCAAGTTTAAAACATTTATTAATTGAATAAGGGTTCCCTTAATGCCACTTGATCCAAAGAATGTATCAAACTGGGATAAGATGTCTCTAAAATGAATTTAAGGGAAAAAAGAAATAAAGTGCATGCAATTGATATGAATGTGTAACACCCAAAGCACATAAAGCCATTGAAATTCTCTGACCTTTCTTTTTTGTTTTTGTTTCGAATGAAGATCGAAGACAGAAATGTCACACTTGAAAAAGAGCAAAGTTTTTCTAAAAACTATGTACCTGATGAAGAATTAAAAAGAAGATCTCTAAAACATCAAATGATCCTTGAAGGACATCAGAGAGATATAATGGTAAGATTTTTCATCATTTTCAACTAATTATTCTATATTTTAGCAAGAATTAAGGAACTTCATCAAAAATATAGAATGATTACAAGCATAGAATCCAGAAATTTATATATATATATAGACATGTATAAATAACAAATTCTAAAAGATCTAGTTTCTATTATAAGCTTTAACAAGAATATGCACTTCAAAGATAACCAATTAGTGTGAATGGGAGAACAAATGGTAACTAGATGCCTATAATTTAGATGCATATCATAAAAGTCCTCAATTCTATTGAACAATGAAATATAGCTTATATAGCACAACAAGATCAAGTACTTAATTACAAGATCAAGAAGACAAAAACTGCTATAGGAACTTGACTTTGACAATTAAGCATCAATAATAGCTATCTGCTCTCCAATGATTTGTAGGAATTAGGCCAAAATCAAGATAGATTGCAAACGGAAAAATATAAATCCTTTAGAAGATGGAAGGAAGAGGGCAACCACTTAAGAGGTTCAATATCTGTTTTTTCATCTATAAGTGAGACTTGCATTTCAGAAGGCATATTGAGCTGCTTAAGTACCTCAAATGGCAGTAAAAACAATAAGCATTACCTCATTGATGAAATTCATGTCTCCAAGTTAGTGCAACTGATGGTTCCATCTGAAGATGCACCATATAATGTTCCATCGTTTCTTGGGTCCAAACTAAAAATTAACAACAGGTGTATGCATACAGAATCCAACTCAAGTTACGGAACATTATATGTTCACTTCAATGTTCAAGGAAAATAGAATTATAAATATTTTTTTGTGTTTTTAAATTAATCAGTAATTACTAGTATTCCACAAATTGGGCGACTTAATATTTTGATTACTCCCGTCATTTTAAAATTAAGATAATATATATATATATATATATTAAATTCGTTCCAAAATTAGGTATGTATTTTTTTAGTTTAAATTATAAAGAATGAAGTGGAGCAATATAAAATTAAGTAATAAAACAGACATTAACAATGAAAAAACTAACTTCAAACAATAAAAGAATGAAACAGACTAGAGCCATATAAAATTAAGCAATAAAACAGACATTAACAATGAAAAAACTAACTTTAAGCAAAATATATCGTATATCACAATTTTGAACTTAAATCGCCTCCAATTAAAGATCAAGTAAAACTTTCAGGTGTATATAGGCGAAGATGAAATATTGTTGAATTGTACCCATGAGAGAGGCTTCGAGTGTAACACCCAAAAATTCGGATTTTCCAGAATTTAAGTTTAAAGAATTAGTTATTAATAAAATAAATTTTATTAATAATATTATGTGCTATGTGTTTATTAATCGTTCTAGAACCTAGGATGATTATAAGTCGGGAGGATTCTGGCTACGAGCTAGACTGAATGAGTAATAATTTTCAAGACAAAAATAAAAATTTTCTGGAAACAAAAATATTTCTAGGGAAAAAGACAAAATAGACACTATTCACCCGACGAAACCTAAGGGTTAAGGTTTGAATAACCTAAGCCGTTTTGAGAGTTCGGTATGTCGAAATGACATTCCGTCGAAAGATTTGATGATAATATATCTTGAAATATTAAATAAGCCGATAAAAGTTTTTCTCGAAAAACGTGCAGAAATATGACGAAATAAAAATGACGAAAAGTACTGTTATGTACTTTTCATTCGTTTAGCTACGTTAGGGGAAAACGTGAAGGAAAACTCTTAACACCAAAAAGTGTTTTTCAGTTTTTCAGAAATCCGAAGAATACGTAAAATTTAATCGGTAAAGGAAAGACGAAATATCCAAAAATATTTGGATTCCGAGAATCGCAGTTTTTAAAACTGTCGGACGAAAACCTGAAAGATGGAACCACGAAAATTAAAGGCTAAGTAGATTTAAGGGCTAAGTTAACTTAAAACCTAAGTTATGAATAGTAAGGAGGTGTGAATAGTAAGGAGGTTGGGTGGAGAGATGACTAAAATACCCCTAGCCTTGGTTTTCTATAAATAGTAAGCTTAATTCATTTAAATGGAATTTTGAAAATCCTACAAACTAGAGAGAGGGTTCAGATGAAGGGGGAGAAGGAAGAGCATGAGCATGAATGATCAGATCGAAGGTGATCGTGAAATAGAAAAGCTTGCGAATCGCCGGCTTTGTTTAGCGGAAGAAAAATAAAGAAGAGAGGTAACCTAAAACCTAGTCGAATTTAAATTTTCTTTAAGTACTATATGTTTAAAACATAAATTAATGAGAAAAAGAAGTAGATGAGGTTATGAATGATTTCATATGGTTGAAATCATGAGAAATAATGAAAATAAGAATTTAAAGTTTAGTAAATAAATTTCTTAAGGAAGTATAAGATTCGTAATGAATTAGAATGATCCGAGTGGATTATATAAATAAGTAGGTGAAATAAGTACGGAATGATATTCTATAACATCAAATTCCAATAAAAAGTAAAATCGTAATCCAAAATATCGATTAAAAATGAAGAACGAACGAAGAACGCGAAGAATATGCGAAGAACACGAAGAACATTGCTGATGGACAAATTTAAAACCATCGTTGGATAATTATTGTTGATGGACAAGTTTAAAAACATCGTGTATAAGTTAGGTGAATATTGCTTGGTTAGGAATGGTAGAAATGTTCATGAAGAACGAATTAAAACTTAGCTATAACGAAGTTATTGCAAAAATTTCGTAAAAGACAAATAGGAATTAAAAAGTTAGTAAATGAACCCGAACGTGTAGGGTTTCATAAGAATGTAAGAGAACATAGAAAACGTGAGTCATGGACTCAAGAACGAAAGAATCCTGAGTTCGGATGACCGAATTACGGAAGAATGAACGAAGAGCGTTAAAAATATAAAATGAATGAAGGGAGAAGATCAAGCCAATCGAATGGAACATTAACAAATTCAGAATGAAGTTCTATCTGAGGGTTATTGAAGTATGTAAGATAAGGAAGATAATGGCTTTGGAATGACCTCGTTCTGAGTTATAACAAATAAGTTATGGAAGCGAGAAGTAAGCGTCTCAAATTGGATTTAACACTTAAAGAAATTTTCTAGGGTTAGGGCTTGGCGCCGCGACGCCAACCATGCCTTGTAAGGTGGAGCTGCAGTTCCAGGCCATGAAGCAAGGTACTGCAAACTCGTGCCGCGGCGCGAGAGATAAAGAAGAGAGTGGCTCCGGAACGCCAGTGTAGGGAAAAAGTCAGAGAAGAGCTTTTAACTGCTCAACTCTTGGGGGAAACGTATGGGAAGATTAAGAACATAATGTTCAACTAATATAACACTTAAACAAGTGAATTAAACCTTTAGTACAGGTTTAATGAAATGGTTAAAAGGGATTAAAAGATCAATAAGAGAATAAACGTAAACGTAAACGTAACACAGTTGCAAGCAGTCTTAGCATACAACGAACTGTATGGCTTGGAAATTAAGAAAGAATAATGAACATGGGGTTCATGGGATGAAAAATGATTGAAAGTGATTAAAACCTTGAGTAAAGGTTGAATGAGAGATTAAAAGACGAGCAACGTGAACGTTGAATACGTAAACGATCCTCGTGAATCGTATTCGCGTCGGACGAACGTTCTAAGTATACCCTGGTTGTATGACCTAGACATTAACAAAGGTAGTAATTAAGACATGAATTATCGAGAAAGCTGTAATGAATGATAATTGTCAGGAATAAAAATGTGAATGGTATTCCTATTTATATATGATTTGATTATGATATATATGAATGAATATGCAAGTATGTTTGCATGAAGAAAAGCTGTTAAGTCCTTTAATAGATAATAGAAATATATGTACAAGGACTTAGAATGAATTGATCAAAAATGTTAGGTTGATCCTACACAAGCAAAACGACTTTGTAAAGTCCTTAAAAAGAAATGATGTACAAGGACAATAAATATAGAAAGATCAAGCTTGTTAGGTTGATCTTATGATGTAATAGATAGGCTTGTCTGATCGTCGAGCACTGCACCAGAAGTCGTAGTCTGCCAGGAGAGTCAGAGTAAACTTGGGAGCTATCGAGGCAGAATAGGAGTATGCAAGATAGTGAGATCTCAGAGTTCGTAGACTTCCAGGGGAAACGAAGAAGGATCGTAGTGTGTCGAGAAGAGTCTCCTCGAGATCGTAGTGTACTGAGGAAGTCATGTTTTGAATCGTAGAGACAGCCTACCTATAAGCCGAACGACAATCTGCCGAAACTAAGTATGAAATGCACTCTACGCTCAGAGTCGTAGAGTCTAGCGATGCCGAAGTCAAAGACAAGGATCGTAGACCACACTCTGCGATCGTAGAGTCCATTAAACAAATGCAGAGATCGTAGTCGGACAAGATCAGATGAAGACAACAAGCTCAAGTCAGCAATCGTAGAGTGGACTCAACGTTCACCAAGCTAACTCTACAATCGTAGTGTGCAGAGACAAAGATCATAGTGTGATCTCAGAAACGTAGTGTCTGCACAGCCGAAGCTGAATCGTAGAGTGCAGAACTACGACTCCAACAGTAATGCTCACAATGCTAAGTCAGAATCGTAGAGCAGATACGGTTCTCAACGAATGAGCACTCCCAGAATATCCAAAGATACGAAGCCTCTGGTTGGCACTGCAAAGATGTAATCCACAGAAGGGAACCAGAGAGCACTCAACGAATGGCATGCAGGCTAGCAGAAGAAGTAAGCACCAAACCAATCAGCATCAAGATTGAGTTGAAAGGCCGTTCGTGATGAAGTCTTCCACAAGATGATTCAAAGAAGACTTCAGCAGTTGACTAAAGAAAAGTCAGCTAAAGCAGTTGCTATCAAGAAAACAGAAGACAACGATCTTGGAAGCAACCAGGATCGTAGTGTTTGTCAGACAAAGAAAGAACTGATGGAAGGTGAACTGAGATACTGGTCAGCTTCTGAAGAGCAAGGCTAAAGTGATTAAGTGCAGGGTCAGTTCATTGATGATAAGTGAGCGGAAGATCACCAGGAGAAAGCAAGCTGGACACGCCACAAATCTGAAGTGTCTTTATATTCAGAAGGGAACCAGAGCAAGGAATTAAGCCATCAGTATCTGAGAACAGTCAAAGCAAACAGAAGTATTGAAGCACTGCACAATACAAGGAAGAGGTGTTCTACATTGAAGATCCAATCAACACTCTTCTAGATCGTAGTGTTGTCTCTACCAGTCAAAAAGACACTACGATCAGGTCCCTGAAGACGTGCATCAGAATCGTAGAGCTCGGATACCTGAAGATTGAGGCATTGGCAACGGTTCAATCTGAAGGGTAATTCGGACAAGTGCTTATTGAGAGCATCGATGCAAAAGGACAACCTCTGATCAAGAAATCAGAGGAAATAAAGTCTTCGACCAGCCCAGGACAGTAAAGTGATACATCTGACAGGGTAGGTGAAGAAGTAGACTGCAGAGTCAGAAAAAGTATGTCATGTCACATCAAGCAGTCTACATCAAGCAACTTGGGATCTGTGAAGACATTTGAATAGCTTCCAACGGCTACTTTCCAACGGAAGGATTGGGAAGGTGTATAAATGTAGAAGAGCTTCAAAGATAAAAAGTTGCTGAAAGAGTTGAGTTTTAGAGAGAAGGTGGACTAATCGAATCAAGTAATAGTAAGTCCAGAGACTCACTCTACGATCCACCAAGAACACTCAAAAGTCAGATCAAGCAAGAAGTAGAAGTGTGAGTTCTACTATGTAGAAGTGGGAGTTCTACTACATGAAGAGTGTTCTGAACTGCCGAGAGAAAGAAGAGCATTATGCCATCTGGATGTCCATCATGGGAAGACTCTAAGTACAATAGAGAAGAGCTTACGGTCATCTTAGCAAGTCCATCATGAGAAGGCATCGAGTAGCAAGAAGGGAGATCACAAAAGCCATCTTGGTGTCAAGCTTGAGAAAGCTTCTAGGTACCTTGCAGAAGAGCTTACAGTCATCCTAGAAGCCTCTCATGTGCAGCCATCAAGTACCAAGGAGAATGATCTTCAAGGCAGTTCATCAAGGGGTCATCCGGAGTAGTTGAGCAACCTAAGAAGCTGAGCATCATGCAACACTCAACTGCTCTTCAAGGATGATCAAACCGAAGCTGCTAAAGATAGAAGATGTTCAGAACATGAAGACATCTTAGCAGCTCAGCACCGACTCCAACAACAACAACAACAACTCAAAGAAGCCAGGGCCTGAGGGGTCTTTGTCCGGAGGGACTAAACAAAACAGGGCCAAAGGGTCCTTGTCCAAAGGGACTAAAGGAAGTTCCAAGCCTGTTGGGCTTGAAGAGTTCCTAGGGAACTAGAGAAGTCCCAAGGCAGCTGGCCTTGAAGAGTTCTTAGTGAACTGAAGTCCCAAGGCTGCTGGCCTTGAAGGAATCGTAGAGATTCAGAGTGCTGCCCTTCCTTAGTGGAAATCCTGCTAGTTGAAAGCAGAAGAGTGGATTAGGAGCTTGAGTCTCTGAACCACTTAAAACCCCTTGTGTCTTTTACATTATGTCATTTACATTATGTCTATAACTGCTATAACTGCTATGTATGTTTTAACTGCTTACAACTAAACTAACCCAACGAACAATGTTTGTATAATTATGAATATGTCAATGAAGGAGGGGAATCTTTTACTTATTTCGCTGTGCTTGAAAAGATTCTATGTTTGTCATATAATCTAATATGAACAATACATCATAAACCAGAAAAGTATTTCAAAAAAACGGATCTATTCAACCCCCCCTTCTAGATCTATTGTGCCCTCTGGGATCTAACAATTGGTATCAGAGCAGGTTCTCATGCTGTATTCTAAAGCTAATTGCTTTGAGTCTGATCCAAGGCACCAACATTGTTCTAAACTTAGTTTAGTAGTAAGTAACATGTTATATGCAGAAGAGCTCACATGTTGGAAATATTGTGTATAGGTAAAAATGTGTATACACCTGAAGCTGCTCAGATTGGTTCATATCCTCGATTGCTATATCAACAAGACCAATCCTAGCCTGCAGTCAATTTTGTAGTCTGAAGATCAGACGAGAGAAAGAGAGCAAGAGACATCAGTAACAAGGAGTAAAGCATTCATCAGTCTGAAAGATGAAGAGGTCATGCGTACGAAGAAATGACTGATCAAGTGGAGATAGAAGATCCTCTCAATCTTATGAGTGACCAACCAACAACCGAGTGCTGTCTCTGAAAACTCAAGGATGTCAAAAAAAATCTTAATGCCACGATTCTCTTGATCTACATCTTCAAGACCACGACTGATTAATGAAAGGCCGACAAGAGCATTAAGCTGAAAAGGGGCAAAAGTAAAAGCTATGCACATCAATACCTGAACTCAGTATATCTAAAGTAAATGACTGTTAAGAAACTGACAGTAAAAAGGTACGGTTCCTCACCATCATTTATGTATACATCATAGTTGCACCATCTTATGAACTATGACAGTATTCTGTCAACAAGTCATAATCTTCCTAAAAAGGTGAATAGAGAAAGTAGTCTAAAGATGGAAAATTCAAATGTCTACAAACTTTCTCTTCAAACCAAGTTTTAGGCTGAAGATGACATCTTGAAGAAAATCTGAAATGAATCACAAGAGTATCACAGACCAAATGAATCTTATGTTAAGTAATCATTGCTGTTGTGCTAGTATGTGTGTACAAGCCTATGTTCTAAGTGTTTAACAACACACAGAGAATGATCAGTTCTACAAGAGGATCTTGTTGATTTGTAGAAACTGATCACATCCATAAATCAACTAGATACTCATAAATAACAGAGTTGATTCACACTATGCGAACACTTAAACATTGTGAACATAACCCAGTAATTGATGAAACCATCATAGATAAAGAGTGTGTTATTAATTGTCAAATCCTACACACACTCACCGTCATGCATCTAAAATGTATTATCCCAAGATAGTTGCATGCATGAATGTCTGTTGGTGATAAACATGATGATTATCCAGATAAAAGGAATAGGGGTTTAGAAAACTAACCTAGCAGGACCCATTCAACAATGGGGACCAAAAGTAGGAATTACTTGAACCTGCATGTACTTGGTCAGTCTTACCACACTAAGGAATGCTGAAGCAGGAGACTTCATTCAAAAGGATTCAACCAGCAGAAGGCTAAGGACTATTCAGAGAAAAGTCTGATAAAGTCCATATATGTCCAAGCATGTCCTTGAAGACCCTCTGAGCTAACCTGAATGGAGCTCACATGGCTGCAAATCTGTATATGGGAGCATGCCATGCAGCAGAAGATAAAAGAGGATTCTATGTGCCCATGCCAAGAGAGATACGCTTTATGGAAAGGATCCTCAAGGGAAGCTCACAATAGAAGATCTTTGAGCTTGAGACAAAAGGAGTTCTCTACGAAGCAGAACTTCTCAAAACTAAGGACTGTCAAAGAAGACTACGTTCGTAGTACTGTCAAATGATCGTAGAGTGATCAATCTTGAAAATACTCATCTCTACGGTACAAGAAAGACTAAGCAACGATGATGATTCCAGTCAGAAGTAAAAGTGCTGGGCAGCCCTCAAATGAACATGAAGAAGGAATCACATCTATCTGAGATGACGGCATCAACAATGGGGGAGCAGTGGTTTGTTAAGGAATAACTGCACCATTAACCTGGAAGAGATGTACCAGCTGCAAAGTCCCAAAACCTTGTGGCTGATGAACCAAATAAAGATCCATAGTCAGTAGGATCGTCTCAAAACGAACTACTGATAACCCTTCAGCCACCTAATCTATAATCGTGAAGTGTCTGTGATCAAACACATGATCGTAGAGTAAGAGTAGAAGGACACCACGATTTTAGCAATGCAGATACTTAAAGATGATAGAAGATCTTCCCATCAAAAATGGTCTAATGAGATGTCATTGAAAATCACTGTCTTAGTATTTCATCTGGAAAGTGCCTCAGGGACAAACCTGACCCTTAGCTAACTCTAAGAGGTTGGCCTTTCCTGAGCTACCTTATCCCAGAAGGAATGCTTGGTCTAGTTCATCTCAAAAGAACCAAGACAGTCAACGATCGTAGAGTTAAACTTGAAGAGGTCTAAACGATTGTAGTACAAACTCAACAATCGTAATGCTGTCTAAACGATCGTAGTGCAACCTCAGCGACAGAAGAAGATAACTCAACGATCGTAGTCCTACCAAAGGGTATTCCAGTTTAAGGAGTATGAAGAAAGAGACATCTGCTAAGCCATTCAAGTTGAGGAGATAAGTTCGAATACATCAGTGATTGAGCTGTGCTGAATCGAAGTAAGGAGGAAAGACAAAGCCATCCAATACAGCATCTCTCAAAAATTGATCGTTGAGTAAGCAAATGAAATCGTAGAGTCCATAGCTATCTCATCATATTACTTTACGAATCAAAAGGTCAACGGTCAAAGCCACGTCAATTAAACGTTCACTCCTCTGATAACTAAAAAGTTGTGGGAAGTTACAGCTCATTACTGGGCAACGTGCAACCAATGAAAAATTGACACATCACTGAGTATGCTGAGTTAGAAGGAACTGCCATAAAGACTAATTCAAATCTGCAGACAGTTACCAGAAGATATCGAACCTTTCTCCCTCCCATTTTCAAAACCCTAGAAAGCTTTTCAAGAGAAAATCAGTTAACCTCCAGAGCCTTGCCAACAAGACAGTCATCTCGCATAAACCTTCTTATACTTAATACCCATATTCTTCAAACTACTCAAAATGGAAAACTGGCAGGTAATCACTGGTATTCAGCTTGGGACCAAATTGTTTAAGAAATCTGAAAAGAAGTTCAGAGATGTTCTCGAGCTTGTAAAGAAGGCTGGATTTTCAGAATGTCTTGAAGCAGATACTCGAGTCTACTGCGACCTGGTTAAGGAGTTCTACTCAAACGTCTCTATAAGTTCGGAAACCCTTACCACCAAGGTTAAAGGTCAGTCTCTCAAGTTAAAATCTTTTGACCTAAACCAATGCCTAGGATTTCCTAACCAAGGCCTAAAGAACCTTGATGATGTCAACATTGAATTAGCTAAGGAAATTATGGGGTATCAAAGAAACCCTAGTTTCAAGGACATGAAGAAGAAGGAGTTCCCTGAGCAATATGAGTTCCTCGCTGAAATAGTTGGAAAGTGCATACTATGTAAGAACACTGCACATGACACAGTGATCGACCAGCAGTTGAAAATCATGTCTGCAATAGTTTTGAAGAAACAAATCGACTTTGGATCTATCTTGATTGATCAGATCTTCAAATGGGTAGAGAGGACTGAGAAGAAGCCCCTGACCAAGGTATATCATGGAAGGCTGTTAAGTATCATACTGAAGAAAAATCTAGGGGGAAAAATCAAGGATAATGAGGGAGAAGTCCTGAATGTGCACAAGGTGATGTCTCCACAACTATTTGAAAACTGGAAGAAGAACCCTAAGGAGAACAAAAGGCTGACAGCTGGGAGCAGTAGTAAAGCCTCTACAAAGAAGAGGAAGACAGTAAAGGCAGAGAGCTCTGAGTCCAGTGACTCTGAAGCAGCTGAAATCACACCAGCTAGGAAGAAATCAAAAGTGGTGAAAAGAGCTGGTGATGTGAAGAAAGCCCAGGCCCCACCAAGGAGAGTCTCCTCCTTGAGC
The DNA here is from genome assembly GCA_020205505.1 of Panax japonicus. Classification (NCBI taxonomy): domain Eukaryota; kingdom Viridiplantae; phylum Streptophyta; class Magnoliopsida; order Apiales; family Araliaceae; genus Panax; species Panax japonicus. The sequence continues at coordinate 34,965,653 of CM035098.1, forward strand.
AAGAGTAAAGAAGAAGAGGCCCAAACTGCTGAAACCACAAAAAGAAGAAGCAGCAGGTTGCTTCAAGGGCCAGTCAGCAAGAAAGCTAAGGTGGAGGACAAACCAGCCTTAGCTTCTCAAATTAATACATCTGCTGATAAGGAAAGGTGCTCTAGCCCCATGGCCAATACTCAGAGAAGCAACTCTGATGAAGAAAAAGAAATTCATGATCAAAGTGCGTCCCCAAATGCAACTGCCCCAACCAGCCCAGAGAATGGGTCAGAAAATGCTATCCAAGAAAAAGAAGAAGAACATGTCCCCTCAATCCAAGAGAGCTTTCATGATGACTCAGAAAGTGATGAGGACAGGGAAGAAGAATCTGCCCCTGCCAGTGCTGATATTCAAAGAAGTTTATCTGATAAGGAAGGGGAGTCAGAGACTGAGGAAGAAGAAAAATCTGTCTCTCTGATAGTTGAACCTCCACAAAGAAGAAAGAGTTACAGGCTGCAAGCCCAGTTTGCCTCTAAAAGGAACAGTAGCCAATCAAATGCCATCATTGAATTAAGTGATGATGAATCTGTATCCCCAGGAGAAGATTCTGAAGAAGAAGCCAGCAATGGAAAAGAAGAATCTATGGAAAGACTTGTTGGAGAAAGTTCAGATGATGAAATTCAGCAAGAAGGATTTTCTGTTGAAGATGCTCAAGAAGAGTCTGAACACGAAATGCAACAAGAAGACCTCTCTGCTGAAGCTGATCTAAATGGTTCTGGTTCTGAGAAGGAAGAAGCTGGAAATGATTCCAACTCTGAAGATCAGGAATCAAGAAATTCAGAACTTCACCCTGTTCTCTCACCTGCAAGATTTATCAGGAGAATAGTAGTAGAAGTTCCCAATGAACCATCAGAGACTCCTCTTGAAAGATGGGTAAACCATGGAGGTGAACAGATCAGAATAGTAAGAATGACCTCCTTTGACTTAGTCAAGAACTGGAACAATATGGAAATGGACTGCACAACCATTCTCTACAACCCTGATGATCTGCTAATGAGATGGTTCTTCCAGTGGATGCCATGGCTAAAGGCCATTACTGAAAAAGATGGAAGCTACTTCAGTTGGTGTTATAAGCAATTTCCAAGCATGGAACTGGTGGCTCAGAACTTTCCAAGAGTGAAGAAGTTTGCCACCAAGCTGATCACAATCCAGCCCCACTTCAAGATCTATCGACATGCTGGAAATCTCTACATCCCCTACGATCGTAGGGTGGACTCTGAAGGAAGAAGGATCATGACCAAGGAGCTGATCATAGAGTCTGTTAACTCTACGGCTGATCATGTTCAAGTCCAATCCAAGAAGCCTTCTTATGATCATGCACTGCTATCAAACACTCCATCATCCTCCATAAGCAATTGGTACTCCACGATTGCTCAGATTATCCTCACCTTTGAAAATTTGTCCAAAGATGACAATCGTAGAGTCCAATCCATTGCTCCACCTGAAGCTGGCAATCAAAATAATCAAACTGCTTTGGAGCAGGAACTACTGAAGAGCTCTGATGATTTAAGCAAGAAGATATCTATGCTCACTGAAGAAACACAGAAGCAGACAGCAGCAGGAGATGATTCTTTCCAGCACAAGCTTCAAGCTATCTTGGCTGATGTATCTCTCAAACTCCAAGAGAGAGATAACATCTATCAGAAGGCCATCCAAGATCAGAAGGCAGAAGCTCTACAAGTTCAGAAGGCCAATGCAAAGCAGATCGAAGCCCTTTCTGACAAGATTGACGATCTGAAACAGTCCTTCTCTGTGCAACTTGAACTCGGACAGCAAGAACTAAAGTTTGAAGTTGCAAACTCCTCTTACCTGATGGAGCAGCTTATGTACAACATGGAGCAGCTCTCTCAAATGATTGATGACAAAAAGGGGGAGAAAGAGAGGCGAAGAAAGAAGAGGAGCAAGAGGCTTCAAAAGAAGAGCAGGGGGTTAAGGGAGAAAAAGTCAAAGAAGAAGAAAGCAGCAGCAGATAGAGAATCATCATCTGAGGGGGAGCCTGAAGATGATGATACCAAGATCACAGAAGCTGAAGGGAAGCCAGATCAGAAAAATGATGAAGGGAAATCAAGCAAAGAGAAAAGGTCATCATCAGAGGAGAAGCAAGAGCAAGAAGCAGCAGCTGATGAGTAGCCGATCAACAAGAATCCTGGAATCATATATGGAGCCAAGGAGGTATATCTCTAGTCTGTTAGTATGTTCTGAATATATAATTGCCATATTAATATAAATGACATTCATGATTAACTGTTTAGAAATACAGCCTCTCACTGTATCTAAGATTCATTCATAACATGCATATGCACTTATTGTTTTTGTCATAATCAAATAGGGGGAGATTGTCAGGAATAAACATGTGAATGGTATTCCTATTTATATATGATTTGATTATGATATATATGAATGAATATGCAAGTATGTTTGCATGAAGAAAAGCTGTTAAGTCCTTTAATAGATAATAGAAATATATGTACAAGGACTTAGAATGAATTGATCAAAAATGTTAGGTTGATCCTACACAAGCAAAACGGCATTGTAAAGTCCTTAAAAAGAAATGATGTACAAGGACTATAAATATAGAAAGATCAAGCTTGTTAGGTTGATCTTATGATGTAATAAATAGGCTTGTCTGATCGTCGAGCACTGCACCAGAAGTCGTAGTCTGCCAGGAGAGTCAGAGTAAACTTGGGAGCTATCGAGGCAGAATAGGAGTATGCAAGATAGTGAGATCTCAGAGTTCGTAGACTTCCAGGGGAAACGAAGAAGGATCGTAGTGTGTCGAGAAGAGTCTCCTCGAGATCGTAGTGTACTGAGGAAGTCATGTTCTGAATCGTAGAGACAGCCTACCTATAAGCCGAACGACAATCTGCCGAAACTAAGTATGAAATGCACTCTACGCTCAGAGTCGTAGAGTCTAGCGATGCCGAAGTCAAAGACAAGGATCGTAGACCACACTCTGCGATCGTATAGTACATTAAACAAATGCAGAGATCGTAGTCGGACAAGATCAGATGAAGACAACAAGCTCAAGTCAGCAATCGTAGAGTGGACTCAACGTTCACCAAGCTAACTCTACAATCGTAGTGTGTAGAGACAAAGATCATAGTGTGATCTCAGAAACGTAGTGTCTGCACAGCCGAAGCTGAATCGTAGAGTGCAGAACTACGACTCCAACAGTAATGCTCACAATACTAAGTCAGAATCGTAGAGCAGATACGGTTCTCAACGAATGAGCACTCCCAGAATATCCAAAGATACGAAGCCTCTGGTTGGCACTGCAAAGATGTAATCCACAGAAGGGAACCAGAGAGCACTCAACGAATGGCATGCAGGCTAGCAGAAGAAGTAAGCACCAAACCAATCAGCATCAAGATTGAGTTGAAAGGCCGTTCGTGATGAAGTCTTCCACAAGATGATTCAAAGAAGACTTCAGCAGTTGACTAAGGAAAAGTCAGCTAAAGCAGTTGCTATCAAGAAAACAGAAGACAACGATCTTGGAAGCAACCAGGATCGTAGTGTTTGTCAGACAAAGAAAGAACTGATGGAAGGTGAACCGAGATACTGGTCAGCTTTTGAAGAGCAAGGCTAAAGTGATTAAGTGCAGGGTCAGTTCATTGATGATAAGTGAGCGGAATATCACCAGGAGAAAGCAAGCTGGACACGCCACAAATCTGAAGTGTCTTGATATTCAGAAGGGAACCAGAGCAAGGAATTAATCCATCAGTATCTGAGAACAGTCAAAGCAAACATAAGTATTGAAGCACTGTACAATACAAGGAAGAGGTGTTCTACATTGAAGATCCAATCAACACTCTTCTAGATCGTAGTGTTGTCTCTACCAGTCAAAAAGACACTACGATCAGGTCCCTGAAGACGTGCATCAGAATCGTAGAGCTCGGATACCTGAAGATTGAGGCATTGGCAACGGTTCAATCTGAAGGGTAATTCGGACAAGTGCTTATTGAGAGCATCGATGCAAAAGGACAACCTCTGATCAAGAAATCAGAGGAAATAAAGTCTTCGACCAGCCCAGGACAGTAAAGTGATACATCTGACAGGGTAGGTGAAGAAGTAGACAGCAGAGTCAGAAAAAGTATGTCATGTCACATCAAGCAGTCTACATCAAGCAACTTGGGATCTGTGAAGACATTTGAATAGCTTCCAATGGCTACTTTCCAAAGGAAGGATTGGGAAGGTGTATAAATGTAGAAGAGCTTCAAAGATAAAAAGTTGCTGAAAGAGTTGAGTTTTAGAGAGAAGGTGGACTGATCGAATCAAGTAATAGTAAGTCCAGAGACTCACTCTACGATCCACCAAGAACACTCAAAAGTCAGATCAAGCAAGAAGTAGAAGTGTGAGTTCTACTATGTAGAAGTGAGAGTTCTACTACATGAAGAGTGTTCTGTACTGCCGAGAGAAAGAAGAGCATCATGCCATCTGGATGTCCATCATGGGAAGACTCTAAGTACAATAAAGAAGAGCTTACGGTCATCTTAGCAAGTCCATCATGAGAAGGCATCGAGTAGCAAGAAGGGAGATCACAAAAGCCATCTTGGTGTCAAGCTTGAGAAAGCTTCTAGGTACCTTGCAGAAGAGCTTACAGTCATCCTAGAAGCCTCTCATGTGCAGCCATCAAGTACCAAGGAGAATGATCTTCAAGGCAGTTCATCAGGGGGTCATCCGGAGTAGTTGAGCAACCTAAGAAGCTGAGAATCATGCAACACTCAACTTCTCTTCAAGGATGATCAAGCCGAAGCTGCTAAAGATAGAAGATGTTCAGAACATGAAGACATCTTAGCAGCTCAGCACCGACTCCAATAACAACAACAACAACTCAAAGAAGCCAGGGCCTGAGGGGTCCTTGTCCGGAGGGACTAAACAAAACAGGGCCAAAGGGTCCTTGTCCAAAGGGACTAAAGGAAGTTCCAAGCCTGTTGGGCTTGAAGAGTTCCTAGGGAACTAGAGAAGTCCCAAGGCAGCTGGCCTTGAAGAGTTCTTAGTGAACTGAAGTCCCAAGGCTGCTGGCCTTGAAGGAATCGTAGAGATTCAGGGTGCTGCCCTTCCTTAGTGGAAATCCTGCTAGTTGAAAGCAGAAGAGTGGATTAGGAGCTTGAGTCTCTGAACCACTTTAAACCCCTTGTGTCTTTTACATTATGTCATTTACATTATGTCTATAACTGCTATAACTGCTATGTATGTTTTAACTGCTTACAACTAAACTAACCCAACGAACAATGTTTGTATGATTATGAATATGTCAATGAAGGAGGGGAATCTTTTACTTATTCCGCTGTGCTTGAAAAGATTCTATGTTTGTCATATAATCTAATATGAACAATACATCATAAACCAGAAAAGTATTTCAAAAAAAAAGGATCTATTCAACCCCCCCTTCTAGATCTATTGTGCCCTCTGGGATCTAACAATAATAAGAGTAATGGAAGCCGAAGGTGAGTCGTTTAAGAATAAATCTTGAGGCATGACATTTAATTGCTAGAAAGCCGTAAGGAATAAGAAATTAACTTAACAAAGATTATAGTTTAATAAGTTCGGATAAGTTAAGATAAGTTTAGTTGTAGTACAATCGTAACATTTGATGGTTGACATATGGGAACTGGGCTAAAAAATTCCTTCGAAGAGCAAAGGTATATACAAAACTGGCAACCAATCTAACTCACTGTTATGGGCAGTGTAGACGAAAAGGGAACTTATTTGTTGGTTGTTTTTGGGAAACCACTCAGAGTACCATATGGACTACTACCAGAGAAGAGATGAGTGCTGAGTCCTAGAGAAATTATAAAAAGAAGATAAGAATGTAAAACATCAAAGATGATGAACGTATAAGTAAGACATCTCTGTATGTCATGAAGCCATAGAACGGTAATGAAAGTGGTCCCGTAAACTTAGGTTGCAAGAACACGAACCCTAAGAAGTAAAGTTAAGTAAACTAATGTATAATTCAAAAATACATGACTAATTAGTATATGTGTTGTTTTTCTTATGTGCTGTATAGGAACTGGAATAAGAAGTTCATCGTATGCTGTAGCTATACGTAAGGAAAGTTTCCTAACTTCATTCATATTTTAAATGAATGCTAGTTTCTTAAACTTCTCAGATGTTGAACTTAAGAAGTTCCGTGTATGTGTTAATGTGCGATATTTGTGCAAGGTGGTAGAACATATGAGGCATTGTGCCATAATGTGAACACTTAAGCATTTCTATGAGATGAACTGTTCTGTGATTTAACTGTTCAATAAGAGAATGCTCTGTTTATACATGATTCGTTATTTTTAAGTCTGTGATAATGATTCTAGCCAGACAGAATGTGTACGAAAAAGGTAGAAGACTGAAAGTATTTTAAAATGAAAGTGAATATTGTTTTAAAATGAAAGGAATCGAGATTATTCCTATTATTCAAGCTACTTCATAACCTTTGTTCGGTTATCGAAGTTCTAAAGGAATGTTTAAACTCTTGAAGTTGTTTGTTCAACTGCTATAACTTGCTGAGCAATTGAATGCTCACACTTTCTTTAAATGAAAAACATTTTCAGCGTACGATGTTAGAAGAACTTAAGGATCCCGTAAAGACCAAGTTGACGGTATCCAGAAGAAGTGCCATTCAGAATGTGGATTAGCGAGAAGATCGAGCGAAGACTTGTAATATAAAATAAGTTAAATGAAATTTAGATTAGTTTAATGAACTGTTATGTATCCTTAGTGGTGGATTAAAGTCACTCGTGTAAGACGTAAAGGATAATGTAATTATCATTATTTGTAATAAAAGGAGTTATAAAGTTTTTAAACCTGGGAATTTAGAATGTATATTATTATATTTCAGTATATAATGATGTATGTTTGGAAGAAGATGAGATCATGACGTACGAAATCCGGATGTGAAAATAGGCCAAATTTTGGGGCGTTACAGATTGGTATCAGAGCTAATAGGTTATAAATCTTAGGTAAGAATATCTAAGACTATAATCGTTGAGAGAGGGATAAGAAGATCACCATGTGAGACCCCAAATTTTATGAATAAAGATTTAGATTTCTCGAAATATTTTTTTAATATTATGGTATGGATTTGATATAATGTTATAGTTATGAGTGATATTTACAAATTTTACAAAATAAACAAGTTATTATAAAATATTCGATTGGTCGGGGAATATTCGTTTTAACAGGAATTTTCGTAAGACGACACAATCATTGGTGGACCCCACAACAGAAGTATTTTCATAGTAAGAAAATGACAGAATTATCTTTTTATAAAAATAACTGCGGAAGTGTTACTGTTAAAACTGTTGAACTACCTGGTAGTAAAAGTACAGTAATATGCGTGGTTGCATAGTAGCACATAGTATTGGTTATTGATGCTTACGTAAGAAGACTTAGTTATACTCAATTATTGCTACAGTAATTGCTGCATCATATCTCTCACATTATTGATTCGATTATTGTCACAGTATCATCTATATAATATGATATATTATTAAATCAATAATTGAGACGACAAAGTTGTTCATATTATTAAATTGCAATATTTACAATGTCTAGAAGTTATGTCAAGGAGAGGTTTGATCACCTAATTACGTACGAATAGGGAGAAATCCTTATTAGAAAGCCCCCTCTTTCCTGGGAATGACCTGGTTGTTAAATATTGTGAGTTATGATATTAATGATAAATAAGTTTGTGTTGATTATAGATAAATTTGATAGTTCTATTGTGTTGAAATTATTTGTGTTAGTGAAAATCGACATTTATTTCGATTATAATTGTTGTCTGGAGGTTATATTGTTCAATCGGGTATTCGGGGAACTTTTTGTGTCAAGATACTATTCACGAGTTACTATTCATGGGTTACTATTCACCCAATTACTATTCACTCTAGTATTATTCACTCGGGTATTTGGGACACTTTTTATGTCGGGGTACTATTCACGAGGCTACTATTCTCGAAGTACTATTCACGAGGTACTATTCACCTAAAATATATATTTCTTTTCGGTCCAAATTATTTTTGGGTACAATATTATTTCATGAGGAGATGTGCTAATTTTTCAGACCGTTGGTTGAAATTATAATAGTAAATCATTATGGATCGTTGGTTTAAAGTTTTAATAGTAAATTGTCCTTTCGGTTTTCCAAGAGTTATTTGTCCCTTCAGTTTTCCAAGAGTTACTTGTCTCTTTGGTGTTCCAAGAGTTAATTGCCCCTTCAAAAATAGCAGCTGTCTCTTTAATATTACCAAGAGTCATTTTAACCCTTCGTTAAGACCAAGAGCCACTTTCAGTTCTTCTATAAATAGAAGCTCATTCCTTCATTATTTCTTATGAATTCACTGAAACTCTAGAGAGAGAAATTATAGAGAGAAAGAAGAAGAAAAGTCTGCTACCTCACTTTTCCAATATCCAGTTTCATCTAAGGTAAGGGATATTATTTGTTATACTCGTAAGGGATATTATTTATTGTACTCGTAAGGGGTTTTATTTCTTTCGTATTCATGAAGAGAGCTATTGTTATTCCATTCCTTATTATTTTGTTGGAATAATCTGTACACGCGGACTACCGTATACATGATGAAATTCTGTTTTTATTCCATTCTTTATTATTCTGTTGGAATAACCTATCTATGCGAAGTACCGCATACATGGTGAAATTCTGTTGTTATTCCATTCTTTATTATTCTGTTGGAATATCCTGTCAGTACAAAATTTACCTGACCTGGTTCCATTTTTTAATATTCTGTCAAAATATCATGTCTGTACGTTTACGCATGGCCTAGTTCCATTATTTATTATTCTGTCGAAAACGCACAGACAGGTTCCATTATTTATTATTCTGTCAGAATATCCTGTTTGTGAGTTTACACATGACCTGGTTCCATTCTTTATTATTCTGTTGGGAATAACCTGTCTGTGCAGTCTATCACACGCTTGGTGAATCCTTCTGTTATTCCATTTTTTATTATTCTGTTGGAATAACCTGTCTATGTGGATTATCACATGCATGGTGAATGATCCTTTGTATTCATTCCTTATTAAATTGTGGAAATGATCTGGATTATGATGAAAGTCATAATATAAGCATTTAACTGTTGATTATGATGAAAGTCATAATAAAAGCATTGGACTGATGAAAATCATGGGTATATGCAGTATTAGTAAGTGTTATGTTGGTTATTATGTGAAAACATGAAAGTTTCTTAGAAATCACAAAGGGTTGAAAAACAGATTTTGGTGAAAATAGAACATGAAATTCAATTGACCATATCTCATATTATATTTCAAATTTTTGAGTGTGGTCAAGTTCTAGAGTTAGATCTATGAGTTTTCTAACTTATCCAAGTGGAATCATTGAAAAAGGTGATGTAGATTTTCGTGTGAACTGATTTTAGCAAAGGAGTCAAAAACTGCAAAGTACCAAAAAGCTACTGCCCAGAAATTTAAAAGGGAATTTTCTGTCACTTAGTTTGTGAAATAAATTCCGGCCTTTTGGTACATGAAAATTGTGGTATAAAGTACCTAATGTCCAAAAATGAGCTCATTCCGACTTAAAATGACCAAGTTATGACCATTTTAATTTTTGTGATTTTCTAACGAAAACGGATATAACTAGAGTTCTATAACTCTGATGGCCACGAAATTTAAACTGGAGGTTCACGTTAACATGTATAAGATTGTGTCAAGATATTGGAATTTTTGGAGTTAAGCATGATAGGACTAATTTTTTTAGCTACACGCTAAAAATAATTTTTACAGTTGAATATCTTTGGCTTACGTGCAAGATGTACTGTTGATTATTGGTTTTACAGTTGTATAACGTTGGCTTACGTGCAAGATGTACTGTTGATTATTGGTTTTACAATTGTATATCTTTGGCTTACGTGCAAGATAAATTATTTATTGGTACGATTATAACAAGGGATCATTCAGTATAATCATGACCTGTAATGTTATAAATAACGTGGTAAAAGTCCTCAATGGCCTGTAATGCATTGATGGACAGTTTTGGGTATGATTATGACCATGGATTATTCGGTATAGTCATGACCATTGATAATTTAATGAATATCATTGGCCCATAGTACATGGATGATTAGATGATGTGGTTTATTTATTAAGCTGAGTCTCAGCGATAAAAATTGATGAAAACATTTTAAATCATAGAAGATAGTAGACATCATGCTCTACTTGACTCTTCTAATGGATTGCTTATTCCGCTGCAGTTAAACTTGATGTCTATTGTATTTTATTAGTTTAACATTGTTAAAGACTAATGATAAATTATTCTGCATTATCATAGTCATAATATTTCTTACTGGGATAGTTGAGCTCACCCTTTCTTTCACTGTTCTCTTCAGGAAATGAGAATATAGCTGGGACGAGTCGGGGAACGGAGTGATAGTCCAGATGATAGCATTAGTAGTCCTCACTATTCTGTTAAATAGTGTGACAATAAATGTAACGAGGACTCCATTGAGTGTGGATATTGTCTAGATGACAATATTCTTATTAAAACTCTCAGTTTATGTTTTGTCGTATTTACACGATAGTTGTATTATTAAGTTGTATTTGTATTTTTGTATCATATATTTGGCGACTCAAGATGGGTGATGTATACCTATTTTGGGGGTGTCACAACCACATGATCATAGTGAATCGTAGTAACAAGTGAGCTGTTAAACGATGAATGATTTATAGTACTATGAAGTAGTACAGGAAGAAGAACCCAGATTGATTTATGAAGGATACTATATGAATTAAAGAAAATTCGTATTAAGTTAAAAGAGATTTAATTAGGAGTTGTAAAATTTCAATTGAGGACTCATGTGATAGCTGAGTTGTATGAACCTTTGTTATGGCCAGAGGTTTGTGCTTGGTGTAACAACTGCTAGCTTATTACAGTGATAATTATTGGAATCGGTCATGCTGTCAAGATGTATATGGCGAGAAGATGAATCTTTTCACATGTATATACTTGATAGGTAGAGAACGATAAGGTAGGTGCAAGTTCTTGAAACTCATACTTATGGTACGTTCGTGACTCATAATGAAATGGTAGGTTTTTGAACTTCTCAGCGAATGGACGCTTATGGTCTGTCTGGGATGGTTCTTAAACTCGTATTATTGTGGAAAGTTCTTAAACGCATAATGTGTGGTAAGTTGATGGACTGTACTAAGGTATAAGGATGTTTAGACTGACAACAAGTTATTTTCAGTAGGCTTAGTATTGAAGGTTCTAGAGAAGATTAAGTAGTATCGCAGTAAGATAATGAAGGAAGATGGAGAGTAGGATATTCCAAGTCATCTAGCTATGCTAGATTTCGAAGCTTATTGAAATCGTGCTTATGTGTTTGTATTTTGAAAATGAAAGAATTGGTTCAACTTTTGGAATCAATAGATTTTTAAAAGAACTATTATTAGTATGTCTATGCTAATTATTTCGGCTAGACAAAAATTGATTTGAAATATCAAAATGAATTTTATATCATCAGTGCATTTGATGCAAAGATGGTAAGAAGATGGAGTTATTAATGCAATTTAACCTGGTGGTGGATATGATCATAGGATCAACAATCCGCTATGGTATGATGTATAATGACGAAGTTACAAACTGGCGAAGTCCTCAACGTACTGTGAAAAGTACGGTATCATGACATCATAAAATGTTTTAATGTGTTGAAAAAGAATTTAAAGAAGTAGTCGATGTCAATTGAGTTGAATAGACGAATGTTTCACGTTGATATCCAATTTATTGGTATGGTCTAAGCTACTTGATTCGGTTAGACAAATGGTATATCATCGAGCTTTCTTTGAAGAAGTTATGCCAAACCAAATTATTTTGGTGCGGAATCTAATGATTTAGTCTGAGGTGAACATATCCCGAAATGGGGTATACGATGGGTAAGAAAGGTTACGGCGTCATGCTGTTAAATCGAGTAAGAGTTCATGGTCGATTTGACCCCTCAGCAAAAGTATGAACATGTTTAAAAGGAAATTTTATATTCCTCGTTATTCTTTCTACTTCATGATTCTTGATAGGTTATTGAGGTTAGGAATGATGAAAAGATAAGAACTTCTTTGAAGAAAAGTTGAGAAGATGGGTAGGCTAAAATTTCGAGGACGAAATTCTGTGAAGAATGGGTGAATGTGATGACCCAGGTAAGGGTGTGGTTTTAAGAAATTCTGAGGATGGAATTTTTATAAGAGGGGAAGAGTGTAACGACCCAGAAATTCAGATTTTCTAGAATTTAAGTTTTAAGAATTAGTTGTTAATAAAATAAATTTTATTAATAATATTATGTGCTATGTGTTTATTAATCGTTCTAGAACCTAGGATGATTATAAGTCGGGAGGATTCTGGCTACGAGCTAGACTGAACAAGTAATAATTTTCAAGACAAAAATAAAAAAAATTCGGGATTAAAAATATTTCTGGAGAAAAAGACGAAATACACTATTCACCCGACGAAACTTAAGGCCTAGGGATTGAATAACCTAAGCCGTTTTGAAAGTTCGGTATGTCGAAATGACATTCTGTCTAAAGATTTGATGATAATATATGTTGAAAAGTTAAATAAGCCGATAAAAATGACGAAAAGTACTGTTATGTACTTTTCATTCATTTAGCTACGTTAGGAGAAAACGTGAAGGAAAACGCTTCACACCAAAAAGTGTTTTTCAGTTTTTCAGAAATCCAAAGAATACGTAAAATTTAATCAGTAAAGGAAAGGCGAAATATCCAAAAATATTTGGATTCCGAGAATCGCAGTTTTTAAAACTGTCGGACAAAAACCCGAAAGACGGAACCACAAAACTTAAAGGCTAAGTAGACTTAAGGGCTAAGTTAACTTAACACCTAAGTCATGAATAGTAAGGAGGTTGGGTGGCGAAATGACTAAAATACCCCTAGCCTTGGTTTTCTATAAATAGTAAGCTTAATTCATTTAAATGGGATTTTGAAAATCCTACAAACTAGAGAGAGGGTTTAGATGAAGGGGGAGAAGGAAGAGCATGAGCATGAATGATCGGATCGAAGGTGATCGTGAAATAGAAAAGCTTGCGAATCGCCGACTTTGTTTAGCGGAAGAAAAATAAAGAAAAGAGGTAACCTAAAACCTAGTCAAATTTAAATTCTCTTTAAGTCCTATATGTATAAAACATAAATTAATGAGAACAAGAAGTAGATGAGGTTATGAATGATTTCATATGGTTGAAATAATGAGAAATAATGAAAATAAGAATTTGAAGTTTAGTAAATAAATTTCTTAAGGAAGTATAAGATTCGTAATGAATTAGAATTATCCGAGTGGATTATATAAATAAGTAGGTGAAATAAGTAAGGAATGATGTTCTATAACATCAAATTCCAATAAAAAATGAAATTGTAATCCAAAATATCGATTAAAAATGAAGAACGAACGAAGAACACGAAGAGCACGCGAAGAACACGAAGAACGTTGTTGATGGACAAATTTAAAACCATTGTAGGATAATTGTTGTTGATGGAAAAGTTTAAAACCATCGCATATAATTTAGGTGCATATTGCTTGGTTAGGAATGGTAGAAACGTTCATGAAGAATGGATTAAAACTTAGCTATAATGAAGTTATGGCAAAAATTTTGTAAAAGACAAACGAGAATTAGAAAGTTAGTAAATGGACCCGGATGTGTAGGGTTTCATAAGAATGTAAGAGAACATAGAAAACGTGAGTCGTGGACTCAAGAACGAACGAATTCTGAGTTTAGATGACTGAATTACAGAAAAACGAACGAAGAGCGTTAAAAACGTAAAATGAATGAAGGGAGAAGATCAAGCCAATTGAATGACACGTTAACAGATTTAGAACGAAGTTCTATCTGAGGGGTATTGAAGTATATAAGATAAGGAAGAGAATGGCTTTGGAACGACCTCATTCTAAGTTATAACAAATAAGTTTTGGAAGCGAGAAGTAAATGTCTCAAATTAGATTTAACACTTAAAGAAATTTTCTAGGGTTAGGGCTTGGCGCCGCGGAGCCAACCATGCCTTGTAAGGTGGCGCTGCAGCGCTAGACCAGTAAACTCACACCGCAGCGCGAGAGATAAAGAAGAGAGTGGCGCCGCAGCGCCAGTGTAGGGAAAAAGCCAGAGAAGAGGTTTTAACTGCTCAACTCTTGGGGGAAACGTACGGGAAGATAAAGAACATAATGTTCAACTAATATAACACTTAAACAAGTGAAGATGAGACGGGAATTTGTTTGTTGGTTATTTTTGGGAAACCACTCTGAGTACCATATGGACTACTACCAGAGAAGAGATGTGTGCTGAGTCCTAGAGAAGTTATAAAAAGAAGATAAGAATTTAAACATCAAAGATGATGAACGTATAAGTAAGACATCTCCATATGTCATGAAGCCATAGAACGGTAATGAAAGTGGTCGCATTAACTTTGGTTGCAAGAACGCGAACCCTAAGAAGTAAAGTTAAGTAAACTAATGCATAAGTCAAATATACATGACTAATTAGTGTATGTGTTGTTTTTCTTATGTGCTACATAGGAACTGGAATGAGCAGTTCAACGTAAGCTGTAGCTGGTGCGTAAGGCAAGTTTCCTAACTTCATTCATATTTTAAATGGATGCTAGTTTCTTAAATTTCTCAGATGTTGAACTTGAGAAGTTCCGTCTATGTGTTAATGTGCGATATTTGTGCAATGTGGTAGAACATATGAGGCCTTGTGCCACAATGTGAACACTTCGGTGTTTCTATGAGATGAACTATTCTATGATTTAACTGTTCAATAAGAGAATGCTCTATTTATACATGATTCGTTATTGTTAAGTCTATGCTAATGATTCTAGCTAGACAGAATGTGTACAAAAAAGGTAGAAGACTGAAAGTATTTTAAAATGAAAGTGAATATTGTTTTAAAATGATAGGAATCGAGATTATTCCTATTATTCAAGCTGCTTCATAACCTTTTTTCGGTTATCGAAGTTCTAAAGGAACGTTTAAACTCTTGAAGTTGTTTGTTCAACTGCTATGACTTGCTGAGCAATTGAATGCTCACACTTGCTTTAAATGAAAAACATTTTCAGCGTACGATGTTAGAAGAACTTAAGGATCCAATAAAGATCAAGTTGACAGTATCCAGATGAAGTGCCATTCAGAATGTGGATGAGCGAGAAGATCGAGCGAAGACTTTTAATATAAAATAAGTTAAATGAACTTTAGATTAGTTTAATGAGCTGTTATGTATCCTTAGTGGCGGATGAAAGTCACTCATAGAAGATGTAAAGGATAATGTAATTATCATTATTTGTAATGAAAGGAGTTATAAGATTTTAGAACCTGGGAATTTAGAATGTATACTATTATATTTCAGTATATAATGATGTATGTTTGGAAGAAGATGGGATCGTGACGTACGAAATCTAGATGTGAAAATAGACCGGATTTCAGGGCGTTACAGCGAGTATTTAATTAGCCAAGAGGACGTGATCAGTAGGGTTAAGGCTTCCATCAGACGGGTCTGGATTTCTCTAATGGTGTAAACGATGTACATCATGATGACGAAGACGGTGGCGGCGACAGATTTGACGATGAGCGGTGCCCTTCCTCATTTAACGCGATCTAAACCCATAATCAGAAGCTTTCGTAGAGGGGTTCTAAATAACAGTAGCAGAATCCTCGCCATTTCGGCAAACATCAACATGAACAATAGTTGTATCATTGTTCCCTCTCGCTACAAAGTCACAAACCCTAGCCAGAGAGAGGAGAGAGAGAGAATTAGAAAAGTGTTTTTATTTATCAATTACTACATCAATTATTAATAATAGAACAGAGGGTGGTTACCGTGAAGCGAAGCAACATGAAGCGGAGTCCGATTATCGTAATCCCTGGCGTGAACAAGAGTGTAGATTGGGATTTGGGAGAGCTGCTTCAGTTGTTGGAAGGCTGGGAGGCAAGGGGAGGGTTTTTAATTTTAAGTTTTCACTTCCGCGCGATTTATTTTAAGCTCTGTGTTTTTGACATAGATAACATTTTTTTTAAAAAACGTTATCTATTTAAAACCAAAAATTTCCCTTATAAATAGATAACGTTTTTTCATATGTATCTACAACTTTTTGTTAAAAAACGTTGTGAAAAAAATACCACAACGTTTTTTTTATAAAAATGTTGTTTAAGTGTTGTCTATTTACTGTTTTGTACTAGTGGTGGTGTTAAACCAGTTAGCACACCACTGGTCAGTCATATTAAGTTAACAAAGCGTATGTGTTCTTCTACTAAGGAAGGGAGAGATGATATGACAGCAGTTCCCTTCAACTCAACTGTAAGGAGTCTTATGTATGTAGTGGTTTGTACACGGCCAAATATTGCGCATTCAGTTGGCATTGCGAGCTTGTATTTGTCAAATCTCGATAGAGAACATTGAGAAGCAGTTAAGTGGATTCTTAGATACTTGAAAGCTACTTCCAGTTTGTGTTTGGGTTTTGGTGGATCGCGCCCAGTCTTGAAGGGTCTTACAAATGCAGACATAGCAAGTTCTGAAGAGAAGAATTCTACTTCGGTGTATTTGTTTATTTTTGCAGGAGAGCTCTATCATGACAGTCCAAATTGCAGAAGTGTGTTGTTTTTTCTACAACTAAGTAGGAATTCATTGCCGTTACGGAAGCAGACAATGAAATGTTATTGTTAAAACGACTTTTCTAAGAGTTGGGTTTGACACAAGATGAATACGTGGTTTATTGTGATAGTCAAAGTGCAATTGACTTGACTAAGAACGTCACTTATCATAATTGTACCAAGCACATTGATGTTCGTTATCACTAACTTCAAAAAATGATGCAAAAGGAATTGATGAAAGTGAATAAATTTCACACCGATGAAAAATCCTAAGACATGTTGACAAATGTTATAACTCGTGATAAGCTGGAGTTTTGTAAGGTGTTAATCGAGATGGACTCTAAGTGATGATGTCACAATAAAAAATACTCTCCGCTCGTGGATCAAAAGGGGAGATTGTTGGACATATTAATCCAAACCCAAGAGGCTTATGGGCAAAAGTCAAATTAGAAAAGAATTGGAGAGTATAACACAGAATTTGTGATTGGAATAAAAACTGTGGGCGTAATACTATTTTAGGCAGGAAACCAATATGTTGTTTTTCTTGGGGAATTCCGAATCAGTTTAGGAGACAGGATATGCTATATGCATTATGATTTTCAAAAGCAAATCAGGATTTGGGAGTATATATATGGTATATGTGGCGTGAACTCACTGAATAAGAAAGTATAAGGAATCCAATAGTGAGTTCTATATAATCAGTTTGTGAGATAATATAGCATCAGTTTTGATGAGAGAAATTGAGGGTTCTATAATTTGTTTGAAAAGAATGTTTGTCTTGTTCATCATCTATTCGGATTGATTAGCAGCTGTAGCTTGTAAGACTTTAATTAATTGGAAGGTTCCGATTAGTGGGGTAATTTGAGTGATATTAAAATATTTTTATATTATCTAAATTTCATAATATTTTAAGTTTTTAATTATAAAACTTGGAAAAACTATTTATACTCACACTTGATTATAGTGAAATTTTTTCGGAGTTCGGCTCGTAATTTTAAAGTTTTAATTTTAAAAGGTGTTCCACGTAAAATTTGATGTATTGTGTTTAATTTATTTTTTCGTAATATTATTTTTGCGATTATAATTTATTTGGTAAAATTGAATTATTTATTTGACGTGATTTGTTATTTAATTTATCAAAAATAATTATAATTAGAGGAGGTTTCCCAACACATTTTGCCGCATAATTCACTAAACCTTTTTTTTTCAAAACCATAATAACTAATACTAAAAAAACCACAAAAAACTAAAAACACACATAAGTTCAAAACTACACAATGAGATCGGAGTAACCATGCACATATACAATACTTGAATTTTTGGTGTAGATACTATATAGCTGGTTATCATCCTTCAAAAACTACGAGTATAATAGGAACATTCGTCGACAAAAGAATTACCCTAAAAGGATCATCTCATAACTACTGAGAACGAATCAAATTAAATAATTCTATTTGCCAATTTTTTGATTTGCTCCTACTCAACCATAGTGATTCTCCCTTTAAGATAATAAAATATGGTATATATAGGTTTGTAATTCACAACAAATGATATAAACTCTGTTTTCACTTGGTAAAATTTATACTTGTTTGGACGATACATTTTAAAGAAATTTTAGACCACTTGCTCTAGAAACAACATTTTCGAATTTATTTTCACAAGAAAATAATAAAATATGAAACTTAGATTTAGTTTAATTAATCCAACAAATTCGTAAAAGGAACTCGAGTTCTACATGGAGGAAATCATTTATACACTCCCTCGGTCTCACCAAAGCTTGCTTAGTTTAACTTTAAAAAAAAAATTAACTATTTTAATTTGTAATCAAAATTTATATTATTTTCTTACAAATAGACGTAGGGAAACTATAATTATAAGAAATTATATCGAATTCTCTATTATCTCCAATTTTAGAAGTATAAAAATATGAATAAATATGCTTAATTCTAAATTCTAAAATTACCAATTTTGCGAAAAAGTTAAACTAAACCATTTTTCTTTGGGAAGGAGGTAGTTATATATAATACAGCTTTCAGCAATATTTATATATACATATTGGTGTGCAGGGTTTCAAACCCGTGGCCTCTGAGAAGCCGAAACCGGAGGCAAGGATCAATGAATCAAAACAGCCACGTCGTTGGAATAGCTGCTTCAGGTTCTAGTTGACGGGATTCTATATATTTCATTTATGTGTTTTTCTCAGTCTGTTGGCATGAGTTTGCTTAATTTATATTTTCGTAATAAGAGAATAAATAGTGGTCACCATGAGCACTTATATAGCGACTTTTTTTCCATGTTATAAAAATTTGATGTTGTAATGTTTGTATATTGCATCACTAGACCTGGCAATACAGTTAGTTAACTGTTGGGTCAAATCATATTAACTGAAACCAAATAGGTTGGTTAATCATTTTTATTTATTCAGGTTGGTTAAAATTTAGACCCATATTTTTTAAAATAAATATAACTTTGAATTAATTAAGTATTTTTCAAGCCATATTTCATATCATACCATGTGTAGTGTGCAGAATTTTAGTAATTAATGCTCAATTTTAGTGTACTTTCCACTGCGCCTTCCAGATTAATTGGGGGGGCGTCCGGTGCTTAACGACCGGTACCGTCCGGTGCCCCCTTTTTTTTTTTTTTTTTTTTTGGTTTTTTTTTTCTACAATTATGAGAAAAAAAAATAAAAAATAATAGAGCAAGTTTGAACAAAAAACTGTAAAAAGAAGTACGTTTTTTATTGAAAAAACACTGTAAACTGTTTACAGTGTTTTTTCAATAAAAAATATACTTTCTTTTACAGTTTTTTGTTCAAACTTGCTCTATTATTTTTTATTTTTTTTTCTCATAATTGTGGAAAAAAAAAACCAAAAAAAAAAAAAAAAAAAAAATTAACACTATGTACCGGACGTTAGTCCGGTACTTTGGCACCGGACGCCCCCCCAACCCCTTCCAGATTCCATTAATTGGATGAGCTGGCCTTGGCTAGCTTCTCTAATAATTGTGATAAAAAGCACTGCTACTGCAATCGTATCATCAAAATACTACCTGATAATCGAATTTTGCTGCATGCATGTCACGTGCATCCTCGATACTCCAACATTATTATTAATAATATGCTACATATAATGTGGCTCATTAAAATCTATAAATCTTAATTCTACATATTTTACGTAGGTAGAGTATGATTCTGATGTGCATTTTTAAATATGGAAGAATATTAATAATTTAAATTTAAAATTTTAGTAGTATAATTTTTTTAGTATTTTATTATTTATATTAATAATTTTTATATCATATTATTACTTAATTAATTTAATTATGACCGTCATAATTTTATTTTTCAAAAGTTTTATTTAAAAGTCAAAACATCTTAAAATGGTTTATATGGTTTTGAACCATAACCATATAGTTCCAACTCACACAACCCATATTAAAAATGGTTAATATGGTTTTAGTTCTTAAATGGAACCATAACTATATTTTGAAAACCAAAACCAACCCATAACCATATTTTGTCAGGCCTATGCACCACATATATTCAAAGAATATTTGTACGAAGAATAAGTTGGTGTACCTATGTCCTAAGATAATATTTTAAATTTAAATTTATGAATCTTAAAAATTGATATTTTTATATGCAAATTATCGCTATAGTTCTATGACGATGATTTTTATCGTCGCTATACAATTATAACAACACTTTTATATATGAAAATTAAAAATTATATAAAAATATACATTTCTTTATTTAAATATGGTATCAAAACGGTCAATCATTTACATGCATGCAAGGTCGAATGACTTTTTTGTGCATGCCACTTTATAAATTGTCTATGTAGGAGTAATATATAATCTTAGAAGGCTACTCCACTCACCGCAAAAGATTTTTAATTTGATACTTCAACAAAGACAAACCCTAGTACGTAGTATGCTAAGAGTCAACAATATACTAATATTTAGAGTTGATTTATCGCATCATGTCGAACATTATACTTTTTATTTTGTCGCATTGCGCTGAACATTATAATTTTTATTTTACCGCATTATGTCAAACATTATAATCTATATTTTGTAGCATTATGTCTAAGATTTAAATCTATTTTGTCACACTGTCAAAATTATGATCTTCAATTTATCACATTATATCGAATATATATTATGATTTACATTTTGTCGTAATCTATCCAACATTATAATCTTTATTTTATTGCACTATAATTAACTATTGACTTGATCATAAATATTATTTTTACGGAACAAAGGGTTATAATCGTGGGTTAATTGCACGTTAAACTCTATAAGGTCTAACAATTTAATTTATAATTGGACCCTTAAAATGTAAATTCATCCGATATAGACATTTTCCAATATTTCAGCCAAATTTTAGCAGAAAATAGTCGCATGCGTGGAGAAGAGCAACCAAAAATATATTTTGACCATCTAAAATACGAGTTGACCGTATTAATTAGCATGTAATATATATATACTAGCTGGGTCCCGTGCCTCCGGCACTGTATGAACAGTGAGATTTATCTCAAACTTAGAATGGCCCAGATGATTTATTAAGTGAGCGGGAAATTCAAAATCATTATTAGATAGATTAGATAGATAGATGTATGGACGGTGAGATTTATCTCAAACTTTGGACGGCCCAGATGATTTATTGAGTGAGCGGAAAATTCAAAATCATTTGTATTTTATTAGATAGATATATTTATATAGCCCTAAATATATATATATATATATATATATATATATATATATATATAGGGCTATATGTATATATACAGCTGTGTATTACACAGTAAGCCTAGGACGACAGATTTTTTGGGTTATAGCGACGGTAAACTGTCGCCATAGCCCAGAATAGCTATGACGACGGGTGAAACCGTCGCTATAGCCTACTGTGTAATACACAGCTATGTACACCCATTTTTTCCATATATATATATATATATATATATATATACACACAGAAAGGATCAAGAGTAGAATTCTTAAGTAGTAGAATGCCTTAAATAATAGAATTTTATCAAAAGGACGTAGTTTTGATAAGACGCGGTGACATTTTTGTAAATACGCGGTGACATGGTATTTATAAAAATGCCACTGCGTCTTATCAAAACTACGTCGTTTTGATAAAGTTCTATTATCTAAGAGAGTTCTACTACTTAAGAGGTCTACTCTTGATCCTGTATGTTATATATATATATATATATATATATATATATATATATATATATATATATATATATATAGACACTCGAAATTTCGTTTTCCTGTTACTAACTATGTAGAAGGACAAAAGCGTCTTTTTCACACTCTAGAGATAACCCTGGAGGACCACAACATCAATTCTAATCCTAGAGATAGCCCGGGTGTAGACACTCAAAATTTTTCGCACACCTGTTACTAACATTGCAGGAGGACAGATTCGTCTTTCAGAGATAACCCTGGAAGACAGCTCATATCCATTCTGGATACCACTGGAAGTTCAGTCTCAACCCCGGAACACACACCGGGAGTATCAGTTCCAACCTCGGAGATAACCCCGAGTTTCATCCTGTAGATAACCCCAAGGAATGCCATTGCAGTTCTGGCGATAACCCCGGAAATGCTTGTTTCAAATGCATGCAATCAACTTCAACCTCGTAACTCCCATCGAGGCACTCATTCCAAAGGCCCGGAGATAACACCGGAAAGATAGACACACTTAAAGATGACCCTGAGGAATTCAAACACTTTCAGCAGTCCAATCTCAGAGATAACCCTGAGCAACGTCTGCTTTATCAGTCCAAACCAGAGATAACCCCGGTAAGGGACAAAATCGTCATCTTGCCAGCTCAACCCCACATTGCGCCGTCTCAACATCTCATACATAACATTTCTACTCAACAATGTCCCACAAGAGCCAAGGAGTTCCAATCCCGAAGTGACTATTACGCAGGGCAACACACCGGATATAATTTGACGCTTGAAGACCATGGGCATGGTCCCCTCTTCCTGACTCCGTACAACCTCTAATCCCATGTCATTGCGTAACTCTCGACAACAGCGGTTCGAATAAGGTCTTGTACACCTCAATCAGATGCTCGGATTGAAGTTCTGCAAGTTCGAGCATACATCACAGTGCACAAGTGCACGTACTTTGAGACGGCGGAACCCGCAGGCCTTTCTCTTCATCTTTGCACACATTATTCTTCACATTAAGAGTCGTATTGTGTGTGTATGCCTGGACTTCGGTCCGTGGTTTTCATTTCTATGTATATATATATATATATATTTACATTTTTGTCAGGCCTGGAGTTTGCTTCGAGGCCTTTTACTGCTTTATTTATATTCCGTCCCGCCTGGAGTTTACTTCTGGCGGTTGATCGTTTTTACTGCTTTCTTTACATTTAGTCCCACCTGGAGTTTACTTTGTGGTGGTTGATCGTATTTACTGCTTTATTTACATTTCTGATCCCCCATGGAGGTGCTTCGTGGTGGTTGATCATGTCTATATATATATATATATATTATATATATATAATATATATATATATATTTACAGCTTCTATATATATATCTGCTTACTTCTTTTCATATAAATTGCGACATCATGTGAGCCTAGGAATCATGTGATCACAGATTCAGTCCACTGAATCTAGATTCGATTCCCGTGATCGACATTTTTTCAGCTGTAAACAACTTGTAAATTATTCACAGTGTTTGAATTTCCTTAGATGGCTTTCATGCCTATGAGGAGTTCGGCACTGTTATATATTATTTTTTCGAAGATGCTTCGCATCTCGAAAATAAAAGCAATTAAGCCGAAAATTTAATAATAAAATGGAAGTATGAAAATGTCTCAATTACTATTGAGCACAGGGTTTGAAAAACCTCTTTTACAAAACCTCACTGCTATATCTTATTTAAAACTAAATTTTTCATACAAATTCAAACCCTTTATATATAGGTGCGTACGAGGCCTCACACTACTTCCAAATAATAGCACATTGACCCACCCCCACACACATTTATATAATAGTTTCTTAAAAAGTGGCGGTCACCGTGGTAACACAGATGTCGGGGTGTGCCTAACACCTTCCCTCCGCATAATCAAGCCCCCGAACCCAAATGAATCTCGGTTTCACAGACCCGTTTAGCAGTGTCACATCACTGGGTCAATGTGCAAACCTTTTCTCGATTGCGTTGGTGCAACCAGGTAAAAACCCCAACTGGCGAATCTTATAGTTAAATCGTCGACATATATATGTCGGACCTTTTTCACTTGTTTTTTCAAACAAATCTCACATAACATGAGAACACCAAAGAACAAGAACAGAAAAGGGACAAATAAAAATCCCGACGTCGATAGGTGGCGACTCTGCTGGGGCACCAGTAAGAGGGCTTAAGCCGCTACTACAAGCTTTTCAAAACTGTTATATACTTGTGTGTGGATGTTGTATTTACATTTTTTTGATGAATGCGTACGAATGTATTTTACTTACTGCACTGCAATATATCTATCTATGATATTAGTGCTTCGCACATGTCATCATTTTCATAAACGGTGAGACACGTTGTATGTGAATGTATGTTGTGTGGTTCCTCCACCAGGAGGCTATCCTGTCGGTGTTTGATTACTGGACTCGTATGGAGACTAATTCCAACGAGGTTCAGGAAAGGTACCACCCAGATTCGCTCCAGTTGAAAGACCAGATTAACTTCCTGTCAAGTAGATTTCGATGATTTAGGAACCTTCATGCCAAAAAGCCGCGAGAGTAAGCCTAAGATAGGTCAGGCTCTGATAAACCAAACGCGGAGGAAATTCTCTTCATGCTTTCCATTTTCAATTACTTGTAAAAGCATTTACTTGTAAACATCATTTCATGTTAATCCATCGGAATGGAAAATAGTGAAGAAATATGTGCACATGCATATTTAAAATTAGCATGCTATCCTGTATTATAAACAGCTAACATCCGTTTTGCAGGATAAAATTCCCAAAATGGATACATCACATAGCATGTAAACATTTATACATTCCCTGAAACTAAACTACATAAGTTTTTATAGGGAAATAATTGGGCCTGTTACCCGCTCGAAATCCAAAAAGGCCACGAGCCTATAACCAATCATGTCTTCTTCTGACCAGTCTAATCCCGTTTCTCGAGAAGAATTTGACGAATTAAGTAAATAAATTACAGATTTGGCTGTTCTGCTTAAAGAATTGCATCAGTCTACTCAGGGCCAAAGATGCCTACATATACAGAATCCTCTGCACAAGGAGGAACTCAAGGTTTAGATAAAACAAATTCAGAACCTCAGTTGGATACGACCAACAAAGACCCTGAAAACACCCATCTTAAAGAAGATCCAGAAACCAGTGATATCAGGAAGAAGGTCCTTCAAATGGAAGAAACCATCCATTCTCTCAAGGGGATTGGAGCACATGGGAGTGTTTCGTATGCTGACCTTGCATATTCTCTAGTGTTCATTATCTAGAGAAATTTAAAACCCCTGATTTTAAAAAGTATGATGAATTAGGGGATCCTTACACACATTTAAAGGTGTTCATTGGAGAACTTGTTTGTTATATAGAAAACGATAAGCTCAGAATTGCAGCTGTTTCAGAAGAGTCTGACTGGAGAAGCTCGTTCATCGGTATACCAGATTAGACAAATCAAAGATCCATAGTTGTGAAGAGCTAGCTCACGCCTTCCTTACTCAGTACAGCTTCCATTCTCAGATGACTCCTGACCGGTGTCAGATTACCAAGGTCAAGAAACAATCCAATGAGTCTTTCAGAGAGTATACTCAAAGGTGGAGGTGCCTTGCTGCTCAAGTTATTCCCTTATGACGGAGTCAGAAATGGTCATGACCTTCATCTCCTTTCTATGAAAGAGTCTTAGCTGGAATTGGTAAATCATTTTTTGAAATGATCAAACATGGAGAGATGGTTGAGATGGGGTTGAAATCAAGAAAGATTCAAGACCTAGCCGCTCTTAAGGCAGTTACTGAGCACATCCAGTCCGAAACTTATGGAAACAACCCCTGAAGGGTCCATAAAAAGAAAGAGGAGGATGTTTCCTTGATACTAAAAGGTCATAAAGGCAATCAAAATATGCCTATACAGAGGAAAAACTACTCCCCTTTTCAAGAACAGTCTTCAAACCCTCCATTGCCTAAAGGTGGAGAAGTAAAGCACCCTCAAAAGTTCACACCCTTAGGGGACTCGGTCGAGAATATTCTTACTCTTCTGACTACTCAGAAGAAAATCACACATCTTTTTCCAGCAGCTAACCCTAATGGGAGGGGTTTCAATGCTACTCGGAAGTGTGCTTATCATTCCAGGGCACCTGTACATGATACTCAAGATTTTTGGGCCTTGAAACACAAGATCCAAGATTTAATAGACAACGGTGAGATCGTGGTTACGAAACCAGATCAACCTCATGTGCAAGACAACCTCCTTCCTCAACACAAAGAAGAAGAGGTCAATATGATTAGTTGGAGCTGTCCACAGAGTTCTAATTTTAATGATGAATCATCTCAAACCATCAGAGAGTGTGTTGACAGATGAGATTATGCAAAGTTCCAGTTTGTGATGGAATAAAAGATGAAAGCTCTTTGTAAGCAAGTTAAACAATTGGTAGTTAGTCAGCCAAGAGCATGCCTGTCTCCTTCCTTTTGTTATGAATGCTCCATCATCACCTTCAGAAAGTGAAGCAATGGAGGACAAGGTTTCGAAGAGAGCAAGTGCTAAAGCCCGTTAGGATTTTGCCAACAAACAGTAATTTACATATCTTGGCCAACCAATAGAGGAGATATTTCAAATGCTGATCAATGAAGGAAGAATCACCTCCCTTCTACCTCCAATTAATCCCTGTTCAAGACGGTTCAACTTTGATGGAGTATGTTAATATCATTCACATTCTCGCGGTCATAGCACAGAAGAATGCTGGGCACTCCACCACCTTATTCAGAATCTAATTGACAACGGTGTCCTGCAACTGGCAGACGATGATACTGTGCTACTCGAGAGTGGGAATACCTGTCCTACTAAGTGGAAGGGGCTAGTAGCAGTTATATCCTATGATACTGATGAGACTATCAGGCCATTTCCCATACAAGTAATTCAACTCAAAGGTAGTGTCAATCCTTTGAAAGTAGCTGCATCAGAGCTAATTTGCTTACCATTTAGACCACAGTATCCTATTATTAGCTTACAAAAAGTCCCATGGAATTATGGAGAAGCTGAAGGATCCACGTCTCATACTACTGCTATAGTGTCAAAGGAAAATCCACTGTATCTTCCTTAGAGGGTGATGATGCCTACCATAAAAGCAAAGGGGAAGATTCCCATAGAGAAGATTGAGAAATTCCTCCGCACTATGGGCCACAATAAAGCCAAGGTGGTTTTAAGCTTAAGAGAAGCTCCACATCAAATCTCAATATTGGACTTAGTTTTCTCTTTCGAGGATCACATGAAGATCTTACTAAAGGTTTTGGAAAGAAGCCTACTTGCTGAAATCAGTGGATGTGGTAAAATTTCAACATCTGGTTGATCACATTTTTAACAACAATGTGATATCTTTCACTGATGACAACATACCACCTCAAAGGGACCGATCATTGCAAGCCGTTGTATACAGTCAGTTTTGTCCTCCGAGTATGTGTTAGCTGAAGTTTTGATAGACGGAGGTTCGTCTCTGAATATCTGTCCTTATGCCACTTAGGTGAAGATGAACATCAATCTCAAACGGATCTGAAGTAGCCATACGGTTATCAAAGCTTCTGATGGATCCCGATGAAATTCCTGTCGGAGAGATTGAGCTGCCAATTGCGTATCTTTTCACGTCCTCAAGATAGATTCAGGATACAACCTGCTATTGGGGAGACCATGGATCCATATAGCTGGAGCCGTCCCTTCTACACTTCATCAACAACTTAAATACATTGTCAACAATAGCCTAGTCACTGTCAACGCTGAGCCGGAATGTCCTAAACAAGGAGACACCACTCATTATCTTCAATTCAGAAGTTGAGCAGACCAGTTTTCCTACTTTGGAAGTGAGCAACACGCAATACCATCCTATTGGAGCGCCTACTTCCCGTACCCAAGATTTCTGCCGAAGTAATGTCATCTACACAAGAAATAATATCATTGGGTCATCAGCCTGGACAAGGGCTGTGTAAAAATTAGCAGGGTATTAAGCACCCAATTCAAATGTCCAGTCAAACCGGGACAGCCGGACTAGGCTATTCTGCCAGTTCCAGTCATAAGAATCCTCATAAGCACAAGCAGATTCCTCAAGCTTCCACCACATGGCAATTGTCTCCACCTACAACTCCTGAGCCTATAAGTATCCGGTAAAGGTGTCAGCCCATGTTATGGCTATGCTATTTCCCAAACCAGTACCGGTTAAAACAAAATAAGTGTTGATTCTTGATCCCGAAGTGAAAGAGAGGGAACAGAAACGTAAACAAGACATCGTTCTAATGATGTTAGGAATACGTATCATTATCCATGATGAACATACAAATAGATACACCCCAGACGATGATTGCCCAGATGTTATGGTCATCATTCGGGAGAAGGAGGACGATGACAGCCCCTCCATCACTGCGGTCCATCATAACTTTGCCCTTGACAATTGGAGCAACATTCTATGCATTGGTCGACAAGGGACAGACGGGCAGAAAATCCCTTTGTCCTGCATATAATATTAACTGCTTACTTTTCAGTACATTATTAGCAGTTATTGTGTCAGTATATGCTCACATTTTGTATGATTAAAAAGTTTCATATATTAAGTGAAAGCATATTTTGTTTCAGGACTCTAAATTCAGATGTTCATGTACTTGCTGATAAGATGCCTTTTCTCCACAAGGATTGTAACTTTGATGAAAAGTTGTACTCAGACTTGATGGAAATACAAGAGGACATTAAAATACCTCAGGAGATCAAAGAATGGGTCGAAGACAAACCTAAACCCAACCTTGATCAAACCATTTCTTTCAATCTCGAAACCTTAGAAATCCCTAAGCTAATCCAGATTGGTTCAGACCTCACTCCAAACCAAAGGAATGACATGGTTGCGATACTAACCCAATTCTAGGATGTGTTTGTATGGTCTCATGAAGACATGGTGGGTTTATCCACTGACATTGTCCTTCATTGCCTTCCAATTAAAGAGGGATTTAAGCCAATCAGGCAGAAGCTCAGGCGATTGAAACCTGAGTGGAGTTTAAAGGTGAAAGAAGAAATTATGAAACAATTTCAAGCTGCCATTATCATGGTGTCTACATACCCTAAATGGCTATCAAACATAGTCCTCGTGCCTAAACCGAGAGGAAAGGTGTGAGTTTGCGTGGATTACCGCTGATTTGAACAAAGCTTTCCTTAAAGATAGCTTTCTCGTGCCCTTTATCCACATTCTTATTGATAATACTGCTCAATACGGCATGAACTTCTTTGCTGATTGCTTTGCGGGGTACCATCAAATTATGGTCGCTGAGGAGGATCATGAGAAAACTGCTTTCATCACGCCTTGGGGAACCTTCTGCTATAGACGGTTTTCATTCGGCATCATTAATGCCAGAGAAACCTATCAGTGAGCTATGATGGCTCTTTTCCACAATTTAGCGCATAAGGAGATAGAGATCTACGTGGATGACATTATTGTCAAGTCCCGAAGGGAAGAAGACCACCTAGACCATCTCAAAAGCTCTTCAATAATTTGCGTAAGTACAACTTGAAGTTGAATCCAGCCAAATGCGCCTTTGGCATTAAATCAAGAAAGTTGCTAGGATTTCTAGTCAACCACAAAGGGATTGAGCTGGATCCCACCAAAATCCAGGCCATCACTGAAATACCCATTCCTCAGACAGAGAAGGAAATATGGGGGTTTTTGGGAAGAATCAACTTCATTAACAGGTTCATCTCTCAACTCACAACAACCTATGAACCCATCTTCAAGTTGTTAAGGAAGAACTCCTCCATGAAATGGAACGATGAGTGTCAAAAAGCCTTCCTTACAATCAAAGAGCAGCTAGTTAAAGCTCCCATTTTGGAACCTCCCAGAGATGGTATTCCCCTATTCATGTACCTTTCAATCAACGACGATGCCATGGGCTGCGTGCTGGGACAGAAAGACGATAGATGCCAAGAACGAGTTATCTATTACCTCAGCAAAAGATTCAACATCAGTGAACACAAGTACACTCTGATTGAGAAAACATGTTGCGCTTTAGCATGGGCTTCCATGAGGTTACATCATTACCTCCATGATCACACAACCCATCTCATATCCCGCGTGGATCCTCTCAAGTACTATGTTCAATAAACCCATGTTAAATTATCGACTTTCCAAGATGGCTGTTGATCCTACAGCAATTTGACATCGTCTACGTGACGCAAAAGTCTATCAAAGGTCAAGGAATTGCAGTATTAACTGGCTGCTGCACCTTCAGGGGACTTCAAACCCTTGGAAACATACTTCCCCAATAAAGGGGTAATGGCAGTTCAGCAACACCATCAGTACGATACAAGCCATATGTGGAAAATGTATTTTGATGGAGCTGTTAACACATAAGGCTCTGGAGCTGGAGCAGTTCTAGTGTCCGGTACGAGGGACCAGTATCCCGTCGCCGTCAAATTGTAGTTTGTCAGCACCAATAACACAACTGAATATGAAGGCTGTATCATAGGGCTAAAACTTGCCCGTTCAATGGGCATAAGGCGGTTAACTTGTCTTTGGGGATTCAGAGTTGGTAATCAAATTATCCACGGGAATCTATCAAACCAAAGAGATACATTTGCTGCCTTACCATCGACAAGTTTTACAGATGGCTTTAGAGTTTGAAGAAATATCCTTTCTACACATTCCTCGTAATAGGAATGATTTTGCGGATGCACTAGCAACATTGGCCTCCTTGATTCATATATATGACAAGGAAAATATGCCAAGCATCACATTTGCTCTGCAAAAGGCCCTAGTCTACGGGAACTATGTTGGAGAAGTATCCGATGAGCTACCCCCCATCCATAAACCTTGGTATCAGCACATCAAGGAGTACTTACGAGATAGATCTACACCCACTGAGGCGAGCCCAACTGAAAGAAAGAGGATCCATCAACTTGCTATGAAATTCTACCTGAGAGGAGATGCACTCTACAAGAAAGATGTAGGATTAGGTCTCCTTAGATGAAGCTCAGAGGGTCATGGATGAGATCCATGGTGGAGTATGTGGCCCACACATGAGCGCCCCTCTACTTGTTAAGAAGATCCTCAGAACTGGACATTATTGGCTTACCCTCAAAGTCGACTGTGATGATTACGTCAAGAGGTGCTATCAATGCCAAATTCATGGAAATGCCATCCACGCCCCTCCAAGGGAACTCTACAATATGAGTTTGCCTTGGCCCTTCGCAATGCGGGGAATGGA
Organism: Panax japonicus; assembly: GCA_020205505.1. Lineage (NCBI taxonomy): Eukaryota > Viridiplantae > Streptophyta > Magnoliopsida > Apiales > Araliaceae > Panax > Panax japonicus. Next base: position 34,996,728 of record CM035098.1, read on the forward strand.
CGGGATCGGGCCCATTGAGCCCAAAGCCAGTAATGGACATCAGTTCATATTCACCATGATCGATTACTTCACCAAGTGGGTAGAAGCAGTCTCCTTCCCCAAGGTTACTAAAGAAGTCATCATTGCTTTCATCAAAAATAATATCGTTTGTCGATATGGACAACCAGAGGTCATTGTGTCAGACAATGCTAAGAACCTCAACAACAAAATGATGGAAGAGTTATGTAGTAAATTCCGCATCAAACACCTTAACTCCGTCATCTACCGTCCAAAGATAAATGGTGTTGTTGAAGCGGCTAATAAAAACATCAAGAAAATCATGCAAAAAATGTCCGCCAACCACAAGGAATGGCCTGACTTACTGCCTCCGACTTTATTAGCCTACATAACTTCAATGCGTACTTCCACTGGGGAAACCCCCTACTCATTAATCTATGGGATGGAAGCAGTGCTCCCCATAGAGGTGGAAATGGAATCCCTCAGAGTATTAATAGATGCTCAACTGGATAAAGACCAATGGGTACAAGACAGGTATCACCAATTGTCTCTAATAGACGAAAGGAAAACCACAAATATCTTCCATGGTCAGTTATATCAGCAAATAATTGCCAGATCCTACAACAAAAAAGTCTGGCTATGGCAGTTTAAACAACATGACTTGGTTTTGAATAAGATCATTGACAAACAAGATCAATCTAAGGGAAAATTTACTCGTAACTGGGAAGGCCCATTTGTTGTCAAGGAGGTATTGACAAGACGCGCTCTCAAATTGCAGGAAATGGACGATGATGAATTTCCATAGCTTATCAACTCGGACACCGTGAAATGGTACTATGTCTGAGGTTATCATCAAACAAATATCCTAGTTTTGGATCATCAGATCACCAGTCATTTCAGGTTCTTTAACCCTCATTACATACAACCTTTCCTTTTTATCCATCTGCCCCTCAGGAAAAAAATACACTTTTCAAACCAGGAGCTTGGTTTCACATCATACAACTCCAAGTTATCCCATCAGGGATTGAACCTTTCATACCTACAGTTTATCCTGAAGACGGGATTAAACTTTTCACACCTGCAGTTTGTCCCAAGCATGGGATCAAACTTTCATTTCACCGCAGTTCATTCTGCACATGGGATTTAACTTCTTCAGTCACAAATCATCCTGAGGGGTGAACTACATCGACCTGATCTCCCCGATACTCGGGAGTACGTAGGCAACCATATTCTATATGGCCCAGGTCGCAATAAAAAGAACAACAAAAATATTTCTACCCTTTCTTTACAAAAAAAATAACAAAAACATTTGTACACCTTTCTGCATCAATAAAGCATCTACACTCATTTACACCTTGCACATTCAACATTGAACCTCTTACACCAGGTTTGAACTACGCAGGCCTGATCTCCTCTTCAATAGGAGTACGTAGGAAGCCATTTATGGTTCAGTCTAACTCCCTACCAAAATATAAAGACCTGTCAACGGTACTGGGATCAAACTTCAATCCACCACATTTCATCGGCTTCAAACCAAAGGGATGGAACTACCTAACCTCTCCTCATAAATAGGGGATTCGACGACCATCTAAGCTGCGGTTGTGCCTCAAAAGAGCAACACCAATCCATAAGAGATGGAACTAACTGGGCTCCTCTTAAATAGGAGTACTGGCGACCATCTATGCTGCGGTCAATCTTAGAGAGGAAAAGTCACACTTTTCTATACATTTCCATACAGAAACCGGTCCCAAGACACCAAAGATGGTAGGGGTACACACAGATCAATGATCCGTTCTGAAAGATCCTGTGACGTGTCAATGTCCACACATCAAGGATAAATTCAGAATGCATCAAGATCACAAGCCCTGAAGAAACAGGCAAATATCAAGCAAGTATCAAGGCACAACTGAAAGTGAAGTAAATCAAAATATATTTCTCTGCCATATATAATACTGTTTGATATATACATATGTGCTGTACATGACAAAATGGCTAAGCTAGTCTGTGCAGGAAAATATAAGGCTATCTACAAATTAGTATGTATGCGGGCCAACAGATCTAACATAACATCTCTCTCAGAGGAAGGGGTAACACTATGGTCTCCTGCATCAATATATCTACACGAGCCAATAAGTCTGACGCTAACTGCATGGCGACATGATGCTCACATCTATATATGCGCTCATCTTGGTAATCATATCAGTGGTCAGGGATCTCACTGAAGTGCTGTCTGCAATAGCCGCGTCTAGGGAAAATATGGTAGCATCCCTCTCAATGATCACTACATCCATGGCTGATCTGGAATCATCCCGCTCCTCAATAGCAGTATCTCTATGTGCTAAAGCCTCATCTTTCTCCAACAGAGTGGTGTCTCTCTCATCAAGAGCTGTCAACATCAAGGTCCTAGCCTGATCTCACTTAAAGGTCATCAGATGTAGACTCTGCTCCAGATACTGTGCTGAATGCTGAATTACAGTAGCACTTGTAGTGGGAGAATCCATCACAACTGCTGGCAACCCAGTAGACAAATCCTCCTTGGTGGGAATATCAGTGTCATCTATGGGCTCCCCATCGTCATAATCCATCCCCTGCACTGTGGATACTATCGCAGTCGATGCAATCTCTGTCTCCATCCATGTAGAACAACCCAGATGGCTCATAGATAACTCAGTTATCTCACGCTGATTCCAACAGGCATACACCCTGGATCGGTCCTCTACTGATAAATGGTGAGAAGCTAAGCAGCTGACTCAATGCCCCCTCGAAAGGATGAAAGTCCTGGAACTGGTCAAACTGACACATCACGGCCAGCGGGTGATAAGTAGTCATGCCCCTCAAGCAAGCCAGAGGGAGATAATCCATGCCCGGAGCATGAGTAATGAAGCTATAGGGTGAACTGAGCCTGTACCCGACAATATATTAAATGGATCTCCAATCCCTACTAGAAAAGCTAACCAAGATGTAGCATCTATACACTCCACAGGCTGAAAGGATTATGACGTAGCTATCTCATGGGTGAAACAATACTCATGCCGTCTGAAAGTGCCAATCGGTCTAAAGTGTGACATAAAAAAACACATATAGCATGACTGAGCTGCCTATAAACACTCCCATCGGATAAGTGCGACAGTATATGGCTGACCTCAGAGTCTCTGCTATAATCATCAGTACGATGGTGTGACCCTCCCTAAGAGCTCTCACCGCCATGATAACTCCTATATCTAACTCATCCATGTATCGTGGCATATAGACATACGACAATATGCATAATATCAGTATATTCACTCTAGCCAAACGCCAATGATCCTCCAGTGTGGTGAAATCGCTGGAATGCCGTGTATAACTATCCTCCTAGCCAAATCTATCAAACAGAAAATGCTAGGATATCACGTGGCCGGATGTGATCTCATCCTGCACCACCCTATGCCTCAATCCAGTGAGGGTCATGAACTGCCAACTCATGTCTCCAATAGCCATATGCACGCAAGGTCTATCCAGTGGCAGCATCGTCAAACGTGCATACTCCTCCAGAGTAGGAGTTAACTCCTGGGTCACAAATTGGAAAACCTGCCTCGCCGATACCCAGTGCTCCAACATGCCCTCCACGAATCTTGCGGGAACTTGAAACATCAAGAGGGTCATAGTATGCTGCAACAACTGATCTACAGTCACCCTGTCTAATGGTGACATACTATCATACCACGATTGTGATAACCCGAGAATTTGAATAATCTGAATTTTTTGAATTTTTTATGTAGTATCGATATTGATTATCAATATTGGACTGAGAATATGTGATATGACTTTAGAGAATAAGTCATTTTGTGTATTGATTGAGAATTAAGAGTAGAGTTGTGCTTAATAGAGAATAAAAACCCTAACCCTAAGTCCAGACAGGGATTCGATAGAAAATACAATTAAAATAATTGTACTAATGAGTACGTGTTTGTATTGTTTAGAATTATTGATCAATGATTGATCGGGTAGGGTACAATATTAGTAAACCCTAATAAGGGATTAGAAACCCTAATCTCAAGATTTGAAATCCTAACGCGTAGCTAGGAACCCTAATCAAAAGTCGAGAAACCCTAATTTTAAATTCAGGAAATCCCAAACCCTAATCCTAATTAGTAAACTCTAAAGTGATTAGTAAACTTTAATGTGATTAGTAACTGTTAATATAATTAGGAAACCCTAATTATATTTTTGAGATCTTAATTTTCTATTTTATAACCCTAATTTAAAAAATCCTAGAAGCTAAGGTTGTAAAACCTAAGGGTTAGAACCTTAGGGTTAAACCCTAAGGGTTTGGACAAATGTCAAGGTTGCCATTAAAATTTCTAGGAGATTGACCAAAATGCCCTTTTTGGATTTTTATTACATAACTTGTAAATCTTTCCAAATCAAGAGTAGGTGACCAACTAAAGTTCAACATTTGACTTATTTCTCATCCATAAACTGATCTAGCATGACACCTTGCATTATATAGATACATTGTATCTAGTACAAGAGATTTAGGATAGAGAAAGTTCATTAATTTAGCCTATTTGCTATCCAACTCTCAACCAACTCTTTCTCTCTCCTTAGCCACGAAATATCCAAGGATACCAGTCACTAACCAAGCCTTTAGATAATCAAGATCAGTGGAGAAAAGTTAGAATCAAAGATTGGACAAGAGAAGGTAAAACCCTAACTCATAGTTTGATCTTGTATGCTAAGAAAGAATTCTTTTTATGTGTTTATATTAGTGTTAAGAAGATGTTTTATGCTGATCAATGATGATACGTCATAGATCTATAGCATCAAGAGGCCTTAAATTGAAGTTTTTCAAAAACTGTCCAAGAACAAAAAGTGGTCTGACAAGCATATGTCAGTCGCTATAGATCTTTCCGCATTTATGATTTTTGTTGTTTTAAAGTTGTAATCTGTAGCTTGTCATGTTGTCTTTGACCTGAAGTGGAATTACAACCATTACATGTCTAGATTGTAAGTTATTAACGGTCAAAACCCGTTGATCGAGATTAACTGAGTGATTTTTGGGTAACCCAGAAATCCTAAAACCGAGTCTGAAAACTTTTTCTAATACCTTGATCAGACAGTTATTATGTGTTTTATTGATGTTGTTGTAACATGTTTATAGCCTGATGTCTGGACTGTTGACCCATGCCATAAGATTCTTCAAAACATCAACATATCGAGTGTATTAAGTTGTCAAAATAGGCCCATCGAACACGGATCACATTTCTGGGATTTCGAGAAACCATAAGAATAGGTCGTCTGACAAGCTTTGACCAAATCATAGTTTATGATTTTGTTATATTTGGACTGAGATGAGAATAAGTTATTGTTCCCTGTCATGTGTACTAGAGGTATAGACCTAAATAACATCAAATTGATGGCCAGATCATGGAGATAATAGAGCCCCAAAATTGACCCTCGAAGCTGGCTGGGTTTCTGGGTTACCTAGAAAACCAAGTAGTTGTCTGACAATGACTTTGAGAGGCTGGATCTCCTTGTTATGATGTTGTATGACCAAGGTATTGGTTGTTAATGGTAGTGTTACATACCTACTACAGATTTGTTGTATAAGAAAGCCCAGAACATGATTTGAGTGAGAATTAAGGCTGGTCAAACGTGACCCCTTGAGCACTGACCGTCAGTGTTCTTGAAGCTCAATAACACCAACTGCGATGCTTAGTGTCGCTATAGGCTATAGCGAAGGTTGTTAATATTTTTAATTTCTAATTTTTCAGAAAATAATTAAAAATAGAAAATAAATTATAAAAATTACGAAAAATGGTTTTAAAAATTATTTTAAATTATGAAAAATAATTTTTGAGAATTTAGAATATTTTCATTAATAATTATAATTATTGGAATAAAAATGATATTTAATTTATTTAATTAGTATATTAAATAAATTATAAGAAAATGATTTTAATATTATAAAAATCATTTTTAATAAGGTTAAGGTATTTAAAAATATTTTGAGTTATAAAATATAACTTTTAATATTTTTAGAGAATTTTCATTAATAATTTAATATTAATTATATTAGATTTATTTAATTATTATATTAAATAAATGAGTTAAAAATGATTTTAATATTATAAAAATCATTTTAGATAAGAATAAAGTGTTTAAAAATATTTTGAATTATAAAATATAATTTTCAATATTTTTGGAGAATTCTCATTAATAAATTATTATTAATGATATTAAGTTTATTTAATTATTAAATTAAATAAATGATGATAAAATGATTTTATTGATTTAAAAATTATTTAAAAAATGAGACAAGTGATATAAAAATATTTTAAGTTATAATTAATGACTTTTAATATTTTGATGATAAATTCATTAATATTTAAATATTAATGGTGATGATTTAAAAATGCTTTTAATTACTTTAAAAATCATTTAAGTAGAATATTGATGATTTAAAAATATTTTAAATTATTAATAATAACTCTAATATTTTGACAAGTATGTCATTAATATTTTTATAATATTAAATATTAATGATGATAAGATTATTTGATAATTAAATCATTTAAAATGATTCCGATGTTTGAAAAATTATTATAAAATATAATAATTGTTTGAAAATTATTAAAAGCTTTCGAAAAATATTATAAACAATATTTGACTTATCTAAATAATATTGAAGCTTAGAGACCGAGTTTAATTGACAATAAATGTGTTAATTATCGGATAGGGTGACTAGAACACCGAGAATAGACCGAAGTCCAACCAGACCGATATAGTTAGACTTGATAAGTGTTTATATATGTTATAAACAATGATGTGACTACGTAGTAATGTGTCTAGGAGAAGTATTGACTATAAATTACAGTATTGTGTGTTGTGAATTATTGTGCTAATTGTAAGACTGATAATATGATTATAGGTCTAGTGAATACAGATAAGTATATTTTTATAGCAGTAATCAACGGAGAAGGCAAGTTTCCTAACTCTACCTTGAGTTATATCTTTTCAAATATTATGGTGGTTAATAATTGTTGATTAGACCACGTCTGAGAATTTATTGTTGATTATTCGTAGTTAGTGCATGTTTATTAATTTAAATTGAATTAGTGACTCTGAGAATATATAATTGGAGAATAATTGTTATTGGATGTTCATATCCATACAAGATATTAGCGATTGCAAATAGTACAGTCAAATTCTGTCAATTATTAAATCGTGTTGAGAAATGTCTTAGCCAATTATTCTAGCAAGACGAACATTTGTTAAAACTTGATAGGTTCGAGAAGAGAAGAGAAGAGAAGAGATTAGAAATTGAAATCATTGTATTTTGTTGTTAAATCAAATTCTGATTCAAAGACTGAGAAGAACAACCATTTATATAAAGGGAACATATTTGGTTGTATATTCGGCCTTTGCGCGCGATTGAATATTATGCATAGTATAGGGTATAATGAAGTTGATCACTTTATATACTTGCTGAGGGGTATGATTTAATCTTTATGATTATCTGATACACCTAGGTATATCAAAGTAAATCTTTGATAGCTATTCGAGAAGAAAAGTTCTTGATCCATTGTGATCACTCGACATAACTCTGGAAAATATTTCCATCCTATTATTTTGGTATATCAAAGTAAATCTTTGATAGTTACCCGAGAAGATAAATTTCAAGATCATTTGAGATCATTCAGCTTAAACTTTGGAGAATCCTTATAAATTATTATTTAATCGAATAACGTAGAAACTTTGAAAGTGTTGTACCCTTTCATTATTAAACTATTGTGTTACATAGGTTGCAAGAAGATTGGTTAGAGAAGAAAAAATTGTTCAGCTATTTCAAAGTTCTCCGAACTTTGTTATTATTCTATCAAAATAGATAGTTTGTTATTCTTGATTCTTATATATTTATTGTATATCTTAACTTGCGGGGTAAATTTGTTGCTCACCCTTTCTAAATAAAAAATTTTAGCTAGGGATGAAGTGGCAGGAGGTGTTGTTAAGGACAAAGGAAAAGGCATATTTATAAATTAGTTATGATTATTATTATTATTATTATTATTATTATTATTATTATTATTATTATTATTATTATTATTATGTTATGTTTGTAAACCCTTTTTGTATATCTAAAGGGTATGTTTGTAATTTTAAGGTTAGAGAACCTAGGACTAATGTATTAGCTTTATCAGTTAATGTGGTGTAATATTCTATTCATAAATGAATGGGTAGTTAGATGTTTATTATATTGTGGATCGTGAGCACCAAACTCGGGGGTCAGGTAACCCAGATTTGAGGGTGTCATAACAATCGAATACCAGATGCCACCAATACTGATGGGGTATGATCAATACGGCTAACTGTCCAAGAAGACATCTGTACGGGCCGTGTCATAAGACCATCCAGGGGTCAATACTGAATATATCTGGATATACATACATATGCATAACATAATAACATGCATGATACAATAGATGACAATATGATATAGGGAATGGAAAACTGTACATACATTCCTAAGTATATCATCATTTAATACATCTTCTCTCTACAGGTAAAAATACAAGGTAATGGGGCCCTGATGCCCACCAACTAACAGCGGCCTACCAAAAAAGATATCGAGAATGGGGCAGAGATAACCAATGTCTAAGAGAGGCCTATTAAAAGAAATCAATACACATCAGAAAAAGACAATGGTGTCAATATCTATATCATCAATCCTGTCCACCTGATGTAACTCCTCCTGAGTCACTGGATCTCTATCCACAGGGATGCTAGGCCTATACAAGGGAGGATCTGCACCGGCAAAACCATAGGGGTCACCTGAGGGGCCAGCGCCAGAGCTGGAAAGATCAAAAGTATCTGCCTTTGAAGGATCTCTGCCCAAGTGCCAGATAAAGAAATGTTTCTGGTCCAACTGTCGGGTCAAACTGTCAATCTGTGCCAAATGAGTCGGATCTCGAACACAGGCTAACAAATCCATCATCATCACGGATCCTGGAACCATATCCCCCATGAACTGAGTGGTGCGGGTCTGGGCTCCAATGGTACGAGGGGACCACCAATGATGGAATATCTCTTGAGTGCAGGGACCCTCTAACAGTGCAAAATCGTAAACACCCAATAATGGGATATCAATGACGGGTGATTGCAAAACAGGCCAGTAACGCCTGACAGGAGGCAAGATTGGCATACAAATCTCTCATATGGTGCTCCTGATAGCACGCTCTCCTAAGTAGAGCTCCCATCCTCTATGTGATAGCCCCGAATCCGGGTCCCGAATCGCCTCGGACTCGGTTCACTATTTCTTTCACTAATTACGGAAGATATAAACATAAATTGTTTATACATTACATTACACACTATTCCCCAAGGTCGAGTAACCTTAACTTAATACACATTTCCTAAAATATCTATTACACAACAATAATTATCACAATATATTATTACAACTAGCTGCACTTTATATTCCAAGCTGAACTTGGCTTTAACCTTTTCCTGTATATGAACGCATTTGCTTTACCTGCAATGTTTTATCATGATATAGCAAGGGTGAGCATAAAAGTTGCCCAGCAAGTTTATATACAACAATTTAACGAAATATCATGATTGAAGAGTATGAATAATTGGTTGGCTATAATTCAACAATATGATTGTGAACTAGCAGGAACAAAATTTTGACTGAACAAGTATTTTACATGAACAAACATTTCTGAACCAACTGGTAATGAAGGTGATCAGCCTTTCATACCTGACTTATACATGCAAGATGTACAGAGTACAAATTTCATGGCAATCAGTAATGATTAACCATAAGCTTGAATAAACACTCTTATTAGAGTTAAGTACAAGAAAACTTGCCTGAACCGTTGATTACCGCACGCAATTAATAACGCTTTACTCGAAGACCTAATATTAATAATAGAGATCTCCAATAATTAGAATAATATCATCACAGTAATATACTGTTATATTATACACAAAATAACCTAAACACATTACCACATAAGCCTATTAGTCTATACAACACATAAGACTTGGTATCAAGTCAAACTATTTAAGTCTGAGTTGAAACCGACACAATTCTAACACCCCGACGGTCTAGTCAGACTTTTATCGAGTTTAAGTTCAATTAAACTCTGTCTAACCACTTATATATTATCACAGATAATTTTTTATCAGACAAAAATATTTTTCCTAGGCTCGTAATAATTTTCGGATAATTATTACCATTTATTAACATTTTTCAATCCTTAAAACCGTATTTAAATAAATTAAATACCACAAAATTCCTTAATCATTAATATTCATTTAATATAAAATATTAATGAAAATCATAACATAATATTATAATATAATTATAATATATCAAAATATTTTTAATACCTTAAAATCATAATTATATGATTTTTAAACCATTAAATCCATTATCCGATAATTACTATTAATATTAAAATATTAATATTTTCATGTCAAAATATCAAAAGTTATATTTTATAACTTAAAATATTTTTAAAACACTTAAATCATTTTTATATGATTTATAAAGCATTAATACTATTTTTCCATAATTTATTTAATATATTCATTAAATAAATTAATTATCATTAATATTGATTAATTAATAAATTTCATCACAAAATATCAAAAGTTATGGAAAATAACTTAAAATATTTTCTTTTATCATAATATTATTTTTCATGATTTTTCATGAATTAAAAACTATTTTTAAATAATTTATTTAATATTATAATTAAATAAATAAATACCATTTATATTCCAAAAATATTAAATATTTTCAAAATATACTCAAAATAGTTAAAAACTATTTTTCAGACTTTAAAATAATTTTTCACAATTTATTTTGTATTTTTAATAATTAAAAACTATTTTTCTCTAATTTTTTTTATCAATTTCCGAAAATAATTAAATAAACTGTCGCTAAAGGCCTATAGCGACGCTTTCTGTCGCTGTAGGTGTTCTTCATGGTTTTTCCAGATTTTTCCGGCAGGCTAGGTTGCTACTTTGACCGGAATTTAAACATTGATCCTTACGTTTTTATGGCTTTCTAAAAATCCTAGATTGTATTACTTTTGCAATAATACAACATGAAACCAAGTTTTATGGCCAAACAACATCAGAACATCAAGATCAAAGCTTCCAAAGTAGCTACTAGGTCTGTTTTTCATTTTCTGGGCTACCCAGAAAATGAAGAACAGCCAAGGTACCTACTTTGACATTTTATATCCTAGTGATCATGAAACCTTTACGCGATCTTTCAATTACACGTTGTAGATAACATGTAATACTACAACTCTAAAGTAATAAAACACAAAAATATCAAACCATGAACAAGTTATGGCCGGTCAAACTAGGACACGGATACTGTTTCTTGCGTTTTCTGGGTTCGAGATTTGGCAGTTCGGTCAACGTGGTTTGACCGTAAATATCTAACAATCTATAATAGATTTAGGTCTGATTCTTTTTGAAAATTAAAGACCTCATAACAGGATACATGTTACAAGTTTTAAACATCAAAAATATATAACATACACGGATCTAAAAGCCTCGACTTTTGACTGTAAATCACGTTTTTTCCATATTTTTAGACTTTGAAAAACTTTAAATTCGTGGACTTTGATGTTATGGGTCATGGATTTGACAACCCAGAACTTCAATTGACACCTATTAACACTACTTTCATCAATCAATTTCAACTTTTAACAACCAATTGAAAGATTTCAAAAATTAAAGAAATTATACCTTTTTGCTTTGATTTCTCAATTCTGGCTTCTGATCTGTTTAAGATGAACGTGGGGCTGTGTTTTGGGACTGATCTAGCTTAATATTTCGTTGGTTTGAGAGAGAGTTGGAGTTGGTAGGAGAAAAAATTAATTTGGCCAAGTTTTGTGCATTTTCTCTCTCTAAATCCTTTTATATAATTTCTAGATTCATGCATTTGGATTGCTTGAGGGCTGAGTTGCTGACTTTGCTGGACTCTTGTCACATGGCTATGGCTATGCTTAGGCTAGGGTTGTTCAACAACCATCTTAGGGCAAGACTTGCAAGCAACAAACAATAATGCACTAAAAGGGTAATCTTGTAACTTCCCTTTTGTTCTAGATTTTCCAAATAATAAAACCCTTAGGGTTTAGGGTTTGAGCATACTTAGATTTAGAGTTTGTACAAATTTGGATTTAGGTTTTAAAGCCACAAATTTTTAGCAACTTGAATTTCCAAAAATTTTCTAATTAAAATTTTAAAATAGAAAATTTTGATTTCTAACCTTATAATTAGGGTTTCCTAATTATTTTAAAATCTTCTAATCATGAATCATTACTTGCTAATTAGGACCATTTTATCCTAATTAAAATTGTTAATTTAGCACTTAGAGTCACTTTTGTACATTATGATTTTATAACCCATTTTAGGTTTAAATAGAAAATAATAATTAAAATTTTGAATTTAGATTCCCTAATTAGATTAGGGTTTTTAATATCTCATCAATTAGGATTTGTATATCCTAATTAACATTGCTAATATAGCAATTTAATTCACCACTGTACAATTAGGGTTCAAAAATAGTCATTAGGGTTTTACACCCACAAATTAGGGTTTCTAATAGAAAAATTAATTTCTAATTTAGAATTTAAATATCGTAATTAGATTAGGGTTTCTAATTACTCATAATATTGAAATAATTAGGATTAAGGTTTCCTAATTAACATTGCTAATTTTAGCAATTAAATTCCGCCATTGAAAAATTAGGGTTTCTGACGGAACAATTAGGGTTCCACAATTGAAAATTAGGGTTTGTTAATTAATCAACATTTACCCTAATTAATACATAATTAATAACACTTAAGCATTAAAATTCTCCATTATAATCCCAGATTAGGGCTTCAATTTGTCAGAATCTGAAATTAGGATTTTCAGATCTGTCATTAGGGTTTTAAATTTGTAATTAGGGTTTTGTAATCAATTTGTCAAGATTAACCCTAATTAATCTTTTAACACACTTATGCCATTAAGTTCCCGATTTAGGGTTTCATGCACCAAATTAGGGTTTCGGATTCACGGAACTGAAACTAGGGTTTCCAGAACCGATTTCTAGGGTTTCTTGCTAAACGCTAGGATTTTCTAACCGAACATTGTCGTTCTTAATATATTCTTAGGGTTTGTCACAGATGTAATTTATCTGATTAACCCATGACCCTTAACCACATTCTGAACACATCATTAACCATAAACACATAATTTAATCACATAAATTCTTAATCCTGAATAATTCACCTAAAAACCTTCACAGAATTTTGAAATCCTCAAAATTCAATCCTAATAACCTCAAACGCATTCACTTATTTTCTGTCTAGGTCTAATATTTGACCTTAATTCAATCATTTAAGATTTTACTAAATTGCCCAAATTTTCGGGTTGTCACACTCTATCTATGAAGAGAGGAATCTTACGGATGGAAATCACGTAATCGACTCCAGTCGGGTACCCATCGTCAAAACCAATGGTCAAATGCTCCCCAGAGTAGGGAACCCACGTGATGACATCCGTTGTCAACAACTCTAGCTGTAGGCGACAATGAGTGAAACACTCTACAAAAGGGACCTCCGCTAGTATGGAATGATGCCATCTCCATCCTCGTGGATAGGTATCTAAGCCTAACACACTCACATGATGCAAACATAGGAGCCTCTCATAGGCCCAGAACTGTCAATGTAAAGACAAACATCTGCTGTCAGTTAACACGCTTAACCTGTACATTAGAAAAGACAAGAGAAATACTCACCAGCAGAAACAGGTAGAATCCTAGCCAAGCCTCGGTCAAGCCCCGCGATCGCATGTGCATTCCCCTGAGGAAATAGGCGAAGGTATAGGAGCCCCAATCATACTCTCCAATACAGTACACGTGTCGAGTGGCATTGATCAAAGAAAAAGACACCGTAGAAGAGTTATCTGCTATGAAGCAGCCCCTAATGATCATCAGGAACAATCACTGAAGAATGCGATCCCTGACTCTTACATCATCGGGTATGGACTCACTCAACAGCCCGCTCATAACATCTATACTCAAAGGACCCACACGTATAGTCCTGCCTTTGAGCACCCCATCTAGAACTCCTAGCAAGGATTTGATGGCAGTAGGGGTAATATCCGCCGCACAAGGCACTGGTGCCTCTCCAAACTCTATACATGTGATAAATAGCTAATCCATCGGCGTCATCATCACCTTACAATCCAGCAAATAGAGTGACTGAGTCTGGTGAAACTAGCGCTCCGACAATGCCCTGAGGTAACCCCAGGGACAACGACAAAGAAGGATGGAAAAGAATGTCCCGAATCCCCAGTCATGTACCATCGCTCTATAGTCATCATGTAGAGCCTGATACATAGAGTAGATGTTGAACCAGTTCCCTCGAGACTATGTAAAGTCAGGAACCGACATCAAATACAGATCAACATTAGAATCCTTTACTCCTCATCAATAGGAAAGAAGGAAGATTAAGATCTAACTTTATACCTCGTTTGCTTGCGGGTAAACTGAAGGGTGTTGACTTAAATCACCCAGAAGCTCTGGGTTCATAACCTGATTGCCTGAAAAATCCGTATGAGGAACATGTGCAGCAGGAGCGGGAGCCTCAAAATGGTACATCCCCCTCCTTGTCCTTGACGTCCGACACATCAACCTGGACCGGACGTATCACCGCCTCCACCAAACGATGAGGTTATCTAACAGAACGGGGTTGAGGCACTTCAGAAGCCCTCCTCTGTACACCAGAAGTAGTCCTGCAGGAACTACTCGGCTGATCCGGATCCATAATATCTAGACAACAAGTCTCCAAATCACCTCAGAAATGGTGTGGTAAATTCTAATATGGAGCTTTACAAAATGCAGTTTTATGACTATATGCATGCATGCATTATTTTAACATACATCTACAGTAAGGTTAAAAGTGCATGACTACCCAATGCCTACATTTTGGAAAAAATTTTCCGCATTCCCCTTTTCAAACAGGACTATCCGCATTCACATAGGCATGACTAGGTGGCCATTCAGTAGCACACCTACCCACATTCATATACATCCTACATGCATTAATACATTATAGTAAGAAATCCGTAAGTGTAATCTAATTATCAAGATTATTTTGCTTTTCCACCTTTACTCATTTGTCCTCAAATAGGATAAGAAATGACAGTAAAAGGTGCCAATTTGACTATTTCAAAAGTCAAATTTTTTTCACATCATTATGTTCAGCATGGTTTAATACTAACATTTACTATGTTGAATATTTTTTATATAGTCATATCAGCATGCATATTCACTACTATGTGTTTAGATGCATTTCATGTGATAAGTCATTTTTGAACGGATAAAAACTAGAAAAGAATACATGCATACATTACCAGGACAGTGTATAACACTTTTACGGTGACAAAATTTGCAGAAAGTAACCCGAACTCAGCAGATCTGAAGAAGAACTCTAGGATTTCCTTCGTGACATAACTTAAAAATATCTTATGAAATCAACCTGCATGCTTTTCATACTCACGATTGGCCGCAGGTCCACCTGCGGTTGTTGTAGGTGTACCTGCGACACCCTTACATGGGTCCCACCCCTCTGGCTCAGTCCAGTTCGAGTTGCAAAGGAGGTCTCATAAGCTGAAAAGGCTAAATCAGGAATAAAAATGCTACGTGACTAAGCGGAATAGCCTGGAACCCTGGTTGTCAGAAGTCAAATTATGGCTTTACATATCACTCATTAGTATTCGCCTAAATACAAGGTACACTATACCGATGATCTCAGCTTTTGCAAATCATACTCGGCAATGCCTCACACATGGTTATATGCCGCCAAATACAGGGTCATAACCCTAAAAGGTTCCTCGACGGGGGTTACAACGCAGATTTTATTCATTGATAAAGTTCCCCGGCGGGGGTTACAATGCATTCTTCGATCATCCATGTATCCTCGGTGGGGGTTACAACACATTCTTCATCCATGAACGAATCCTCGACAGGGGTTACAACACATTTTCAACCATTGATGTATGTGTCAATGCAGGTTAAGCAGCCTTAACATCATCTCATCCGATGGCAAGTAAACTCATCGAAGCATCGGAAACCATACGATGATTGGTACCCATATCGACGTATCCCTGGCGGGGGTTACAACGCATATCTATCCATTGATACACACATCAACTGAAGGTCAAGCAACCTTGACAGTTTACAATAGGTATATATCCATTGATACACACATCAATGAAGGTCAAGAAGCCTTAACAGTTTGCCCAACAGGGATCTATCTGGTGATACACATAACAGCGAAGGTCAGGCAGCCCTGACAATACATACTGTTGGCAGTAACTCTGACAGGACCTGTGGTATATGCTGGTGACACTAAACCAGAGAAGACCATCCTCATCGGAGAGGACCAATGATGGAATATGTTATACACATCCTCAAATAGTCAAAGCTTTATACCCACAAATCTCTTGCACATGAGAGGCACATCTTAAAAGTAAATTCTGTATCAAGGATTCAGGATTTTGGTGATAACCCCAACGTCAATATCCTGGAAGACTTTGATTACATGTCAAAGACATCACTAATTGTCATCCCCGGTAGGATTAATAGGGAACCAGCAATCATCCCATCATATTGGAAAACAACCCAACAAAACACATGCATCATACATTTTCATCATGTTGCTGCACATGGCATCATGTTTATCTTATTGCATTTCAAGTGTCTAGGATTCTTTATCCTTTCCATGCCTTACATTGCATGAATAAGATAAAGAGGGGCATCTGTACACACTCAAAATTTTCTGCACACTTGTTACTAACATTACAGGAAGGCAAATTCGTCTTTCAGAGATAACCCTAGAAGACAGCTCATACCCATTCCGGATACCACTGAAATTTCAGTCTCAACCCCGGAACACACACCAGGAGTATCAGTTCCAACCTCAGAGATAACTTTGAGTTTCATCCTTGGAGATAACCCCAATGAATGCCATTGTAGTTCCGGCAATAACCCCAGAAATGCTTGTTTTAAATGCATGTAATCAACTTCAACCTCAAAAATCCCACCGAGGCACTCATTCTAAAGACCAAGAGATAACACCGGGAAGACAAGCACACTTAAAGATGACCTTGAGGAATTCAAACACTTGCAGCAGTCCAATCTCAAAGATAACCCTGAGCAACGTCTGCTTTATCAGCCCAAACCGAAGATAACCCCGGTGAGGGGAAAAATCATTATCTTTCCACCTCAACCACACATTGCGCTGTCTCAACATCTCATACATACATTTCTACTCAACAATGTTCCATAAGAGCCAAGGAGTTCTAATCTCGAGTGACTATAGGCAACACACCAGATAGAATTTGAAGCTTAAAGACCATGGGCATGGTCCCCTCTTCCTGACATCGTACAACCTTTAGTCCCATGTCATTGCGTAACTTTCGACAATGAAGGTCCGAAAAAAGGTCTTGTGCACCTCAATCGGATGCTCAGATTGAAGTTCTGCAAGTTCGAACAGACATCAGAGTGTATGAGTGCACGTACTTCGAGATGGCTGGACCCGCGGAGCCCGGGCCACCAGCTCTATAAATATAGTGCTTGGGGTGGCCATTTTAAAAAAGAAAAAAGGCGAGGAAGCCATGTCAAATTTGCTCTGTACACACCTCATATTCAGTGCTTTCTCATTTTAAACACCTGTTAGCTCACATATAGCTATATTTTTACCAGCGGGAGCCGAGTATTCATCCACTTAGAGCCATAGAAGTCTTCTTTGGTAGCCCACTGTAAGCCTTCTTACACACTATAAAGCCTTTCTCTTCATCTTTGGACACATTATTCTTCACATTGAGAGTCGTGTTGTGTGTGTATGCCCGTACTTTGGTCCGTGGATTTTCTTTTTGTCTGTATATATATACTTATATATGTATATATTTATATATATGGACTAACATTATCGAGTTATGCCTCGATTGAGCCTGGACTTATGTCTGGAGCATTTACTTGCTTATATATATATATATATATATATATATATATATATATATATATATATATATATATATATATACTTATATATATGGACTGTTTCGGATTATGTCCGATGAGTCTGGATTTTACATCCAGAGCATTTACTGCTTATATATATATATATGAGCTATTGTCAGACTTTGTTCGATGAGCCTGGGTTTTATACCCGGTGCGTTTACTGCTTATATATATATATATATAAGCATATATATATATATATATATATATATATATATTTATATTTCTGTCAGGGTTGGAGTTTACTTCGTGGCGGTTGATCGTTTTTACTTCTTTCTTTACATTTAGTCCTGCCTGGAGTTTACTTCATGGCAGTTGATCGCATTTACTATTTTATTTACATTTTTGATCCCCCATGGAGGTGCTTCGTGGTGGTTGATTATGTCTCTCTCTATATATATTTACTGCTTTTATATATTTATATTTCTGATCCCCCATGGAGCTAAGGTGCTTCGGGGTGGTTGATCATGTCTGCATATATATATATATATATATATATATATATATATATATATATATATATATATATATATATATTGACAGTTTGTATATATAACTGCTTACTGCTTTACATATAAACTACGACATCATATGAGCTTAGGAATCATGTGATCATAGATTCAGTCCACTGAATCTAGATTCGATTCCCGTGATGGACATTTTTTTCAGCTGTAAGCAGCTTGTAAATTATTCAAGGTGTTTGAATTTCTTTAGATGGCTTTCATGCCCATGAGTCATTCGACACTGTTATATATTATTTTCTCGAAGATGGTTCGCATCTCAAAAATAAAAGCAATTAAGCCGAACATTTAATAATAAAATGGAAGTATGAAAATATCTCAATTACTATTGAGCACAAGGTTTGAAAAACCTCTTTAACAAAACCTCACTGCTATATCTTGTTTAAAACTGATTTTTTCATACAAATTCAAACCCTTTATATATAGGTGCGAACGAGGCCTCGCACTAGTTCCAAATAATAGCACATTGACCCACACACACACACATATTCATATAACAGTTTCTTAAAAAGTGGTGGTCACCATGGTAATATGGATGTTGGGGGGTGCCTAACACCTTCCCTTTCGCATAATCAAGCCCTCGAACCTAAATGAATCTCGGTTTCACAAACTTGTTTAGCAGTGTCACATCACTTGGTCAATGTGAAAAACTTTTCCTTGGTTGTGTTGGTACAACGAGTTAAAAACACCAACTGACGACTCTTACAGTCAAATCGTCGACATATACATGTTGGACCTTTTTCACTTATTTTTTCAAATAAATATCACATAACATGAGAACACTAAAGAATAAGAACAGAAAAGGGAAGAATAAAAATCCCGACGTCGACACCGAGAAATCAATTTTCAACCCTGGAGATAGCCCTAGAAATCAATTTTCTAACCCCAGAGATAACCCCAAGAAATCAGTTGCCAACACCAGAAATAACCCCGGAAAAGTCAGTTCTATCCCCAAAAATAACCTTGGGAGATCAAGTTCAAAGCCCGAAGTCAACCCCATAAGGTGAAGCCAACCTCAGAGATAACCCTGAGGACATTCAGAGTCAACAGTAGGCCAATCTCAGAGATAACCATGAGAAAACACTGCTACAACTGCACCAAAACTGGAGATAACCCCGGGAGGGGCAAAATGATCATTTTGATAACTTAACTTCAACTCAAATCACATCAACTCATTTCAACTTAAACTTCTTCAAAAGAAGTCCCACAAGAACCATATCTTAACTTTTGAACGCAAACTACGCAAAACGACTCAACGGACTGCATGACGAAAACCTAGAAATGCCATTTTAGTCATGGACCCATCTTCCTGGAATCAAAAAAGCACAAATCCTATATCATTGCATAGCACTCTGAAAATAGCTTTCCGAAATGGTATGGCACGCTTCCATCGGACTCCCAGATTAAAAGTTATGAAGGTTCGAGCGAACAACGCGTTGTACGAGTGCACGTACTTCAAAATGACAGAACCCACATTGCCCGGGGCAACCTGGGCAGCCGCAGAGTGACCTACTACTGCTATAGGTACACCTGCAGCTCCCCCTCTATTAATAGAGGGCTTGGGGTGGCCATATTTGCAAGAAAAAAGGCGAGGAAGCTCTGACCAATTTGCTTTGTACACACTATAAACTGAGTGCTTTCTCATTTTAAACACTTGTGAGCTCATATATTGTCATATTTTTATCGGAAAGAGCCGAGTGTTCATCCACTTAAAGCTATAGAAGTCTTCTTTGGCAGTCCACTATAAGCATTCTTACACACTTTAAAGCCTTTCTCTTCATCTTTGCACACACTCTTCTTCACGTTGAAAGTCGTGTTGTGTGTGTAGGCTCAGACTTCAGTCCGTTATTTTCATTTCTATTTGTGTATATATATATATATATATATATATATATATATATATATATATATATATATATATATATATATATATATATATGGACTAACATTATCGAGTTATGCCTCGATTGAGCCTGGACTCACATCCAGAGCGTTTATTTGCTTATATATATACTTATATATATGAACTGTTGTAGAACTTTGTTATATATATAAATATATAAATATTTACATTTATGTCAGGCCTAGAGTTTACTTCGTAGCATTTTACTTCTTTATTTACATTCCGCCCCGCCTGGAGTTTACTTCGTGGCAGTTGATCGTTTTTACTTCTTTATTTACATTTAGTCCCGCTTGGAGTTTACTTCGTGGCAGTTGATCATATTTATTACTTTATTTACATTTCTGATCCCCCATGGAGGTGCTTCGTAGTGGTTGATCATGTCTCTATATATATTTATCGCTTTTATATTTTATATTTTTGATCCCCCATGGAGATGCTTCGTGGTGGTTGATTATGTCTTTATATATATATTAACCACTTTTATATATTTACATTTTTGATCCCCTATGGAGGTGCTTCGTGGTGGTTGATCAGGTCTATTTATATATTTACAACTTTTATATATATAACTACTTACTGCTTTTATATAAATTGCGGCAACATGTGAGCCTAGGAATCATGTGATCACAGATTTAGTCTACTGAATCTAGATTTAGTTCCCGTGATGGACATTTTCAGCTTTAAGAAACTTGTAAATTATTCACTGTGTTTGAATTTTCTTAGATGGCTTTCATTCCCATGAGGAGTTCGGCACTACTATATATTATTTTCTCGAAGATGCTTCGCATCTCGAAAATAAAATCAACCAAGCCAAACATTTAATAAAATGGAAGTATCAAAGGCCTCAATTACTATTGAGCACAGGGTTTGAAAAACCTCTTTTACAAAACATCAGTGTCATATCTTGTATAAAATTGAATTTTTATACAAATTCAAACCCTTTGTATATAGGTACGAATGAGGCCATGCACTACTTCCAAATAACAGCACATTAACCCACACACACACACATTCATATAACAGTTTCTTGAAAAGTGGCGGTTACTGTGGTAACATGGATGTCGGGGGGTGCCTAACACCTTCCCTCCGCATAATCAAGCCCCCGAAACCCAAATGAATCTCGGTTTCACAGACTCATTTAGCAATGTTACATCACTTGGTCAATATGAAACCTTTTCTCGGTTACGTTAGTGCAACCAGTTAAAAATACCAACTGGCGACTCTTACAGTCAAATCGTTGACATATACATGTAGGACCTTTTTCACTTATTTTTTCAAATAAATATCACTTAACATGAGAACACCAAAGAACAAGAACAAAAAAGGGAACAATAAAAATCCCGACGTCGACAGGTGGCGACTTTACTGCGGACTCCAGTAAGAGGGCTTAAGCCGCTACTACAATCTTTATAAAACTGTTATTTGCTTGTGTGTGGATGTTAAATTTATATTTTTTATGAATGTGTACGAATGAATTTTACTTACAGCACTGCAATATATCTATCTTTGATATTAGTGCTTCGCACATGTCATCATTCCCACAACGATGAGACATGTTGTATGTGAATATATATTGTGTGGTTCCTCCACCAGGAGGCTATCCTATCGGTGTTTGATTACTGGACTCGTAGGGAGACTAATTCCAATAAGGCTCAGGAAAGGCACCACCCATATTCGCTCCAGTTGAAAGACCGGATTAACTTCCCGTCAAGTAAATTACGATGATCTGGGAACCTTCATGTCAAAAAGCCGCGAGAGTACCCTAAGATAGGTCAGCCTCTGATAAACAAAATGCGGAGGAAAGTCTCTTCATGCTTTTTCATTTTCAATTACTTGTAAAGATAATTACTTGTAATTTCATTCCATGTTAATCTCTATGTAATGGAAAATATGATGAATATGTGTACATGCATATTAAGGCTTGACATGCTATCAAATGACACCCGTTTTACAGAATAATATTTCTAAAATGGACATATTATGATATCATGTAAAATTTTTATTCATTCCCTAAGACTAAACTTCATAAGTCTTTTTTGTAGGGAAGCAATTGGTTCCGTTTCCCGTTAAAAGTCCAAAAAGGCATTAAGCCCATAGCTAAACATGGCTAAAAGTGCCTAGCCTGATCCTACTCCTGTCTCTCGCGAGGAGTTCGAAAGATTAAGCTATCAAATTACAGATGTTGGCTGTTATGCTCAAAGAATTACACCAATCTACTCAGGGTCCACAAATACCCATCCACATAGAATCCTCTACACATGGAGGAACCCAGGGCCAAATAATGCCTACCCAATCAGAGTCATTCACAACATGGGACAGTTAGGGTGTTGGCAAAAAGATAGAAACCTAGATACCTGAACCTCATTCCAATAAAGGAACCAACAAAACCCCTGAAATCACAAAACTCAAGGATGATCGAGAAATTGGGGATATAAGAAAGAAAGTACAACAAATGGAGGAAACCATCCAGTCAATCAAAGGGACTGGAAATTATAGGTAGTGTCACCTACTCAGATCTCTGCATATTCCCAAGGGCTCGATATCCTGATAAATTCAAAGTCCCAGAGTTTTAAAAGTACAATGGGGCAGGCGATCCCTATACGCACCTAAAAGTATATATTGACGAGCTGGGGTCTTATTGTAAGACCCCAACTTTTATGAATAAAGATTAATTTCTCTTGAAATATATTTTTTAATATTATGGTGTGGATATAATATAATGTTATAGTTATGGGTAATATTTAGAAATTTTGCAAAGTAAGCATGTAAGACCCCAACTTATTATAAATAAAATTGATATTTTCCTCTATTCATTATTCTAAATTAATAAGGTGTTAATTTGATATAAAGCTTTGGTTATGGGTGAAATGTACAAATTTTGCAAAATAAGCAAGTGGATTATAAAATATTCATTTCTGTCGGGAAATATTCGTTTGGTCGTGGAATATTCTTGTTGTCGAGGAATATTCGTACGACGACACATCCATTTGTGGGCCCCATAACGGAAAATAGTTGGATGAAGGAAAACGACAAAGTATAAGTTTTTTATGAATAACGACGTAATTATTATCGTTAACACTGTTGGAATATCTGGTAGTTAAAATACTGTAATACGCGTGGTTGCACACGGTATTGCACAATATTGTTAAATTACTGATTCTTACATAAGAAGGTACTACTCAATAATTGTTACAGTAGTTACTGTTCAATATTTTATTTTATTGCACTACAACAAAAAAGCTTATCAGCGACCGTATATAGTCGCAGATGAGTATCGACGACCGCATTCGGTCTCTGAAAGTAGTCGCAGATAAACTGGTCGCTGGATGGACGTGAGCGACCACCAATAGCGACCAAATTATCAGCAACCGCTGTCAGTGACTGAATCCGTCGCTAGTATGACTCATGCTGAGTCATTTTTCAGCCGTGACATGGCACACGTGTCTGCGACCGATAATAGCGACCGATTCGGTCGCTAGTTTCAAAGTAGTTATCAGCGACCGCATCTCAGTATTAGAGACCGCATGCGGTCGCTGATATGTTTTTTTTTTATAAATATTTTTCCTGTTTTACTGATTTCCCAAAAATAATCTGCTTTGTACCTGCTTTCTATCCCAACATGCAGCAATATATATAAGCATCCATCTATGATAACTACCGTATGATAAACATTCATCCATGATAACTACTATATGATAAACATCCATCATAAACTAACACAATACAATCGTAAACATCCATATAATAGAATCATAAACCAATACAATTGTCCAAAGAATGAATCTAAAAGAGTACAAGGCTTTAAAAATCTAAAAAACAAGTCTAGCAAGGCTTTACAAATCTAACATATATGACTGGTCAAGCTCTTCATGGATCATCCAAATTAGTACTCTGTAATTAACAAAAGAATAAAACATATATGTTACATGTCTTGATACTGCTATAACTGGAGAAAAGCTAAGCAATAGACAATGTAGTGAAACATATAAGTAAGACAGTGACAGTAACAATATCGATATATATACCTGGTCACCACCCTGATGTTTTGATGCTGCTGATGTCGCCACTGCCTCCGCCAACTCATCAGGACTAAGAGAATGCAGATGCCCGCCCAGTATACGAAGAAGATCACGATTCTGGCAGATCGCTCTCACACAGTCAGCAGGAGTATGATAGGCTGGATGACCTGATGACTGTGTAGACTGGGTAGCAAAGCTGCCTGTGCCACTGATGGTCGGTCATCGTCTTTGTCCTTGGCCTTTAACATAGTTTTTCTTCACGACGGATGCCCTCTCCCACAATTCTTGATCAATCGACGGACGCGGGGTGCCTTCAGGATAACGCTTGTTCATTAAGCCCTTATAAGTATCATGTCAGAAGGTCAATAATTAAATAGTTAAAAATAAATAAGAAATGCTAAAAAAGGTTGTCACAATTTATAAACAACATATTAGTATAAAGTTAACTTATTACCGCTATCTGAACAGCATCAGGCAGACCATCACGGGTGGCCACATACACATCCAACCAATTGATAGGTTGACCTTGAGACTCAGACTCCTACAGTTCATGTTCTCATATTAATATGTAAACATATGATATTTTAGCTACAAAACATGACTGTAAACATAAAGACAAATAACTAAGCCAATAAGCTTGCTATACATACGTACCCTAGCAGCAATATGCTACAGCTGTGATATATTGTCGCCCTTGTACGTGCCTTTTACCTTTTCTCCTTCAGATACACCCGAGGATCTGTTCGAGGCGGCAGTCTTACGTCTCTTGACCCAGCTCTCAGCTCTACACTAGTCACACATCTGCACCCATATGGGATGTACGCACCACCAGGGGCTATGCTCATGCATATACTGCTCACCCTGTCCTATATAGTCAATCTCAGCATTGTGCAGGGATTTTTATCGTTCCTTGTTCAGATTATCTTTAGTTTGGACGATGCACTTCTGCCAGAACAATGTCTGAATAACTGATGCCTGTACGTCATCCCATCTATACCGCTTCTGCAAATAAAACAACAACAATAATAATATAAAACTGTTATTATCTATTAGCTGATTATTATGTATTATCTATCAGAGTGATTAAAAAAATATACCTGAAATTCAGCCCAAACTGCATCCTTATGGGCGAGAGGTGTGCTCGCCCATGTAATCACTGGCGTAGGCCAGTTCTATAAGCATAATTGTGAAATGCACTTCACAATTTTACTATCTTGAAAATCACTACAATATACAATAATTTACATTAAAATATATTTATAACAATAGAAATATTAAACCCTTATATATACACGATGTTTAACTTACATGCTTTCTGGAGGAGGACAGATCTGTATAAGAATGCGATCATCCGGATTAGCCGGGGCCTTCGGCACATGATTAGGGCCCCGACCCAACCCGCGCTTTCGTGCTGCAGGTTCAGAAAACATCTATAAATAAAAAAAGTAGGATGTTAGTATGAAATTATGAATGACAATTAATTATATGAAATAGTTAACTACGATTACTATAAGTGAAAGGTACATAAACATGACTACAAAATAGTTAACTACAACAACTACAAATGATATAGTTAAGGATATAGAGAACATTCCTATATAGAGAATATAAATGAAAGGTACATAATTATGAATTAAACATGAACATGAACATAAACATACATTTTGTACAATTAAAACTAAACATACATTTTAATGAAAATCGTTGTCTGATGAGTCCGAATCATTTTGTACAAGTATCAGAGATTCATAACCATCTTCTTCAAATTCTGTGTCAGTGTCAGTCAATAACTCTTCCTCAATATCACTGTCATCTGGCACAATAACTGTCTTGGGATCCAATTCATCAGGTTCATCTCCACCCTCTAACTGGATTACATCATTGTTGTCCTCTATATTTAGTTCAACATTTCGCCCATCATCATGTTTCGATACTCGATTGGCCTTTGTTAAGACTTCGTCCGGAAAATAGTCGGAGACAAACGTAGATATCTCATCAAAACTGTATGCCTCGCATATCGACCCCTTGACATAAGCTCTATTCTTCACCTTTCTCTTAAGGTTTCCCATCACCCTTTCGAAAGGGTACATCCATCTATATTGAACTGGACCCCCTAACACGAGCTTCATAGGGAAGATGGATTTGCAAATGCTCCATGGAGTCAAAAAAACCAGGTGGGAATATTTTTTCCAGTTTACACGTGATCTCTATGATGTTCTTCTCAAGTACAGACATGTCTTTCTCATTTAATGATTTTGAACATAAGTCTTTGAAGAAAAGACTAAGATCCGTCAAAGCATCCCATATTGGTTTATCAAGCAGATCTCGAAATGCTATAGGCATAAACCTCTCCATGAACACATGACAGTCATGACTCTTCATCCCTTGCAATTTCCCACCCGTAACACACCTTACAATGTTTGACGCATATCCATCTGGTAGTTTCAGAGACTTAACCCATGTGCACACATCTTCAACTTGCTTTTTGGACAATGTGTACCTTGCATGCGGTTTGACAATCTTATCATTAGGAGATTCGTAAAGTTCTAATCCGGGACGCTTACAAATATCTTTCATGTCCAAACGTGCCTTATCGTTATCTTTAGTCTTCCCCGTAACATTCATCATAGTGTTAAACACATTGTCAAACACATTCTTCTCAATATGCATCACATCTAGATTATGACGAATCAAATTTGTAGACCAATAAGGCAGTTCCCAAAAGATGCTTCTCCGAACCCGGTTATGAGATTCACCAAACCCATTGATTATGTTTGTGGCATCAACCTTACCAAATGGGATAACCGGCAATCTATCACACGATCTCGCATCTCCGTTCCCGACAATCGCAGTGCAGACATATCATTGTCTACTTTCCCTTTCCTGAAGTGTTCTCTATTTCTTCGAAACGGGTGATCTACCGGTAAGAACCGACGATGACAGTCAAACCAACAAGGCTTTCGACCTTTTGATAGATTGAATGACTTTGTATGCTCCATACAATACGGACAAGCCAACTTCCTGTGTGTACTCCATCCAGCTAACATACCATAAGCTGGGAAGTCACTTATAGTCCACATAACCGCAGCCCTAAGGTTGAAATTTGTTTTCGTTGCAACATCCCAAGTCTGTACTCCATCCTCCCACAATACCTTCAACTCGTCTATAAGAGGTCTCAAGTAAACATCTAAGTTCTTTCCAGGACTCTTAGGACCAGGAACCACGAGTGAAAGAAATAAGTATGCTTTCATACACATCCAAGGAGGCAAGTTGTACGGAGTAACAATCACAGGCCAACATGAGTACAGAATAGCTGAGTGGCCAAACGGATTGAAACCATCGGTGGACAATCCAAGCCTCACATTTCTAGGTTCTAATGCAAATCCAGGATGTGCTAAGTTGAAATCTTTCCAAGCCTGCCCATCTGCGGGATGATTTAGTTCTCCATCTTTAGCTGGAGATTTCACATGCCAACTCATATGTTCAGCTATTCTTGAAGACATGTACAATCTTTTTAGCTGATGTGTTATTGGAAAATACCTTAGAATCTTAAACGGTATACTTGATTTTTTTGTAGTGACACCCTCTTTATTAGGCCTAAACCGATCATGACTGCAAAACGTGCACCTTGTCATCTGTTCATTTTCCTTATAAAACAACATGCAATCGTTGGGACATGCATCGATCTTTTGGTATCCAAGACCCAACTTCTTCACCATTTTCTTACAAAAGTAATAGTTACCAGATAATTTCTCACCGTCAGGCAACATACTCTTAATGGCCTTCAAGAGCGACTCAAAACACTCATGGCTCATGTTGTGATCAGCCTTGATGTTAAGTAATATCGCCACTGCAGACAATGTAGTGTGTTTGATGCAGCCATGCCACAATGCCTCGCTACCCTCGTCTAACAACTTAAAGAAGTCTTTGGCATCAGAATTCATAGGTTGCTCTCTGCCTTGCTTCCCAATCAAAATCTGGCCCTGCAATATCATGAACCATTTCATTCATACGATGAGTACTACTGCCCGAATTGTGTACTTGTGTGATGCCAGCACCTCTTCTCTGCCCATGTGCCCACCAGCATTCTTCATAATTTCTCATGAACCCAGAAACAAGTAAATGATAGTTTACCATGTCTCTGTCCATATAATTTACATTCTTACACTTCAAACATGGACATCGTATCTGCGACTTACCATTCATACATTCCGGGTGACTATACGCGTACTCCAAAAACACTTAGCAACCAGCTCTAAATTCAACTGTAGCATCTATCTGGGCACTTGACTTTCGTCGTGCCATCCAACTACAGTCCGAATAGAGGTCCATGATTCCACGGTACCTACTACAGACAACATGAGCTTATTAATCATATGACTTGAGCATACTTGTAAGCATGCATATGATTAACATTTAAGCATACTTGTAACCATATGACTTGAGCATACTTGTAATTAAATGACTTGAGATCGTATATACTTGTAATCATATGACTTGATTCATGTTAGCTTTATATCAGAGTTTGCTAACTTATTTATACAACTTTAAAGCCAAAACAATCTCTTTATTTACCAACTGTGTTTAGTTACCTTCTCTGTTGCACTAACAGTTCCCTAGCACTGTCTATTTTGGCTTAACAGCCCCATAACAACCAAGCTTGGCTTGGCCCCATGAGGCTTAGCTAAGTTTGGCGTGGCCTCGCGGCCCCAAGCCCAGCCCATCAGCTCCAACATCCCCTTAATAGGCTCTAGTGGATCACCAATAGGCTCGTTAATAGTATAAATGTTCGCAACTACCCGACCAATAAATTTTTTTTGCCAGAGTCTCCCCTGTAATATGGACTAGCCACATGCACGACGACATGTATATAAGGTCATTTCTAGGAACCCAAGACATAAACCAACAGTCCATATGAGATACCATAGGAATTGGATGGAAATTATGAACTTATCAGAATCCCAATGCTCATAAAATTGTTCATAATGAGAAAGCATTTGAGCATGAAGCAGCCCCAAATTTGCTTACAAAAATAACAATTTCCAATACAATTATGTAACAAATTACATATATAAATTCCCAATACAATGGAGTTTGTAGGAAAAAATTGCAAATTTAGAATTTGTTTGGTAGGTATGTAGGAAAATTATATAATTTTACTTGTATAAGTGAGCCAACTAGATTATATAAAAGAGACACTATCTGCAAACAGTTTTAATCTAGAGATTTACTACAAAAGAGTTTTGAAACTCAATCATTTTCCGTGGGAGCAATTATTCACGTTTTGATCCACATTATGATGTCAATGTCAAGTTCTCAGTCTACAAATGATTTTTTCACAATGACCAATATAATTGTTAAACTACAAACATAATCAGGGGATTCACGAGTCTATATCGTGTGCATGACTCCCTATAATAACCAAACTGTTATTACCTCTATTGCACAAAAAGAATTCCAAAATATAAATTTTATACTAACTACAATCTAATACATTCATCCTATTACCCAAATCAAGTTACCCGAAATATAAATTTTATACTAACTTCATCCTATCACTAACCAAGTTACCCAAATTGACATAAATTAACAAAATCAAATTACCCAAAGTACTGTGTATTACCTAAATAAATTTTACTCTAATCAAAACTTATAAACACCAAACATAATCATATTACCCTAATCGACTTCAAATACTAATAAAATCATAATCATATTACCCAAAATATGATTTAAGCATGCTAGCCATATTCATTCATTCAACTCTTTGCAATAAATTAACTCTTAAAACACAAATTCAGTAGCAAACATACTGATTTGGAGAAGAAGGAACAAAAATAACAAACAACCAAAAAAATTAAAGAAGAAGAACTTAAAAAATAGCTCTTACCTCTAAAATTAGTCTCTAATTTGAAGAAGAATGAACGCAAACTACTTCTCCTTCTTCTCTTCTCCCCCCTTTCTCCCTTTTCTCTCTATTTCGGTGACCTCCCTCTTTTTTTTCCCTTCCGATTTCTGTGTCGAGCGAACTGGTTACTGAATTCATTTATTTTGATCAGCGACCGCCATCTGCGACCGCAGGCGGTCACTGGATTTTAATGACATGGACTTATCAGCGACCGCATGCGGTCGCTGTTTTTAAGTGGTCGCAATAAAAATACGCGCCAACATTTCCTGCCAAATTTTGGGGGGAAATTTATTCTTGCGACCGATCTGCGACCGCAGTCGGTCGCTGATATAACTTAGCGACTATAATATAGCGTGGTCGCTGATATCGGTCGCTATTAATAATATCAGCGACCAGAAATGCGGTCACTGATATAATTGGTCGCTGATAGACCTTTTTCTTGTAGCGTGAGTCTCAGCAATGAAATATAATTTATGGATGTGATAATAATGAATATCCTTGGCCGTAGTGCATGGATAATTCATGGATGTGATATCAACGAATATCCTTGGTCGTAGTGCAGGGGTGATTCGATGATGTGGATTATTTATTAAGTTGAGTCTCAGTGATAAAATATTGATAATAAACTTTTTAAATTCGTAGAAGATAGTAGATATCATGCTCTACTTGACTCTTCTAAAATATAGTTGTATGTCTTTGGCCTGTAGTGTAAAGATGAATTGTTAATAAATATCTTTAGGCCGTAGTGCAAAGATGAATTTATTAGTATGATTATGAGCAGGGATTGTGATTTGGATATAACCATGATTTTTGATATTTCAGGTGAAGATAGGTGATGAAAATTATCTTCATCCTGGGTGCGAAAAGGAATTCAGAATCACAATTATGATTATGAGTTATTCATATGATTGTGGACAAGGAATTGCTGATTGATGTTACAAGGATAAAAAATTATTGGTGAACTTTTAACATGGAGAAGATAATAGACTTGATGGTCTATTTGACTCTTTTAATGAATTGCTCGTTCCGCTGCAACTATGGTTGAAAAGTTTATCATCTACCATATGTTCTAAATCTCTGATTTATTATTGACAAAAAGTTATTGATAATTTAATTATCTTTAGTTATGATATTCTTTACTAGGCTAGTTGTGCTCACCCTTTTGCTTCACAATTCCTTTCAGGTAATAAGAGTGTAGCTGGGTCGAGCGGGGGTAAAAGGGGAATAGAACGGTGGTCTATAGATGTTGAGGTTCTCCCTAAATAGTATGAAAATAATTTTATTGAGAGCTTTAAATAAGTGTGTCGTATTGTATACGTCATTTGATATTTAATTTTGGTGAACTGAATAGGGTGAGGCGAATCCAACTTTAGAAGGGTGTTTTGTCACTATCATACAAGATGTCTAATGACATACAACCTCATGTTATCATATGACAGGGTTGTGCACATTCACTTGCTGAGTATATCTGCAAGAACTACCTATATGATCTTTGAGTTTATTTAAAATATAATTTTACTTGGAGACAGTGGAGATAGCTATATGTCAAGAGAAGACCCACCATTGGAAGAAACATGATAATAATCTTCTCATTTTTTTTGTGTCTATTGGGTTAACCAAGGATAATTTTTTGGGACATATGATATCTATCATAACTTAGATTCATGGCATCCTGTGTACGAAGGTTTCCTTGAGCACTTTCCAAAGATTTTAATTTTTAAAATAATTTTTGAATGTACTTTTATGTAACGTACCATTGTAAGGTTGTGGTCGAGTCACTATGAGAGTTACATACATTTGTATTAAAACTCACAGTATACTTGTCGTCGTATTTTGCACGACAATTGTATAAATGAAGTTGTCAAGTACTGTATTTTCTGACGACCCAAGATGAATGATGTATACCTATTTTGGGGACGTCACATGTTACATATTTTTATTGGTATGCAATACATAAAAATATATTTATATTTATTTTTATTGTTACATATCAATAAAAATATATAAAATAGTCCATCGTAAGTCTCGCTACATATTTTATTACCATTGAATTCATAATTTATATCCATAATATTATTCGTTGCCATTGAATTACAACTCTCATTCATAAGATAAAACCAAGTTCCAATCATAAATGGATTCTGCCGTTTAAATTGGGATTCTAAAAGAATAGGTTCAAATAATCGAATATGAGCCCTAATCAAAGCCTGCCATTTTTTTGTACCAGGATCCAAAAATTTATTGAGACTGCATTAATGTAACAGAAAAATAGGGGAACCACATATATTATTATTACATGCATCTATCTTCAACTGATTCACATAATTTTTTGAAAACTCATATTTTCCGCATAAAAAAAATTATATTTTCTCACCAGTCTCTTTACATAAATATAAAATCACTTACTATTATTCATGTGAGAGAAATCATGTAAAAATATCAATTTTTAATTTTTTTTATTAAACATAATTTTTCAAGTATTTCAAATTATAAAGCAAGTTTGAAATTTATGCCAACTGAATCTCTCGTATGTAACTTATTTTAAAAACAGCTTTTTTAAATTAGGGATGACAATACTGCGGGTGTGGTTCTCAATTTTTAGTGATTTGGACCGCACCGGCCTTGAAAAGTCTTAAACCGGAACCACACTTGTAATATTCAGAAATTTTAAAAAAATAATAAATAAATAAATAATAATAAAAATAAGATAATAAATAATAATAATAATAATAATAATAATAATAATGAAATGAATTGGGTCAAACTAATTTCTAAGTATTTAAGTTTGGACTTGTACAACTATTTGAGCCCAAATTAAAGTGTTGAGTTTAAAATTAAATTGGAATAGGAGTAATATTAATATTAGGTTAAATTCCTTCCTAATTCATATACTGACATTAATTTAACGCTCCAAGAAAGGTTGTGAGATAAAAAGGAAAATTGTGAAAGAAAATTGTGAGGCTATATTCAATATAATTGTATCTTTAAAAAGTAATTATTGAATTTATTTTTGAATATAGTATAATTATTTTATTAGTTTGATTACAGTTTTACATAATTTGATTATGACGTTTGTTTATTCTGATTCGGTGCTATAATCTTGATACGTAACTGGAAATTTAAGTTGAATTGATTGATTAGTTATTTTCCTTTGGCTTGTAAAGGAGGTTCTAGCGAAATAGTCAGATAAAGAACATAGATATTTTAAGTATCACAGTCATGAAATAAATTAGAATTTAATTTACAGCTAAAAAGCGAAACTCGTGCTCCCTCTCGATAAATGATTATGTGAATTAAATATGAATCAGTTGAGTACATAGTATTAAATTGATTAAAAACTAATAGTACATAATGTATTACATAATTCGCATACCTCTGAATTATGAATCTCAAAAACAGGAAGTAATAATGACTATTAATATTTTATTATTAAACATTAATAGGTAATATTATATATATATATATATATATAAACAAAATTACATATAATAGTACATTTTTAGAAATAATTACAAAATTCATACACTTATAAAATAATTACAAAAGTATTACACTTTTTTGATTTTATTTTCAATCTTAACATAATTAAAGGTCCTTAAATTAAGGGATTAATATGTAATGGCTGACATGACAATATTAGTATAATTAGGATTTCTTAATTTTGGGGATTAATTTTGGTATATGTCATTTTCTCTCTCATCTCCTCTTATTCTGCCATTTTATTCTTTTCTGTCATTTTCTCTCTCATCTCCTCCTACTTTCATTTTCTGTACGCTACTGCACTTCTATTCTTCCATTTTTATATTTAAAGACAAAAGTTGAAGAGAGAAGATGAAGACGTCATTGAAGAGAGAAGATAAAGACGCCATTTTGCCATTTTCTCTCTTATTTCCTTCTATTCTGCCATTTTTGTATAAAAGATGAAGACACCATTTCTGCCATTTTCTTCTATTCTGCCATTTTTCTATCTCTTTCATTCTTTCAATTGTTCTTTATATTTCTTTGTACTCTGCTTTTGTAAGTACTTCTATTTTACCTCTCTCTCTCTTTCGCACTAATTTTTAAGATTTTCTCTTTAATTTCATTCATTTGGGGTTTATGATCTTAATTTTATGCAAAATGTGCGTTTGATTATGAATTTATGATCACTTTTTTTGTTGATTGGTATTTACCTTAGTATAAAAGTTTGGTTACCTCAGTATAAAAGTTTGGTAACCAAACTTTTATACTAAGGTAACCAAACTTTTGTACCAAGGTAACCAATCCACCTCCACACTATCAGTTTTTTCATAGTGCAGTTGGAAACCAAACATTCACACCAAGGTAACCTTGGTATGAAGGTTTGGTTACCTCAGTATAAAAGTTTGGTTACCTTAGTATAAAAGTTTGTTTACCTTAGTATAAAAGTTTGGTTACCTTAGTATAAAAGTTTTGGTTACCTTGGTATAAAAGTTTGGTTACCTTAATATAAAAGTTTGGTTACCTCAGTATAAAAGTTTGGTTACCTTGGTAATTACCAAGGTTTGGTTACCTTGGTATAAAAATTTGGTTACCTTAGTATAAAAGTTTGATTATCTTGTTATAAAAGTTTGGTTATCATGATATTACTAATGATCTTCTCCTCTGCAGTGTCTTGAGAATTTCCTTTTACTACCAGAAAATGGTTGCTCCCGCCACTACCTCCCCAACCTCCACCTCCACCGTCTTTGTAACCACCACTTGAGCCACCACCGCCATCTCTGCCACCACCGCCATTGTTACCTCCTCCATAGCCATCACCGCTGCCTCTGAAGCCACCATTACCACCTCCTCCGAAGCTGTCACCTCCTCTGAAAATTGCCTTCCCCACCTCCTGCAAAGTACAAAATTTGTGCAGTCTTTCCTATGAAATTTGAATTTGAATATTTGAATTTGAATTTATTTTTGTGGTTAGATCCCAGATATTTGAATTTGAATGATTAGTTATGACAGATATTTCTCCTTAATTTTAGGTTTCCTTATTAATATGAATTGCGTTATTTTTGTAATTATGTTGTGTGTGTTTTATTTTTGTAATTACTTTCTAATTGTTGTATATTAGTGTTAAGGACCCTAATTATTTGTTATTACAGAATGTTCATTTACTAATATTAAAGCAATTAAGTTTAAAAAAATAACATAAATTTTATAAGTTAGTAATTTAATTGATGGTCTTGTATTATTTTGATAATTATGTAGATCGGAGAGGTCTTGCGGTGTAATATTTGGGTTCGGTAAATTATTTCGGTATTATATTCAGGTACAGATTCTGTACTCATTCAGCGATAATCCTTTCAATTTTGAATTGATGGTTTAGCTTTTTGTTTAGAAGTTAATTATTGTTTCACATAATTCATTCTCAAATTCATATAATAGTTTCATGTTGGCGTTGATATGTAGAACTCGTATTTGCATTCTTGACACTAGTTAATCATGTCAATATTATTTGGAGACTTTATTTGTTGATATCATTATTCTTATATTTTTGTTCACTTTTGGGAAGTTATTTTGACCGTTGGTATCTTGTGAGAATTAAGTATGTTCGTATTTGAAATAATTTAATGTCATTTGGAAATGGTCATGTAAGCCTTGTGATTTGAACACCTTTTGCCTTATATTTTGTAGTTTGATTTTAGGGTATACATGAACTAACCACTTGTGGGGGGTACCACAAGCATGTCTTCTTGACACAAGGGCATGACACCTTCTGTGACGGTGTGATAAGTCCACGAAGTATCCTTTTGTATACTCTGGGTATGAGTTTTTGGCCATTTGATATATTTGTTCATGATACGTATAGGTCAACCCAATATTTAATTTGATTTGATTCATTTGGTGGATTAGTGGCGTATGTGTCGTGCGTACTATCCGTTTTGATTTGCTTATGTATTTTGTTAACCTTTGGCTATTTGTATTTGAGCTCAGTATGAAATTATTACCTTATAAACATTTGATTCAACCTTATTTTGTTTAGAATTCTCTTAACTATAGTTGTCAGTTTGTCAGTGTAATCAGTTGTACAATGTCTCACCAATTTTGATATATTCACATTTGGTTCGTAGTCTGTAATGTTCATAGTTTGTATTTGTTCGTTCATTCAGTTCTCTTGGTACATATTTTTTTATATATGTGCATCTTTATATCCGTACTAGGCACGTAAGACCCCAACTTTTTTTAATAAAGATGATTTTTCTATAAATATTATTTTTAAATATTATGGAATGAATTTGATATAATAGTTGTGGGTAATATTTATAAATTTTGTAAAGTACGCAAGTTGTTATATAATATTCAATTGGTCGGGGAATATTAGTACGACGACACAATTATTGGTGGACCCCACACTGGAATTATTGTCGGATTGATAAAACGACAAAAATATTTTATGAAAATAACGGCGGAAGTTTTACTGTTAACTGTTGAAACACCCGGTGCTAAAAGTACAGTAATACGCGTGGTTGCATAGTAGCACACAATATTGATTATTGATGCTTACGTGAGAAGTCACTCAGTTTTGTTCAATTATTGCTACAATAATTGCTGCATAGTATCTCACGTTATTTGATTCAATTATTATCGATATTTTATATATTATTAAATCAATAATTGAGATGACAAAGTTATTAATATTATTATTTGCAATATTAACGATGTCTAGAAGTTCTGTCAAGGAGAGGTTTGGTCACCTAATTGCGCGTCAATAGAGAAAAATCCTTATTGGAAAGCCCCTTCTTTCCTGGAAATGACCTGGTCGATTAATATTGTGAATTATAATAATGATGATAAATATTGTTAAAAATATTTAGGTGATTTTTATAAAGTATTTATTATAAATTTTATTGTATTCATGGACCCCTATTTACCCATTTTTCAAAATAATCGGTAAAAATTTATTCTTTATAATAAAGGTAGGGCCCACATGTGGGGGCCACATGCGGAAGAAATATATTTTGGATGAAGTTACAGGCACGGGTGGGAAATTGGGGGGGGGGGTTTCTTTTAAAAGAGGGAATGTTATATATATATATATATATATATATATATATATATATATATATATATATATATATTATAAATTTTATTTTATTTGATTATAAATAGAATATATTATATTTTATTTAAAGATTTTGTTTTATTAGAATATTTTATTATACTGCATAGTAAATTAATATGGACCGTCCGTTTAAAAGTAAATCAATCTGGACCGTTCATGAATTAGTTACTATTTAGTCAATTCTCCTATAAATAGAAGCTCATTCCTTCATTATTTCTTACGAATTCATTGAAACTCCAGAGAGAGAAACTATAGAGAGAAAGAAGAAAAGTATTCTGCTACTTCACTACTTCCATATTCAGTTTCTTCTAAAGGAAGGGGTATTATTTCTTTCATATTCATGAAGAGAACTTCTGTTATTCCATTCTTTATT
Organism: Panax japonicus; assembly: GCA_020205505.1. NCBI lineage: Eukaryota > Viridiplantae > Streptophyta > Magnoliopsida > Apiales > Araliaceae > Panax > Panax japonicus. The sequence goes on from CM035098.1 coordinate 35,034,600, forward strand.
ATTCTGTTGGAATAACCTATATACGTGGTCTGCCCTATACTTGGTGAAATTCTTATGTTATTCCATTCTTTATTATTATGTTGGAATAATATGTCTATGCGAAGTACCGCATTCATAGTGAAATTCTTCTGTTATTCCATTTGTTATTATTCTGTTGGAACATCCTGTCTTTGCGTTTACGCATGACCTGGTTCCGTTATTTATTATTCTGTTGGAATATCCTGTCTATGTGTTTAGCATGACCTGGTTCCATTCTTTATTATTCTGTCGGAATATCCTGTCTGTGCGTTTACGCATGACCTGGTTCTATTATTTATTATTCTGTTGGAATAACCTGTCTGTGCGGTCTATTGCATGCCTGGTGATTATTTATTATTTGTTATTCCATTCTTTATTATACTCAGTTGGTTAAAGTTTTGATTTCTATACTTCATGAATTTAGTGGAATATCCTTAATATTTGCGCTTCGTCCAATATCTTTTCATGAAAATATTCTTCTAAGCATTCTTGAATTTTACTCTACAAAGAAGTATCATGTTGACAATTTAGAAATTATTAGTTCTTGGATAAATTAATTTTTGAACTTGTTTTATTGAATTCTTATATCATTGTCATCATCCTCATGTTTATATTTTGTTGAAAGTCATTTGTGTGGTCTGTAGTGCATAGATGGACTTGGTATGATTATGACAAATGATTATTCGGTGTAATCATGACCGTAATATTACATATGGTGTGGTAAAAGTCCTCATTGGCCCGTAGTGCATTATTGGTCAGTTGTTGGCATGATCATGACCATTGATGAATACATGAATATCCTTGGCCCGTAGTGCATGGATAATTTTTGGTTGTGATACTAATGAATATCCTTGGCCGTAGTGCAGGGATGATGTGGATTATTTTTTAAGCTGAGTCTCAGCGATAAAAGTGATGAAAAACCTTTTTAAATCATAGAAGTAATGAAGGAATGAGCTTCTATTTATAGGAGAATGGACTGAATAGTAACTAATTCCTGAACGGTCCAGATTAATTTACTTTTAAACGGACGGTCCTGATTGGTTTACTATAAAATATTCTAATAAAACAAAATCTTTTAAATAAAATATAATATATTCTATTTATAATCTAATAAAACGAATAACTTTATAAAAGTATTTTATTTTATATAAAAAGATTTTACTATACAAATACTATGCAGGCACTATGCAAACACTATACATAATAAAATCTAATTATTGTCTAATAAAACAAATAACTTTATAAAAGTATTCTATTTTATATAAAAAGCTTTTCTATTTTATTACATTAATAATACTAATAAAACAAAACTTCATCATCATTATTATAATTCACACTATTAATCGACCAGGTCGTTCCCAAGAAAGAGGGGGCTTTCCAATAAGGATTTCTCCCTATTGGCGCGTAATTAGGTGACCAACCTCTCCTTGGCAGAACTTCTAGACATCGTTAATATTGTAAATAATAATATCAATAACTTTGTTATCTCAATTATTGATTTAATAATATAAAAAATATCGACAATAATTGAATCAAACTAAGTGACTTATCACATAAGCATTAATAATCAATATCGTGTGTTACTATGCAACCACGCGTATTTTACCATCGATTATTTTATGAAAACTTGCTTACTTTGAAAATTTTTTAAATGTCAGCCTTAACTTTAAACTTTTATCAATTTAACTATTCAACAAAATAGAAAAATTGAATACTTTTATTTCATAAAATTCGGGGTCTCACAATCTCATCTCCTTATGAAATTTCGCCCTCGAAATTTACGCGCGTACCGGCTATTTCGAAGAGATGAGAATACCTTACTTTCTTTTCGAATTGTTCCTTCCCAGTTATATCCTCTGTATCATAATTTTTCCATTGCTCATCTCCTGTATTTTAGATATCATTCTAGAATATATCTTCAAAACAAAGGTTAATTGACATATCACAATTTGTCAACTTATCAAGTAAACAATTTCAGCTTAGGTAAGTCTCACACTAGCGAAGTATATTACTCGTCTCTCCCCTCCTTGTTCTAGACTCATATCTCCGCCAACGACCATATCCCTAAGCTCTGATACCAAATGTGACGCCCCCAAAATAGGTATACATCACCCATCTTGGGTCGCCAGAAAATACACTACTGACAACTTCATTTATACAACTTTCGTGCAAAATACGACGACAATTACACTGTGAGTTTTAATACAAATGTATATAACTCTCATGGTGCCTCGACCACAACCTTACAATGATACGTTACATAAAAGTACAATCAAAACTAATTTGGAAATTAAAATCTTTGGGAAATGCTCAAGGAAACCTTCGTACATAGGAGGCCATGAATCTAAGTTATGATAGATATCATATATCTAGAGAATTATCCTTGGTTAACCCAATAGACCCCAAAGAAAAATGAGAAGATTACTATCATGTTCTTTCCAATGGTGAGTCTTCTCTTAATATATAACTATCTCCACTATCTGCGATTGAACATTATATTTCAAAGAAACTCCAAGATCATATAGGCAGTGCTCGTAGATATACTCAACAAGTGGATGTGCACAACCCTTTCCTATGATAACACGAGGTTGTATGTCATTAGACATCTTGTATGATAGTGGAAAAACACCCTTCCAAAGTTGGGGTCACCTCACCCTATTCGGTTCACCAAAATTAAATATCAAATGATGTATACAATAAGACACACTTATCTAAAGTTCTCAATAAAATTATTTCTATACTATTTAGGGAGAACCTCAACAGCTATATACCACTGTTCTATTCCCCTGTTATCCCCGCTCGACTCGGCAACACTCTTATTACCTGAAAGGGATTGTGAAGCAAAAGGGTGAGCACAACTAGCCCAGTAAAGAATATCATAACTAAAGATAATTAAATTTTCAATATCTTTCGTCAATAATAAATCAGAGATTTAGAACATATGGTAAATGATAAAACTTTTCAACCATAGTTGCAGTGGAACGAGCAATCCATTAAAAAAGTCAAATAGACCATCAGGTCAATTATCTTCTCCATGTTAAAAGTCCACCAATAATGTTTTATCCCTGTAACATCAATCAACAATTTCTGTCCACAATCATATGAATTACTCATAATCATAATTGTGATTCTGAATTCCTTTTCGTACCCAGGACGAAGATAATTTTCATCACCTATCTTCACCTGAAACATCAAAAATCATGGTTATACCAAATCACAATTCCTACTCATAATCATACTAATAAATTCATTTTTGCACTACGGCCAAAGATATACAACTGTATAACCAATAATCAATAGTTCATCTTTTCACTACAGGCCAAAGATATACAACTTTAAAACCAATAATTCTGAGACTCAACTTAATAGTATCACGACCACGAATTATCCACGCACTACGGGCCAAGGATATCCGTGTTTTTCATTACGGTCATGATTATATCGAATAATCCCAGATCATAATCATATCAAGTCCATCTATGCACTACGGGCCAAAGATGACTTTTACCACATCATTTATAACATTACGCTCCTGATTATACCGAATAATCCATGGTCATAATCATACCAAGTTCATCTATGCACTACAGATCACAGATGACTTTCAACACAACATAAGAATGAGAATGATGACAATGATATAAGCATTAATCAAACGAAAACACGGATAAATATTAAAGACTTTAAATTTATCCAAATATTATTAATCACTTAATAAACTCATAATCTAATATTATTAATATAAAAAAAATTTAATCACTTCTTAAACTTATAAATAATTTATTTCAATTGTTTACACTTTACCAAATAATGCATTTAATCATTCAAAAATGCCATATTCATAAGGTTGCATCGCCAATAATCAAATCCCTCATCAAAAATCTGCATATACCCTATATAGGATTTTCAAGCCATAAAATCCTATTTTCTAACTTTGTTACTTCACATAACATATTTAACTCATATGTTCGTAACTAAACCATTTTCATGAAAAATACCAAATCAGTCCCAAAAATATTTCTTTTCTGGGATTTAGCAGAATATAGTCCCATAATGAACATATATTTTTCTCGGAATTTTTAAAATTTATTTACTATTTTTCAAAAATCAATTTCTAATTAATTCCTTAAGAAATTGGCTACCTCAAGTTTAACTCCAGAAATTTCCAACTCTTGGCAGGATCTTACACATGTTAACGTGAGCTTCCAGTTTAAATTTAATGGTCATCGGAGTTATAGAACTCCGGTTATAGTATTTTTTGTCGAAAAAACCTAAATATTGAAATGGTCATAACTTGTTCATTTTAAGTCGGAATGGGCTCATTTTTGGATAGGAGATACTTTATACCATATATTTTCATGTCCAAAAAGCCCAAAATTTTTCTCATAAATAAAGTGGCTGAAAATTCCCTTTTAAAAATATGGACAGTAGCTGTTTACCATTTTTAGTTTTTCGTGCTTTGCTAAAATCAATCCACACGAAAATCTAGAACACCTTTTCCAGTGATTCCACTTGGATAAGTTGAAAAACTCATAGATATAACTCTAGAACCTAACCGTACTCAAAAATTCAAAATATAATAAGAGATATGGTCAATTAAATTTTATTTTCCATTTTCACCAAAAATCTGATTTTCAACACTTTGTGATTTCTAAGAAACTTAAATGTTTTCACATAATAACTAACATAACTCATCATAACACTTACTAATACTACATATACCCATGATTTTCATTTGTACAATGCTTTTATTATGACTTTCATCATAATCCATGTAAATAAATTATTTCCACAATTTAATAAGGAATGAATACAAAGGATCATTCACCATGCTTGTGGTAATCCACATAGACAGGTTATTTCAACAGAATAATAAAGAATAGAATAACTGAAGAATTCACCATGCATGCGATAGATCACACAGAAAGGTTATTCTCAACAGAATAATAAAGAACGGAACCAGGTCAGGCGTAATTCGCACCGACAGGATATTCCAATAGAATAATAAATAATGGAACTAGGTCATGCGTAAACGCACATACATGATATTCCGACAGAATAATAAAGAATGGAATAATAGAAGAATTTCACCATGTATGCAGTACTTCGCATATATAGGTTATTCCAACATAATAATAAGAAATGGAATAATAGAAGAATTTCACCATGTATAGGGCAGTCCACGTATACAGGTTATTCCAACAGAATAATAAAAAATGGACTAACAGAAGTTCTATTCGTGAATACGAAAGAAATAATACCTTTACGAGTACAACAAATAATATCCCTTACCTTAGAATAAACTGGATATAGGAGTAGTGAAGTAGCATAATACTTTTCTTCTTTCTCTCTATAGTTTCTCTCTCTAGAGTTTCAGTGAATTCGTAAGAAATAATGAAGGAATGAACTTCTATTTATAGGAGAATGGACTAAATAGTAACTAATTTCTGAACAGTCCAGATTGATTTACTTTTAAACGGACGGTCCAGATTGGTTTACTATAAAATATTCTAATAAAACAAAATCTTTTAAATAAAATATAATATATTCTATTTATAATCTAATAAAATGAATAACTTTATAAAAGTATTCTGTTTTATATAAAAAGATTTTACTATGCAAACACTATGTAGGCACTATAATAAAATATAATAAATTCTAATTATTGTCTAATAAAATAAATAACTTTATAAAAGTATTCTGTTTTATATAAAAAGATTTTTTGTTTTATTAAATTAATAAAACTAATAAAACAAAATTTCATCATCATTATTATAATTCACATTATTAATCGACCAAGTCGTTCCCAGGAAAGAGGGGCTTTCCATTAAGGATTTCACCCTATTGACGCGCAATTAGGTGACCAAATCTCTCCTTGGCAGAACTTCTAAACATCATTAATATTGCAAATAATAATATTAATAACTTTGTTATCTCAATTATTGATTTAATAATATAAAAAATATCGACAATAATTGAATCAAACTAAGTGACTTCTCACGTAAGCATTAATAATCAATACTGTGTGCTACTATGCAACCACGCGTATTTTACCAACGATTATTTTATGACAACTTGTTTACTTTGAAAATTTTTCAAATGTCAACCTTAACTTTAAACTTTTATCAATTTAACTATTCACCAAAATAGAAAAATTGAATACTTTTATTTCATAAAACTCGGGGTCTCACACCTTACCTTAGAAGAACTGGATATTGAAAAAGTGAGGTAGCAAAATAATTTTCTTCTTTCTCTCTATAGTTTCTCTCTCTAGAGTTTCAGTGAATTCGTAAGAAACTTTAAACTTTTATCAATTTAACTATTCACCAAAATAGAAAAATTCAATACTTTTATTTCATAAAATTCGGGGTCTCACACCGTACCTTAGAAGAACTGGATATTGGAAAAGTGAGGTAGCATAATACTTTTCTTCTTTCTCTCTATAGTTTCTCTCTCTAGAGTTTCAGTAAATTCGTAAGAAATAATGAAGGAATGAGCTTCTATTTATAGGAGAATTGACTGAATGGTAACTAATTCATGAACAGTCCAGATTGATTTACTTTTAAACGGACGGTCCATATTGATTTACTATGCAGTATTAATAAATTATTCTAATAAAATAAAATCTTTTAAATAAAATATAATATATTATATTTATAGTCTAATAAAATAAATAAATTTATAAAAGTATTCTGTTTTATATAAAAAGATTTTACTATGCAAATACTATGCATAATAAAATATAATATATTCTAATTTTTGTCTAATAAAATAAATAACTTTATAAAAGTATTCTGTATATAAAAAGATATTACCATGAAAAACACTATGCATAATTAAATATATTATATTCTAATTATTTTCTAATAAAACAAATAACTTTATAAAACTATTTTGTTTTATATAAAAAGCTTTTATGTTTTATTACATTAATAATACTAATAAAATAAAATTTATATATAATATATATATATATATATATATATATATAATATATATATATATATATATATATATAAACTTCCGTGACTTCAAAAAAAACACCTCAATATATTTAACAACATTTATTATCATTATTATAATTCACAATATTAATCGACCAGATCGTTCTCAGGAAAGAGGGGCCTTTCCAATAAGGATTTATCTCTATTGGCGCGCAATTAGGTGACCAAATCTCTCATTGGCAGAACTTCTAGACATCGTTAATATTGCAAATAATAATATTAATAACTCTGTCATCTCAATTATAGATTTAATAATATATAAAATATCGACAATAATTGAATCAAATAACGTGAGATACTATGCAACAATTACTGAAGTATTAATTGAACAAAACTGAGTGACTTCTCACGTAAGCATCAATAATCAATACCGTGTGCTACTATACAAGCACGCGTATTACTGTACTTTTACTACCGAGTAGTTCAACAGTTTTAACGGTAAAACTTCCGCCGTTATTTTCATAAAAATATTTTTGTCGTTTTCTCAATCTGACAATAATTCTGTTGTGGGGTCCACAAATGATTGTTCCGTCGTACGAATATTTCCTGTTAAAATGAATATTCCCTGACTAATCAAATATTATATAACAACTTGCATACTTTTCAAAATTTATAAATATTACCCCCAACTATAACTTTATATCAAATTCATTCTATAATATTCAAAAAAAAATATTTTGAGAAATTTAAATCTTTATTCATAAAATCTGGGGTCTCACATTATAAGGAAATCTATAAAACACATTATGTCTAGCCGAAGGAATTGGCTTTGACTGCATTATACAGTCAATTCATGCGCAAGATACATGAATCACAAAGCTTGTCCAGAAGAACATAAATAAGGGTTTAGAATACTTGCCTTCAGCGTCTTCTACAATTAATACACTTTCCTTTTGACTCTTTAAGGGTTATACAATATATAAGTACATAACATACCACATTAGGTCATAAACAATCATGTATGGTCACTAATGTATCTTACCCTTCTTCTCAATCTAATCATTTATTAGATTGGTTAATGTTCGTTACGGTTAATCGTATTACTTTGTATTTACGTTCAAGTAATCTTTCGTCAACCTTTAGTTGTTTAACTTACTGTTATAATAATCTATAATGAGTTTACTTTAAGTTTTATTAAAGGTTATAATTCACCTTCAATCAAATTATCTTTTCTTTACAAGCATTTCCCTTCCTTACTGTCTTTTTCCTAGTGCTGGCGCTGCGGTGCCAGCTTCCCTAATAAAGATCGCCCTGCGGCGCGACTCAGTAGAGGTTAAGGGTTTAGCCTGGCACTGCAGCGCCAACTTTACACTCTTGGGTCGCGCTGTGGCGTCGACCCTGTACCTCAGACAAATTTCATAGTTCTTTTCTTCTGCAAACTTTTTGGGCTCATAACTTATTCATTATAAGTCGAAATTTGCTCGTTCAAAAGCTGTTAGGTCACATATCATGTGTAATATGATGTCATTAGAAAATCTTACATTTTTGAATTCTTTAACAAGGAATTCACCGATTAAGTTCTTTATTACGAATTTGTTAAACGTTCGTGAACGTTCATAGCTCGTTTCTTCGTTTTAAGTCGGAACTCGATCATTCTCGAGTCCACAACTCTAAAAATACAAATTTAGAATATTCTCCATCAAAAACCAACGTTTACGAGTTTAACAGTGACTTTTGTCTTTCATTATGAGAATTTCACAATTTCGACGATTATCGTCTAATATCGTAAATTTCGCCATAACTTCGTTACTTGAGATTTTTACACCGTTCAAAATGGATTCATTCCATCATTCTATCATCCTAACCAAACATATTTCATCTAATCCTATACACGATGGTTTTAAACTTGTCCATCAACAACAACATGACAATTCTTCACATGTTCTTCATTAGTTCATAACTTTTATGATTATAATTCACTTACAACATGGTTTATTTGTAACGACCCCAAAATTCACACAATTCAACTATTAAATTCGGTCGTTAATAATACGTCTAGCTTCAAAGTTTACATCATTATTCGATATTAAACTTAATTAAATGCGGAATAATTAAAACCTTTCTGTCTTCTTACTTTAATTCCCTGAATCAAAACCTTTACCATCTACATGTCTTTGAATCATATATAATCCATGATTCACATTATCAGAGTTAATATATATATATATATATATATATATATATATATATATATATATATATATATATATACTTACATATCAAATCAATATCTTTTATACATCAGACAACTCAAACTTTAACTTTATAACTTAACATAAATTATACATCTCATGAACCTTAATTATGGTTTAAAGAAATAAAAATATTTAGCTAAAATATTAATCTTCGTGTATTATTTTTGATCCACGTCTCCTTAACCTGCAAAAATGATTATTTGAAAGGTTGAGCTCGATAGCCCAACAAATCTAACAGTTTTTATGCAACACATAACACATAAATAACATGCTCATCTTGTACATCATAAACATTGGACTAACATAACATATGTGCTATAGTTCATATAACAAGTATAAAGATTGAGTTCCTTACTCAATCAATGTAGTCATAAATTGACTTTAACGTCTCATACCTTCAACATATATATATATATATATATATATATATATATATATATATATAACACATCATGCTATTTACAATAAAGATTTAAAACAGTTCATCATCAAGTTCACATAGCAAATAGGAACTGAAAGACTTGCCTTGATCGTTATTTACCAATAATAGTTTAACAACTTACAGCTATCTACACTTTACGTGCCCTACACAATTATATAATTATTCACATCAACTATTAGTCACATAGCAATGCATAGTAGTTGTAATATAAACTTTAATCTATATCTCATAACCCTTCCTATTATCAATACACAATATTCAATTTGATTGTGTTAACTTTCGCCTTACATCACACTATATTTCATACTCGAAGTTCATTCAAGTGTTTAAGTCTTGCTAGGAATTATTATTGGTTTTATATTAACCCCATTTCATATCTTATAATATTCATTTCATTTGACTTAAAACACTTTTTATGCTCATTAACACTTGTCACGGTGTTTTGACGTTTATTCATCACACGCCCGATTTGTGTCTCTTGTGTATGCTTAGTATGTTTATATAACTTATCTAATACATCATTTATCAATGTTAAGCATCATTATATTTACTAACATTTATGTTTTATAACTTAGAGCAACATCTTTTATTGTTAAAAGCACTACACTTGCATACGTGCATGCCCGACGCCCTCCGATTGCCTCTAAAAACATAACAGTCCCAAAGATGGCCATTTTGACCCCTTCTAACAACCTATAATTGAAAAACTTAAAGAATAAAAGTTGTAGGTCTATTCGTCCTTGTTTCGGGTCATCATGAATCGCCTCAATCAGAGTTTGTATGAAAACGTTATGCCTATTTTACTAAAATAGGTTAAAACAGCCACACCTGACACACTTTGGGCACGGCCGTGCCCATTTTCTACATAATCCCAGCTTGCCCGCACCATTTGGCAGTGCCCAGCTGCGCACCCATGTTCTTGGGCAGTGCACCCATGCTTGGCTTACCCAGATTACAATTTTCTCAATGTTGTTACTTCAAATATTCATAACTTCTTCATTTTAAGTCAGAATTAGTTGATTTTTGATTCGTTTAACTCGTTAAACTCGTAGCTACTCATCTACAGAATAATTCAAAAACTTTAAAAACATTAACACACCATTTTAAGGGTTCCAATTTAGTGTTCATGATATATTTTCATGTTTTAAACATATTTAGCGTAATCATTCATCACAGATTCGATTCCTAAGAAAATCAGTCTGTTTAAACTTCGTTGTTTTCATTTTTCAACATACTAACAACTTCTATTGTTAATTTTAGATTATATACATGATCTAACCATCAGTTTAAGCCTTAAAATAGACCAAAATACAAATACTAAGCTATAAACCAATTTCTTCTTCTAACACATGTTTCCACGAATTTGATTACATGAAAACATGTTATAGATTACATATAACAAATGATACATACTAATTAACATATATGATCAATCTCTTAACATTTTAATTCTCAGAACCAATTACAAAGAAGAACTCTTAGAAAAGCTACTATAAGTTTTAGAATTTTTCTCTTACCTCTTAAATCTTCTTTAGATTGATTCAATGATGAAGATTACTTGATTACTCTTCTTCCCCTTCTTTGATCCTCAGACTTTTGCTCCCAACTTCATAGAGAATTTTATTTTCTCTTGATTTATCTCTAAGTCTTTCTCTTTCTCTCTATTTTGCCAAACCACGTAAACAAAATAAACTGATGGCTTAACGCGGGTGTTACAACTGATGGCTTAACGTGGGTGTTACAAAGGAGAAAGGTAACAAGGCCATCTTTGGCTAGAACCCTAAATCTCCTTTTTAATTTATTTTAATAATTCTGCTTATCATATAGTATATGTTCTTTGCTCTAAATGTCACACTTAAATTTAATTAAACTTATTTATTAATAAATCTAATTAAATCTTACTAACAAAATTATAATCTCTAATTAGACAATTATAATTTTATTTAATAAATCATCAATCTTCTAATTTAATTATTTTATTAAATTAGAATATTATCATTATCCTCATGTAATAAAATACGTACCAATTCTTAAATTATATAATTTAATCAATAGTATCACACTTACATAAATTATCCCATAATAATTACTATCAAATATATTTATATTTATTCACCATTTTAATTAAGTGAATTACTCTCGTTATTTATGAAAATTTTAACGCATACCAATTTCATTGCCATAAAGCATAATAATCGAATTATATTATTTTATAATATAATTTTCAACTTAATTAAATTAACTAATATTATTTAGTTAATTTTCTTTCTATAACAATCTCATTTAATTTCTTCAATAGTTAAATTAATTATTAAACCTTATTTTCCCAACATATACATCTCTTTTATATTCACACTTAATCTCTTCACTCCAAATCACATATTTCAATATCAATTGCAAATGTATATACTTACCCACACTCAAAACACATAATTCAAAATATATACATCTCATAATAAGAATTTTAATTATCATATTCTTATTTTAATAACTTATAAAAATTCGGGTTGTCACATCCTTCCCCCTTTGTAAGACCCTAAATTATTTTTTTAATAAAATAGAATTTCCTCTATTTATTATTTTGAAATAGTAAGGGATTGATTTGATTAATATGGATAGTTATGGGTAAAATATTTTAAATAAGAAAGTGGTTATAAAATATTCATTGTTAGCGGGGAATATTCGTTTGGTCGTGTAATATTCTGGCTGTAGGAGAATATTTGTACGACTAGTATAACGACTAGTATAACGGAAAGCGATTGGATGAAGAAAACGACTAGTATAAGTTGTTTATACATAACGGCGTAGTTGTTACCGTTAATACTGTTGGAATACTCGGTGGTTAAAATACAGTAGCACACGATATTGCACCAATTATTGATTCTTACGTAAGAAGGCACTACTCAATAATTGTTACAATAATTACTGTTCAATATTTTATTTTATTGATTCAATAATTGCTATATTATTATTGTTTCAATAATTATCAATGCACAATATTTTTCATTATCAGATTAATAATTCATATTATTTGAATAATATTATTAGATAGCATTATTGGCAATGTCTAGAAAGTTCTATCTAAGGAGAGGTTTGGTCACCTAATTGTGCGCCAGTAAGGAGAAATCTTCATTGGAAAGCCCCCTCTTTCTTGGGAACGGCCTGGTTGTCAGAATTGTGATTCTGTAATATTATTTGTCAATAATTAATTATTGATTTATATGATAAGGAAAATATTCATTTTATGTGGATATAGATGGAGAAAATTTTTAAAGTGACAATTGTTGAAAATTGATATTTTATCTTTTCTGATAAAATAATTTATTTAAATATATTATTATATTTTAATAATATAATAATGGTGATATTTTTACATTGAATATGTGATATATGAATAAATGAGGAGGAAGAGTATTTTTGTTACAAAAAATGTTTAACACATGTTTTGTGTTACAAAAAAATTGTTTAACACATGTTTTGTGTGTTGATGTACCCCATTTTGACTGAAATTTGATTATAGCCTGTAAAATCATCCGTATTTGGATTTTGGTCAATTTCTATTTGGAATTTGGAAAAACTTTCTTCTGCAAAGTTGTAGAGATTTAAATTTCCTATAGAATGGACATAAGATTTGAATTTTTCAGATAAAATGGCTATTTATTATGGATTATTGAAGTTCTAAAATATTGAGTTTGAATTGATTTTGTTACAAAAATTGTTTTAAACATGTTTTTAATTTTTTTGTATGGAAAATGAGTTTTTGATGTGGTGGGCTAAGGAAAATTTGATTATGAATATATTATTTTATTAAATTTTCTTATTTAGTGTTCTAAGCATTTTCTATAAATAGGGTGCTTAGGTTAGATTTGAAAATCACACCAGAAACTGAAGTTTTCTCTCTTTATATTATCGAGCGTATTCTTGTGAGTATTTTGATATCTTGAGTGTTGCTATACGGTGCAAGTTTCCTTCAGCGTTATATCTGATATTCTAGCCAGAAGTACTATTCTTTTAAGGTAAGGGATGCTATTTTTTTATGAATGATATTATTTCTTTCAATATCATTATACAAGAATATTGGTAAGATTTTTCTTGTGAAATTCTAATCTTTTCGTGTCGAGGTTACTATTCATGAGTTACTATTCACGAGTTAGTATTTATGAGTTACTATTCACGAGTTACTATTCATGAGTTACTATTCACAAATACTATTCACGAAGCATGATAATTTTCTTGTGAAATTTCTACCTTTTAGTGTCGGAGTTACTATTCACGTATACGACACTATTCACGTATACGACACTATTCACGAATATGACACTATTCACAGAAAAATTAAATTTTCTTTTTTGTGTCCAATATTGTCTATTATGGTTCCTATCTTTGATTGGATCTATGTTTTGATCTTCATTTTTGAATTTTGCTCTACAATAGTTTATTATGGAGTAATTTTGAACTTGGATTGTCTAAAATACGAATCCTTAATATTTGTTATTTTGTCTCACTGGATTAGTTCTCTTTAAAATATATTTTTCATCATCCTCAGTCCTAAATGATGATATTACTGAATATCTTTGGCTTGTAGTGCAAAGATGAATGATTTCTTGATGAATATCTTTGGCTCGTAGTGCAAAGATGAACATGTGTTTAGATGAACATGACCGACTGATTAATATCTTTGTCCTGTAGTGCAAAGATGATTATTTGATTCAAGATGTATATTGATTGATGTTACAGGGATAAAATATCGATGATGGACTTTTAAATTCATAGATGATAGTAGATTTCATTCTCTACTTAACTCTTCTAATGAATTATTGTTTCCAATGCAGTTGTTGATCTAAAACTTGTTGTCTATTGTATTCTATCAGATTTTTCCCTGTTAAGGACTAACGATAATTTTTTTGTACATTATCTTAGTCATAATATCCTTTACTGGGCTAGTTGAGCTCACCTTTTTCCTTTTTGTTCCATTTTTATTCTTAGGAGGCGAGATTATAGCAGGAACTAGTCGGGGTGTGGAGTGATGGTTCAAGATAGTTGTTTTAGTAGTCCTCACTATTTTGTAAAATAGTGTATCAATAATTGTAATGAGGACTTCATTTTAGTGTTGACATTATCTAGAAGACAATATTTGTATTTAAACTCACAGTATGTTGTCGTATTTTGCACGACAATTGTAATAATGAAGTTGTAGTTGTTTATGTACCATATATTTGGCGAATCAGAATAGGTTGGGTGGATTGGACGTATTTTGGGGGTGTCACACCCTTATAAGGATTCCGTCCTCGGAATCAGCGAAACCTCCCTTACTCGATTTTCACCAAATATCTTTTCAAAATTTATCGTTGAATATCTCCAACACATTACTTTAATATAGGTTTTATTTGTGACAACCCGAGAATTTAGAAAATTATTTAAATCTTAAATAATGGATTAAAGGTTGAATAAAAAACCTAGACAGAAAATAAGTGAATGGATTTGAGATTTCTGGGTAAAAATTTTGTGAATTTAAAATTTTTTGGTGAAGGCTTACAGTGTTAAATGTATAAGTGCATATGCTCTGTGTGTATGGTTATGTATGTGTACAGAATATGGTTAAGGGTCAAGGGTTGACCAGATAAAATATATCAGTGTTCAAACCCTAATATTACATTAAGAACGTCAGCGTTCATTTAGAAAACACTAGCGTTTAATAAGAAACCCTAATACCGACTCTAGAAACCCTAATTCTAGTTTTGGGAATCTGAAACCTTAATTTGAATTACGAAAACCATAACTTGAGATCTTAGAGACTTAAGAGTATTGATTATAAGATTAATTAGGGTAAAGCCTAACGAATTAGTTAGAAAACCTTAATTTTAAAATTTGAAACTCTAATTGTTCCGTTAGAAACCCTAATGCGCACTTATAAGACCTAATTGCTAGATTAGTACATTTTAATTAGGAAATATTAATCCTAATTTTTATGTCCTAATGTGATTAAGAAATTATAATATAATTACAAAACCCTAATTATAACTTAGAAATCATAATTTTCCATTAGAAAATATAATTAGAAAATCTTAAAAATTTAAATTTTAAAACCTTAGGGTTAAACCCTAAGGGTTGGAGCGTTTCACATTTAAGCCATTAAAATTGGAAATCAAATGACTAAAATGCCCTTTTTGGATTTTTTTATATGTTAGAGTGCAAATCTTGCCAAAGTTGTAGTAGTTTACCAACTTTTGACTTCCCTTGTGCCATATATCTCAGCAAACTCAGCCCACATGTGACACATTACAAATTATAGATACATTGTATCAATTTATATAAATAAATATAGAGAAAAGATATAGTTTATCTCTCATTCTTGCCAAAGCCCTTCTCTCTCTAAAAATTCGAAAATGTAGAGTGAGAGTGTGTAAAAAGTTAAGCTAAGATCATGTGTTAGCTCTCCAAGAACAAACATCAAGGATTAGATTCTAGATCAAGGCTCAAAAAGGTATAAAAACCCTAAACTTAGAAATCTTTGTGATTCATGTTATTTGTTGTTGAAAGTTATGTTAGAAGGTGTTATTTAGTGATCTAGGTTGTTATAACTTAGATCCATATCATATAGATGCACGAAAATCAAATTTTTGGAACTGACTAATGAATCCTAAAAACTGGTCTGACAACCAAATGTCAAGGCTTTTAGATTTGTGTGTGTTTGATGATATATGTGTTTAGAGTTATAGATCTATTCTATGCCATGTAGGCTTTAATCTATAACTTGAATCAAGGTTAGATCATGTCTATATTTCAAGATATAAGCAGTCAAACCTCGTTGACCGAAAACGAAATCTGTTTCTAGGCAGCCCAGATTTGCCCAGAAAACCTGACAACGTTTTCGCAGGCTCTATATCTTGCTGATCTTTGTTAGTTAAGCCATATTGTTTTTTAAATGTTGTAGTCTGACATATGGACTACATATCCAAGCCTTTGGATCATCTAGATGCTTAACGGAATCAAAGTTATACAAGGTCAAACTTGGGTTGACCGTCTACCTATGACCATTTTTGGGTTTTCCAGAAATGTTCAAGAACAGTTTTTCTGGCCTACTTTGACCGGCTTAAATCATAAGTTGGTGTTGTTATTTGACTGAACTAGTGTCATACTGTTGTTTTATGACATAAGTACTACCCCTAGGAATCATAAAACCACTTAGAACATAACTTGAGACCGGATTAATCAAGGTTCAAAAAGCAACCCTTATAACTGCTTGAGTTTCTGGGCAACTCAGAAACTCAAGAACACACCTGACAAGATTTTTTGGGGCTTTAATCTTGCTGTTAGGATGCATGATGGACATGAAACTTATTACTTCTTATAGTGTTACATAAGTACTATAACATTGATGTGGTAGACTGCCCAGAAAACATTAAGAACTAAGATCAAATCTTGGTCAAACATAGCCCCTCGGTGTCTGACATTGCATGTTCATAGTTGCTCAAGAACACCTATAGCGACGGTTCTGTCGCTATAGGGCCCTTAAGTGACACTTAATTTCTGAAAATTAATTATTTTATTAAATAAATAGAAAAAAATAGTTTTTAATTATTAAAAATACAAAATAAATACTAAAAATTATTTTAAAGCTTAAAAATGGGTTTTTAATAATTTTAATATATTTCATAAATATTTAATACTTTTGGAATATTAATGGCATTTAATTTATTAAATAAATTATTTAAAAATGATTTTAACACATGAAAAATCATTTAAAAATATATTATGGTGTTAAAAAATATTTTAAGTTATTTTTGATGACTTTTAATCTTTTGTGGTGAATTTCAATAATAATTTATTATTAATGATAATTAATTTATTTAATAAATAAATTAAATAAAATATGAAAAAAAAGAATTAATGATTTAAAAATCATATAAAAATGATTTAAGTGTTATAAAAATATTTTAAGTTATAAAATATAACTTTTGATATTTTGTAATAAAAATATTAATATTTTAATATTAATAGCAATTATCGGATAATGGATTTAACTGTTTAAAATCATATAAATATGAATTTAAGGTATTAAAAATACTTTGAGATATTATAAATATATTATAATATTATGTTACGATTTTCATAAATATTTAATATTAAATAAATATTAATAATAACGGAATTTTGTGGTATTTTATATTATATAAATATGATATTAATGATTGAAAAATCATGATAAATGGTAATAATTATCTGAAAATTATTACGAGCCTATGAAAATTATTATGACTGAATAAATAATGTGTAAGTTAATTGTTAAGTTTTTAGACCGAGTCTTAGCAATATTAGGCTCGATAATTATCCGACTAGACCGTCGGGATATCGAATTATGTTGGTTTCAACTCAGATTGAAATAGTTTGACTTGATACCGAGTCTTAGGTAGTTTGTGAAATGATAGGATTATGTGTTATGTGTTTAGGATATTTTATTAATATATATAGTAGTATTATTTGTGATGATATTATTCTAATATTTGGAGATTGGTATTATTTATATTAGGTTTTTAAACAAAGCTAAATAAATTGTGTAGCAGTAATTGACGATAAAGGCAAGTTTTTCTTAACTCAACTTCGAGTTGTTTATTCAAATATGTTTATGGATAATCATTGCTGATTACCATGTCTATAAATTGTTAAATCGTACTCTCTGTGTATTGCATGTAATCATCAGGTATGAAAGGCTGATCACCTTCATTACCATTCAGTTAAGATATAATTGATATGTTCATGTTCAATGTTCGTTCAGCTATAATAGTTTGTTCATGCTAGTTTATAATTATATTGTTGAATGTTAGCCAGCTATTATTTAAATTCTTTCAGTCATGATATATTCTCAAGTAAACTTAAATTTGTTGGGCAAACTTGTTGCTCACCCTTGCTATATCATGATAAACATTGCAGATTAAGGCGAATACATCGGATACAAGGAAAAGTCAAAGCCAAGTTCAGCTTGGGATTATAGGTGCAACTAAAATTTGTAACAGTAATGTATTATAATAACATTATATGTTAGATAGGATACTAATTTAAGTATTATATGAAGATTCTCGACCTTGGAGTTAGTGTGTAAAGTTTAATGTATAAACAATTTATGTTTATATCTTCCGTAATAATTATACAAATAGTATACCAGATCCTTAGTGATTAAGGCCGGGATCTGGGGATGCTACATTATTTCTTACCACTTCAACCATTCTTCACAATAAATTCTTGTAAGTTTTATTTCATAACATTTACTTATACTCAATTATATTTAAGTATAACATATTCTTTGACCTATTCATTATCTTTCTCTAAGGATCATTATCATGTACTAGATTCTCAAACTCTCGGGACATTACATTCACCCCTTCTTCTAAGAATTTCGTCCTCAAAATTTTGACTTACTAATATTCATTCATTTTATTTATCAAAATAGAATTTATGATAATATTTATTTATTCATTAGGTTCCACAACCAAATTTTTTGTCTAATGATCTTTCTAAGATAATCATATTCCTCACCTCTACCTCTTCTAAGAGTTTCACATTTCCCTTCTTTTTGGAATTTCATTTCTTTCTTGAAATTTCTATGTTTTGCTTAATTTTCTCATCCTTTCCACTTTCACCTTTCAGAATAATAAGAATCTTCCACAATTGCTCAATAATTGGGAAGCGATATGAATAACAGGAATTTAAAAGATTTCAATTTATGCTGAGGGGTCATAAGACCTTAAACTACATCCCTTAGTTATCAAGTATCTCGACTTAAACCTTTAACAGTCATAAGACTATACGGACCTTGATCTCTTCTCCAGGTTTAATAGTGCATCACCATTATAAACCATCTTTAACAAAAAAATTTAGTAATCACACAAACTATAAACATTCTCCGAAAGTACTCTAGGTGATCAGCCTATCGTACCCCTACGTCCTAACGACTATATGCACTACTTTCAGAACCATTGTCTCTGATAACATGTCCCCTTTTACAGGGTTGTTCAACTCAGCTTCTTAACATTTGAATCCACACCAAAACAATTTGGTTTGGTATAGTTTGACAAAGAACGCTTGAATTTAATAAACATCTTTTAATATTTGTCTAGCTGAATAAAATATCATATACTTCTAACAATAATTCGGACATCAATAGAAATAGTTTTAGCCAATTCATGTGGCATATCTTTCTTAGTTTAAAGTAAACCAAAAATCATTTTTATGATGATCAAGATACCGTACTATTTTAATTATACGTTGAGGATTCAATCATTATATGACTTCTTCATGCTACATCATATCATAGTGGGCTAACGATCCTATGATCACATCCAACACCAGGTTTAAGTGCATTGATGATTTCCTCATTTGTCAAATCAACATCATATTTAGTGATGCTTTAATGACTATGGAAAAACAAAATGCATTTTGATATGTTTAAATCGTTTTTGTCTAGCCAAAATAATTACATAGACATACGAATAACGGTATTTTTTTTAAAACTTACTGGTTCAATCATTTGATCCAATATTTTTCAAAAAAACAAAAGTAGAAACATCAGCACGAAGTCAATAAATTTTGAAAATCTAGCAAAGCTTGAAGATCTGGAATGTCCAAATTTTCCTCCATCATCTTAGATTCTTACTCCATTGCTTCGTTACTTAATCATTCTACTAATCTTTAGCACCATTAATGCTCACCATACCAAAAATTCTTAGTTCTCACCTTAGAAGTTTTCTATACCCAGTATAGTTCATCAAACTTACCACACTTTAGAAGTTTAGGAACTTGCCACAATAATATGAGTTTAAGAACTTATCCTTGTCAGACCATAGACGTCCATTCACCGAGGAGTTCAAAAATATACCATATGACACGAACTTACCATATGCATTAGTTTTAAGAACCGTACCTAATATTAATATCATCTAACCTAATCTTAAAAGCCTCTAACTATCAAATACACACATGAGAAAAGAATCGCCTTTCCACCACATATACATTGATAACGCGACACCGACATTCCAATGATTATCAATGTGATAAACCAAGTACATGCACAAAATCTCTGCCCATACAAAGGTTTGTATAACTTAGTCACCATATGAGTCCTCAATTGAAATCCCACCTAATAGTAACTTACTCTTAACTTGCCCTTAACTTGCTCAATACGTATTCCTTGTATCATATTATCTATAACTCGTCTTGAGTTTATCTCATACTATATCATAGTACATTATCTTCATAGCATCAAGTTATAATTATTCAAACACCACAGACCATCTTTCTTTTATAACTTAAACAGATCACGTCGTGATCTTATTCTATAATCATCTCCCTTGAAATTATTCTCTTAAATTGAGATCGTTTTTTTTAAGATCCTCTTTCTTCCTTTTTTCATTCATTTATGATTTCATTTATGCTTTTAATCTAATAAACTTTGTTTATTCATCATTATTCGTTATCTTGGCTATTGAAGTTAGATAATTCGCATTTCTTATCTTTATATCACTTCAAGATTCTTCTTTAAATTTTCTTGTTTATATAACAATTCTTCCTTTAAGAATTTCTAACTTCATTTATATTGCTCAACATTGCATTTGAGTTCCACATTTTCATCATACATAACCATTTTCTATACTTGGTACACATCGAGTCTCTTATAGTTTCAATATGGTACGCTGAGTGGTTTCCCACAGACAACCAACAAACTAGGTTCCGAGTTACTAGTTCATATATACCTTCTCTCTATAAAGGAATCGTTTAGCCTAGATACCATACATCATCTATTAAAGACTACGATTATACCATACTTAAATATAACTTTTTATTCTTAACTTCTTTATCATTCTCTTCTTATAGACATTGTATATTTATTATCACCTTACATACTTATTATTGGGGTTGGGTAACCCCACATTCCTATTCCTTATAGCTCTGTGAGATTCGTCTTTGAATCCTCTTACACATGTTTTAATCCCTTCTTTATAAATTTCTTAAATTACTTCTTATTGTTCAAACTTTATTTGAGCTTATTCTTTCATTATCTTCACCTCTCTTCTCTAAGGTTGTAGCCTAAGGTACTCTTACCTAAGGTTTCTAACCTATTAGCTCTGATACCAACTGTAGCG
The DNA here is from genome assembly GCA_020205505.1 of Panax japonicus. NCBI lineage: Eukaryota > Viridiplantae > Streptophyta > Magnoliopsida > Apiales > Araliaceae > Panax > Panax japonicus. Next base: position 35,056,396 of record CM035098.1, read on the forward strand.
ACCCTAAAATTCGCACAATTCAACTATCGACTTCGGTCGTTAATAATACGTCTAAGTTCTGATTTTACATCATTATTCGATGTTAAACTTAATTAAATGCAGAATAATTAAAATCTTTTTGTCTTCTTACTTTAATTCTCTAAATCAAAACCTTTACCATCTACATGTCCTTGAATAATATAAATCCATGATTCACATTATCAGAGTTAATATATATATATACTTACATATCAAATCAATATCCTTTATACATCGGATAACTTAAACTTTAACTTTATAACTTAACATAAATTATGCATCATAAAACATTGAGTACATCTCATGAACCTTAATCATGGTTTAAAGAAATAAAAATCTTTAGCTAAAATATTAATCTTCATGTATTATTTTTTATCCACGTCATTCAAGTAGCACATAGTGTTACCTTCAATCATTAACCTGCAAAAATGGTTATTTGCAAGGTTGTGCTTGACAGCCCAACAAATCTAACAGTTTTTATGCAACACGCAACACATAAATAACATGCTCATATTGTACATCATAAACATTGGACTAACATAACATACATGCTACAGTTCATATAACAAGTATAAAAATTAAGTTCCTTACTCAACCAGCATTCATTACTCAATCAACGTAGTCATAAATTGACTTTAACGTTTCATACCTTCAACATATATATAACACATCATGCTATTTGTAATAAAAATTTAAAACAGTTCATAATCAAGTTCACACAACAAATAGGAACTGAAAAACTTGCCTTAATCGTTGTTTACAAATAATAGTTTAATAACTTACAGCTATCTGCACTTCACGTGCCCTACACAATTATATAATCATGCACATCAACTATTAGTCACATAGCAATGCATAGTAGTTATAATGTAAACTTTACTCTATATCTCATAACCCTTCCTATTATCAATACACAATGTTTAATTTGATTGTGTTAACTTTCGACTTACATCTCACTATATTTCATACTCGAAATTCATTCAAGTGTTTACGTCTTGCAAGGAATTATTATTGGTTTTATATTAACCCCATTTCATATCTTATAATATTCATTTCATTTGACTTAAAACACTTTTTACGTTCATTAACACTTGTCATGGCAGTTTCGACGTTTATTCATCACACGCCCGATTTGTCTCTCTTGTGTATGCTTAGTATGCTTATACAACTTATCTAATACATCATTTATCATTGTTAAGCATCATTATATTTACTAACATTCATGTTTTATAACTTAGAGCAACATCTTTTATTGTCAGAAGCACTACACTTGCATACTTGCATTCCCGACACCCTCTGATTGCCTCCGAAAACACAATAGTTCCAATGATGGTCATTTTGACCCCTTCTAACGACCTCCAATTGAAAAACTTAAAGAATAAAAGTTTTAGGTCTATTCGTCCTCGTTTCGGATCATCTTGAATCGCCTCAATCAGAGTTTGTATGAAAACGTTATGCCTATTTTACTAAAATAGGTTAAAACAGCCACACCTGAAACACTTTGGGCACGGCTGCTCCCATTTTCTAAGATGTTGGGGGAAATTTAGCAAGGCAACAAATGTTTCACCAAGCTTCCTATTTATAGAATTACCAAGGTTAGGGAATAATGGTCATTTAGGCCATCTCACCTCCTTACTTCCACCTCTTTACTATTCATTTCTTGCTAGGTAAATCTTCTACCTTTCTTGGCCACCAAGTTGGCTGGCCATGTGCTCCATGGGGGCCCACATGGGTTACCCCATGGGATTTTCTCACTCGATTCCCCATCGATTCAATCCATGGGTCCGGTTCTTGGTTCGGGCTGAAGTTTTAACTACTTTGGGCCTTATGTTGGGCTTGCATTATTAATCTTTGGGCCTTAACAAGTTTGAAATTGGGCTTGCCCAATTCCTACACAAATCCTACAAGTCCACTACTATTGATTTAAAGCTTATAACGTATAATCTTCGTATTCTTCTCGTATATTAATTCGTATAATCATTCATCATATACGATATGCTAACTTTCGTATATACTTGTACAATACTTCGTATCATACTCGTATTCATTTCTTTGTATAATACTTGCTTATCATACGAACATCATTTATTCAATCTTTACTTTATTTAACATTCTCGAACTTAGTAAGTAGGCGAAAAACTGCGTTTGTCATTACTGAATTATTATTACATAATCCATCCTTCCTTATTATTCTATCATTACGTATCTCCCGAAAGTTCAAAAATAATTCTTGAGCATAAATGGATGAATAGTATTTTTCAGAGAATTTCTCGGAAAGCTTTTATTTTTTGTCTTGGAAATTCAAAGACCTTAATTCTATCACATAGCTAGAATATTACGATATTACGACACTTTTAGGTTATAGAACAACCTTCATCTTGTTTACTCGTTATAAATAACATATATTATAATTTTATTCTTTATTTTAATCAAATAAAATTATTTTACAAATAATCCAATTTTCTCGGGCGTTACGGACGAGCTCCCTTTTAATCATTGTCTTATTTGCTTGTGAAGGAGCTTTTTAAATGTTTCAGTTGAAGGCATCTATTGTAGCATTTAATGCTCCAGACACTTCTGAGCACTGATGTAGATATGCATGGTTGATATGACAACTCCTTTTTGACTTTCATGACATATCAGTCTGCTTTATCACCTAACACTTTATAGACGTTACTTTCACCAGGCTAGTAAGTAGTCATCCTTTTCTCTTGTTTTCTTGACTCACATCAAGAATGTTTGGAGAGTATATCGGGATCCTCAATTCACAACTTTCAAATGCCAGTCTTCTTTGCTTGGACATTCTCACTCTTCAGATGAATGTCCTCTACGATTCTGATGTTGACCATTATGAACTCTACGATTGCTTGTCTGTGGAAATCGTAGGGTGACTTGACATTAACACTTTTTATGATTATGAGAGTGCTCAACATTATACCATCTAGTACTTTGCTCTCACAGTCTATTCTACGGTCGTGCTTGTTTTGCTTTGCTTGAAGAACTAACAAGTTGATGTACAACTTTGAAACTTCGGTTTATATATCCCTTTTGACTTTTAATGCTTAGCTTTCTTAACTTTCAGCCTTGTGATCTCTTAATTATACCTCGTGGTAAGGTTGAGCACTTATATCCTTCTTGTTTGTCCTTTGATCACTCTGTGGCAGGTTTACCATTATCTTCGTATTTCCTTTATCAGGCTCTTCTTCTCTTTGGTAAGCTATACGATTGTAGTCTTCTGATTAGCACTTGTAGGAGATTCCTTCTGAATTGATTTTCATTTCTCAATCAGCCTTGCTGATAGAGTTGGTTCTTTGATCTTCTAATTGCTTGAAGATCATTCAGAGAATGCTTTCTGATATTCTTCAAGTAGACTGCATTCTTAAACTAGAATGTTCTTACCAGAGAAAGTGATTTATGCGTATACTTTAGGTTTGCTTCTGTAGAGAATCGTAGAGTGCTCCACGATTATGCCTTGGCTATGTAAGCATCTGGATGACTACAACTTTGGCTCTGGTTCTGCAAACTGTGATTTTGATAGGTGACGACATATAGACTTCACGATTCAGAGTCAAGTCTACGATTCTAGCTTGACAGGTACTCAGCAGACATCTTCTACGTTTTCGAGTGCAGACTACGATTCTTGACTTGGTTGGGCAAATGCTCGAACCAACTCTATGATTCTGAGTGTGGCTTTCAAGACAGACTACGATTTTTAAGCAACTTCTTTGATACTCTACGATTCGGCCTTGGCTTCTGCAATCTCTCGACTGGCTGGATAGTCTACGATTCTTGTTTGTTTTCTTGGCAGACTTAAATCACTTTTGCAGAACTCTACGATCAGACATGCCTATCTATTACACTCCAAAATAGATTAACGATCAGACATGTCTATCTATACACTCATTTACATAATGATAAACATTAAGCACAGATCAACCTAACAATTTTGATCATATCAATCTAAGTCCTTATCCATATTGTGACACCCCCAAATCTAGGTACTTCATTCCCACAAGATTTGGTGCTCACTATTCAAACATTCATATTTTCTACCCAAATAAATAATATTTAAATAATAAAATCCTCCCTTTAAATAGGGTTACATAATTAAACTCAAAACATCCCATATTATCTAACCTTTAAACGTCATTTAAATGCAGAATTAAAATTATTACATAACATCATTAAAATAAAGTCTAAGATTATCATAATAAATAAAAGTACAAATCAGCATCACTTGTACAATTTTCCCTTTCCTTTGCTAGTTGAAGGTTCATCTACCTTCTCCACTTTAGCTACAATGAGTTTATAAATATGTAAGAGTGAGCAAAACAATTGCTCACCGGATATAACAATGACTCAACTAGAGAATAACAATAATAACTGCCAACTAATAGGCTCATCAAAAATGGATAGTACTCTAATAATGATAATCAGGAACTAAAATCCAAAATATGGAATAAACATAACTGAGGGTCATAAGACCATGAACTATGTCCATAGTTGTGAGTAATCTTTGAACTCCAACTTTAACAGTCATAAGACTATAAGGACACCTCATACTTAGGGGGATCTTCCCTTCGTACCATGTATTGTCCACAAACATTTAACGCTACGCGTAAGTTATTCCCTAATAATAATAAGGTTGTTCATCTCAGTATTTAGAGTACAAGTCCGCACCAAAGAGAGTTTGGTTTGGATAAGCTTTCAAGGGTAATTTGAAGTTCAACGAACATCAACTAGAGGACTAGTTGAATTAATAGTGTTTGAGAATCATAACAGATGTTTAATAACAACATAACATAGAACAATTGAGAATCATAAATGAACTAACTATACATGTTAAACTCATGCTTGAAATAACTATAGAGCATAAGTATTTAACAAAATGAAAAAAATAGTAAACCTTTGCTTGAACAATAAATAAACTAAGGTTAGAGTCTTATAACATTTAGAAATGAAATTACAGATTGTACCATAACCAATAGCAAGCTGAAACTAAAAACTTTCCCAACAAGGTATTAAATTCATGCAAGGGTTAAAACAGTTCAATAATAGAGACGAGAGTTCAAACTGTGTTCATTATACAAGAATATAACTCAAGAAACTTGCTTAACCATAAACAAGTTAGAGTAAATCAACAAAATGAGAATTCAAATAGCATTAGAGTAAAAATTTGCTCGAATGAGCTCTAGGGACAATTGTCTTATTCAATCAACAGTTGAAATATAAAGCTTGCTCAAACAAAGAATAAAGCTACATAATGTAATAATGAAACTAGCTCAACGAAAGTAAAGAATTGGGAAACTTTCTCAATGTAAAAGATAGAGTTTAGAAACTTGCCTTGAGCGTAAGCTATAAAATTAAACACACGATCACCTACACATAATTTTAGAAATATAATACCTATTAGATGTGCTAACAAACCATAACATGTTCATTTCTAGCCAAACTTATCATTGAAGCACAAGTCCTTCATTACCATTTATATTTCAGAAAATCCAAGTGTTTTACTTCGCAACACTCATATAACGCTCATTATGTATACTAAGTTACCACATAACGCGTTCTCGCTTTACTAACCATTTTTGCAACTTTGAACTTAGTAGCCCCAATTTATTATGTTATGTTAACCTTAAAATTACACGTTTAACATGTTAACACACTTTCAGACCATGCCATGTTGCTATCTCAAATCTGCAGCAACAGCAGAAACCAGAATCTCAAACCAAGGTATGGCGCAGCTGTGCCATACAAAGGCTTGGGACCGGTATTACAAACATGTATAACCACAATTTTCAATTTAGCACGCAATTTCCTTGTTTGAACATTACTCCAGCATTACAAACATGTATAACCACAATTATCAACTACATATGTCCATAATTCAACAATTGATTTTACAGAATACAAGAAAATTCTTGTCGTGAAATACATATACACATATACATTATCACAGTTATGAACATACCTTTCAATTAGCGTGTAACTCTTGCTAACCCACTAGAATCTCTTGAAAATCCTAAGCTTTCTCTCAATTTCTCTCAAGTCTCAGTTCTCTGAACTCTCAAGCTTGGAAGATAGAATGCGTGAAAACAAAAGCTAGACTAATATCCAATTAGTGTGCGTAATAACAAAGATATAAAACTGATATGGCCATAATAAGTCGCATCAGTTACAACCAATAACGTATATATATTATATTTATTATCTTATTTTATTTATATTATTAAATTTAAATTTCAAAAATTAGAAATATCAAAAGCCATAAAAGCCATAAGGCTTGTTTGGCAAACCATTTAAATTTTAAGGAATTAAAATACTTAAGCCTTGTTTGACAAAAACTAATTTAAACCCTTTTTAATTTATTTTAATAAACACTTTAGTTTATAATTATAATCACATACTATATTTTAATTAAATATAGCCTTTTAGCAAAAATCACAAAATTATAATTTTCATTATAACTTTATTTAATAATTTAATATACCATCTAAATTATTAAATCAACAATATAACATCTCATGTTATTTTACAACTCTCTAAATTATAAATTAATTTAATTTAGAAAATTCTCTAATAAATTTAGATTCATCAATTCAACAATAGACACACCAAATAAATATTTATATTATTCAATAAATATTTAATATTACACTTTGAAATTTTGGATCGTTACATCCTTCCCTCCTCACAAGGATTCTGTCCCCAGAATCACAATTCAAACAATTAAATCGTCACACATATTGTCTATCATCTATTAAGGACTTTACAACTTTTATCAATGCAGATATCCTTGCATATTCATTCATTAACTTCATCATCTTCACTTCAAATTATACGAATAAAGGAATAACATTCACATGCATATTCCTAACATATTCAATCAATGGATCTAGATTCGGTTCTTGAGATGGACTTTTTAAATTGTATAACTAGCTTGCAATCCATTGTAAATGTAAATCTAGGGCCTTAAAACGGTATCCGGATTAAAGGCCACAAAATAGTGAAAATCATGGTTTGTAGGTGTTTGGGTTTACTTCGATGGCTTTCATGCCCACAAGGAGCCTGAACCTTGTAGATATTAATTTCAATAATGTCAAAGATGCATCGCATCTCAATAAAATCAAATCAAGCTGAATATGGACTAAAATCGGAAGTATCAAAGGCCTCAATTCCTATGTGAACAAAAAGGTTTGAAAACAACTTTTCAAAATATCATTTTCATATTCTTGTTAAAAATGAACTTTTCAATAAGTCAAACCCTTTGTATATAGGTCCAAAAAAGCATAGCACTACTTTCAAAATAAAGCACTAAAACACCTTTTCAAAGCTCAAAACACACACACACACACACACCACACATGCTTAGGGAATAAAAAAGTAGCAGTAACCGTGTTTCACGGAAGTCGGGGGTGCCTAACACCTTCCCCTCGCTTAAGCAAGCCCCCGAACTGTATGAATCTTGGGTTCTAGACCAATTAAACGGAGTCACATATTGAGCCATATTACAAAATCCTTTCTAAAATTCAAATGAGTTGGTACATCCTTTTGAACTCATACCAACTAGCGGCTAGGTCTAATTTGGCCCAATCATTAATATCAGTCTTTTCAAATCGTCTACATTGTATGTTAGTCTTTTCTAAAAACACACCCTTTAAGCAAGAATAAAATCACCATAGAACACATAAAGGGTAGAAATACCTTAGGAAAATTCCCGGCGTCGACAGGTGGCGACTTTGCTGGGGACAGTAGAGGGCTTAAGCTGCATTTTAATCTTTTCAATTCCTTTTTATCTGCATGTATGTGATGAATGCTTTCTTTACATTAAATGTATGTGAATGAATGCTTTATTTACAACGCTTTATATTAGTGCTTCGCACAATGTCATCATGTATGCGATGAGGCGCGATGAATGTATGTGAATGTAATTCCTCCACCAGGAGGCAAACCCCGTTGGTGGCTAATTATTAGACTCAAGAAAGGCGCCACTCAGATCGACTCCAATTGAAAGATCAGATTAATTTCCCATCTAGTAGATTGCAATGATCTGGGAACCTTCATGCCAAAAAGCTCGTAAGAGTAAACATAAGATAGGTCACCCTCTGATAAACCAAACGCAAAGGGAAGAATCTTCATGCCTTTCCTTTTTCCATAAATGTCAAATATCAATTCTTGTTAAATATTAAATTCCATGTCAAATATAAAATCATGTCAAATATTAAATGTAAATTCCATGTTAAATATTAAATGTCATGTCATCCTATCATCAGAACAACTAACCTCTGTTTTGCAGGAAAACATTAAAAACCATTAAAAACTGATACATTGAACATCATGCATACTGTTAGGTTTTATTAAGACTAAACTACATAATTTTTTTGTATGCAAAATTGGTCCTATTACCATATCTAAGTCTAAAAAGGCACAAAGCCTATCTTCACACATGGCTACAAGTGTCCCACCTGAATCTACCCCTGCATCTCAAGAGGAGTTTGAGGGACTTAAAAATCAAATAGCAGAGTTGGCTATCCTCCTGAAAGAATAGAGTAAAAGCACTCAGGGTCAACAGATACCCACCCAACTAGAGTCCTCAGCACAAGGTGGCAGTCAGGGTACTGATAAAAAGATGGAAACCCAGATACTTGAACCTCATTCCAATGAAGGAACCAATAAAACCCATGAAATCCCAAATCTCAGAGATGACCGGGAAACTGGTGACATCAGAAAGAAAGTCCAACAAACGGAAGAAGCCATCTGGTCAATTAAAGGAACTGGAACATATGGGAGTGTCAACTACTCAGATCTCTGTATATTCCCAGGAGCTTGTTATCCTGATAAATTCTAAGTCCTGAATTTTGAAAAGTATAATGGGTTAGGAGATCCATATACCCATCTAAAAGTGTATATCGGAGAACTTGGATCCTATGTAGAGGATGTGAAGCTGAGAATGTAGCTATTTCAGAAAATTTTAACTGGAAAAGCCAGAGCATGGTACACCCGACTTGTGAATTCCAAAATTCACCCCTGGGAAGAGTTGGCCCATGCCTTCCTAAATTAATACATCTTCCAGTCACAAATGGCTCTTGATAGATATTAAGTGACCAAAGTCAAAAAATAGAACAATGAGTCTTTTCGGGAATACGCCCAGAGATGGAGACGTATGGCAGCACAAGTTACCCCACCTATGATAGAGACTGAAATGGTGATGAAATTCATCGACATACAAGAAGCTCCATATTATGAGAAGGTCCTAGCTGGAATAGGAAAATCGTTCTCAAAAATGATCAAACATGGATAAATGGCTGAAATGGGGAGGTCCGGTAAGATTAAAGACCTTGCTGCTTTAGAGGCAGTAGCTGAGCATATCCAGACTGGAAATTATGGGACTAAACCTTGAAGAACCCACAAGAAAAAGGAAGTAGATGTATCCTTGATACTCCAGGGTCAAACTCGGTGACGTAGTCAAAACCTGCCTATTCAAAAGCAAAATAATCACTCCCCATTCCAATTATTTATAAATCCTACAAGTCTGTCGTCCTAGAAAGCTGGAGAAATCAGACACAGGAAAACATTTACACCCCTAGAGGATTCATTAGGAAACATACTGAAGCTTCTGACCAACCAAAAGAAGATCACTGAGCTCCTTCCCCTTGCAAATCCAATTGGAAAAAGCTTTAACCCAGGCAAAAAATGTGCTTACCATTCTGGGTCCCCTGACCATGATACCCAAGAATCCTGGTCTATGAAGCACAAGATCTAAGACATGATAGATAGTGGTGAGATTGTGGTGACAATGCCAGAGTAACCATATGTCCAAGACAATCCCTTACCTCAACACAATGAGGAAAGAGTGAACATGATCAGTGTAGGGACTGGAGAAAATTCCAAGTACCTTAGGTACATTGGAGAGTCATCACAAATAAATGAAAGTAGCCTCGCCAGGTTAGGTTATTCTGAAGGATGTTCTTGGATAGAACGAGAGATAAAATCTATTAAGGGTCAGATTGATCAATTGGTAGAATTAATGGTATATCAACACCAAGTAACTCGGCAGTTGATAAGCCAGATTAGCTAGAGGCAAAAAAATATCCTCCCAATTGCAAAGAAGGATCGTTATAGATTCCAAGAAAATGAAACCTGAGCGATATAGTTGCAAGGGAAGAAAGATTCCAGGCTCGTTGAGAGTTTATTGCTAAAAGAAAGTTCACTCCTTTGATTTAATCAAGGGAGGAAATTCTACAGATGTTGATTAATTAAAGAAATATCACAGGACTGTTACTTGTAATGGACCCCCGATCAAGGAGGTTTGACGCTACCAAAATATGCCAATATCACTCCAACACTCCTGGTCATTATATAGAAGGCTTTTGGGCACTTTGTCACCTAATCCGAAATCTCATCGAGAATGGTGAGCTGCAAATGGTAAATAAAAATACCTTCCCTGAAGAAGAGGATATATTTTCTTTCGGCACACGAATTTCAAAAAAAAATTATAGTGGTTGTGAGACCCCGAATTTTATGAAATAAAAGTTTTCGATTTTTCTATTTTAGTAATGGCTAAATTGATAAAAGGTTAAAGTTAAGGGTGATATGTGAAAATTTTTGAAGTAGACAAGTTGTCATAAAATATCCGGTTACTATTCACGAGTTACTATTCATGGGTTACTATTCATCGAAATTACTATTCACTCTAGTATTGTTCAGTCGAGTATTTGGGACACTTTTTGTGTCTGAGTTACTATTCACGAGTTACTATTCACGAGTTACTATTCACCCGAACTTACTATTCACTCTAGTATTGTTCAGTCGAGTATTTGGGACACTTTTTGTGTCGGAGTTACTATTCACGAGTTACTATTCACCCGAACAAAATATTTTATAAAAATAATGACGGAGGTTTTACCGTTAAAACTGTTGAACTACTCGATAGTAAAAGTACAGTAATACGCGTGGTTGCATAGTAGCACACGGTATTGATTATTGATATTTATGTGAGAAGTAACTCGGTTTGATTCAATTATTGTTGATTAATAATATGAATTATTATAATGATAATGACGTTTTGTTTTATTCGTATTATTAAGAAACATCTTTTTATATAAAATAGAAAGTGATAATGACATTTTGTTTAATTCGTATTATTAAGAAACATCTTTTTATATAAAACAAAATACTTTTATAAAGTTGTTTGTTTTATTAGGCAATAATTAGAATATATTATATTTTATTTAAAAGATTTTTCTTTAAATATGGACCGTCAGATTAAAGTAAATCAATCTGGACCGTTCATGGATTAGTTACTATGCATTCCATTTTCCTATAAATAGAAGCTCATTCCTTCATTATTTTCTTACGAATTCATTGAAACTCTAGAGAGAGAAATTATAGAGAGAATCTATAGGAGAGAAAATTATAGAGAGAAAGAAGAAGAGTATTCTGCTACTTCACTACTTCTATATCCAGTTCTTTTACGGTAAGGGGTGTTATTCTTTCTTCTTGAAGAGAACTTATGTTATTCCATTCTTTTTTATTCTGTTGGAATAACCTGTAAAAGTGGCATACCCTATACATAACCTGTATATGCGGAATACCCTATACTTGGTGACATTCTTTTACTATTCCGTCTTTATATTTTTGTCGGAATATCCTGTCTGTGCTATACGCCGGACCTGGTTCCATTTTACTATTCCGTCTTTATATTTCTGTCGGAATATCCTGTCTGTGCTATACGCCGGACCTGATTCCATTTTACTATTTCGTCTTTATATTTCTGTCGGAATATCCTGTCTGTGCTATACGCCGGACCTGGTTCCATTATTTATTATTCCGCATTTATTATTCTGTTGGAATAACCTGTCTGTGCGGTCTCTATCGCATGCATGGTGATATCTTTTGTTATTCCATTCGGTATTATACTCAGTTGATTAAAATTTTGACTTCTATACCCCATGAAATTAGTGGAATGTTCTTGGTATTTGTGCTTCATCCAGTATTTTTCATGGAAATATTCTTCTGAGCATTCTTCAATTTTACTCTACAAAGCAGTATCATGTTGACAATTTGGACGTTATTGGTTCTTGGATAAATTAATTCTTGAACTTGTTTTATTGAATTATTATGTCATTGTCATCATCCTCATGTTATATTATGTTGAAAGTTATCTTTGGCTTACGTGCATAGATGAACTTAGTATGATTATGACCAGGATCATTCGGTATAATCATGACATGTTATAAATGATGTGATAAAAGTCCTCAGTGGCCTGTAATGCATTGATGGATAGTTTTTGGTATGATTATGACCAGGAGTGTTTTGGTATAGTCATGACCATTGATGATTTAATAAAAATCTTTGACCGTGGTTCAAGGATGATTAGATATTGTGGTTTATTCATTAAGCTGAGTCTCAGCGATAAAAAAATGATGAAAATCTTTTAAATTATAAAAGATAGTAGACTTTATTCTCTACTTGACTCTTTTAATGGATTGCATATTCCGCTGCAGTTAAACTGGTTGTTTATTATATTTTATCAGTTTAACATTATTGAAGACTATTGATAATTTATTCTACATTATCTTAGTCATAATATTTCTTACTGGGCTAGTTGAGCTCACCCTTTCTTTCACTGTTCTCTTCAGGAAATGAGAACATAGCCGGGACTAGTTGGGGAATGGAGTGACGGTCCAGATGATAGTATTAGCAGTCCTCACTATTGTGTAAAGTAGTGTGACAATAAATGTAATGAGGATTTATTATGATAATGGATATTGTCTAGAAGATAATATTTGTATCTAAACTCACAGCATATGTTTTGTCGTATTATACACGACTGCTGTATTATTAGGTTGTATTTGAATTTTGTACCATGTATCTGACGACCCAAGATGGGTGATGTATACCTAATTTTGGGGGCGTCACAGTTGGTATCAGAGCTTAGGGATATGATCCCTGGCTAAGATGTGAGACAAGAACTAGGAGGGGAGAGACGGGGAATTCCTTCGCTAGTATGACCTAACTAAGTTTATGTGGTATTTATTTGGTCGGTCAGAGTATAGGGATAAAATGTGATATGTTAATTAACCCTTGTTTTGTGACAGTGTTTGAGAATGGCATCTGAAAATGCTGAGATAAGCAATGAAACACATGAGAGTGTTGTTCAGCTTAAGCAAAAGGTAACGACCAACAACACGATAATAATCATACTGGTGGCAACGGCTATCGAAACAATGATAACCATCGTGGGGAAAATTATCATGCCAAGAATGGTAACCACTTCGGTGGTAGTCATGGCAAAGATAATAGTAGTGAAAATTACAAGAAGAGAATGTTATTTAGCCGATTTTGTCGTGCACCAAAGTCAAGTCCAGCTGGGACGGTGGCACCAAAAGCGGATACGGACAAAACAAAGTCGTTGGTTTTAGGAAGAGTGTTTTTCATGACTTCTCAAAAAGCGAGTAAACCGAACGAAGTTAGCACGGGTTAGTTAATTATAAATTCTTGCGAAATCTATACCTTATTAGATATCGGTTCTACCCATTCTTTTATCTCTCTTGCTTGCATTCAACGTTTAAATTTGACTCTACAGAAGTTAGACTTTGACCTATCGGTTGAAACTCTGTTAGGAGAAACCTTCATTTCATGTGCTATCCAAGTCTTGGATGAGAGTTACAGTTTTGAATGATATTTTTATTGTTAATAAATTTCTTGATGTATTCTTGAAGACTTTTTAAACTATCCCCAGAGCTTGAAATCAAATTTTGTATTGACCCCAGTACAAAACCCATTTCTAAAACCCTCAAATATTTCATCAACTAAAAGGATCGGGTTTACGTTGATTATGAGGAGAGTCATAATAAAAGTGTTGGATTGATGAAAATCATGGGTATATGAAGTATTAGTAAGTGTTATAATAAATTATTTTGGTTATTATGAGAAAACATGAAAGTTTCTTAGAAATCACAAAGGGTTGAAAAATCAGATTTTGGTAAAAACGTAACATAAAATTCAATTGACCATATCTCCTATTATATTTCGAATTTTTGAGTGTGGTCAAGTCTTAGAGTTAGATCTATGAGTTTTGTAGCATCTCCAAGTGGAATCACTGGAAAAGAAGTTGTAGATTTTCGTGTGGACTGATTTTGGCAAAGGAGTCAAAAGCTAATATTTACCAAAAAGCTACTGTCCAGATTTTTAAAAGGGAATTTTCGTCCACTTAATTTATGAGAAAAAAATCTGGCCTTTTGGGAAATGACAGTATATGGTATAAGGTAACTCCTGTCCAAAAATGAACTCATTCTGACTTAAAATGAGCAAGTTATGACCATTTCAATATTTAGGTTTTTTCCGACGAAAAACGCTATAACTGGAGTTCTATAACTCTGATGACCATGAAATTTAAACTGGTAGCTCACATTAATATGTGTAAGATCCTTCCAAGATTTGGGAATTTTTGGAGTTAAACTTGAGGTAGCTAATTTCTTAAGGAATTAATTGGAAATTAATTTTTGAAAAATAGTAAATGAATTTTAAAAATTCCGAGAAAAATATCTTTTCATTATGGGACTATATTATGCTAAATCCCATAAAAGAAATATTTTTGGAACTGATTTGGTATTTTTCATGAAATGATCTAGTTATGGGTAAATGAGTTAAATATGTTATGTGAAGTAACAAAATTAGGAAAATATGATTTTATGGCTAGAGAATCCTATATAGAGTATATGCATATTTTTTAATGAGGAATTTGATCATTGGTGATGATATCTTATGAGTATGGCAATTTTGAATGATTAAATGCATTATATGGTAAAGTGTAAACAATTGAAATAAATTGTTTATAAGTTTAAGAAGTGATTAAAATATTGTTATAATATTAATGATATTAGATTATGAGATTATTAAGTGATTGATAACATTGGGATATTCATGAACTCTGGATAAATTATATTATAAATGTTTAATATTTATCCTTTATCTCAATTGATTGATTCTTTATATCATTATACTAATGCTTATATTGTGTTCAAAGTCATCTGTGGCTTACGTGCATAGATGAACTTGGTATGATTATGACCAGGGATTGTTCGGTATAATCATGACCGTAATTGAAAACACGATTATCTTTGGCACGTAGTGCATGGATAATTCGTGGTCGTGATACTAAAGAATGTCCTTCTCCTGTAGTGCAGGGATGATTCGACGATGTGGATTAATTATTGAGCTGAGTCTCAGCAATGAAATATTAATTCATGGATGTGTTGAAAGTCATCTGTGGCTTACGTGCATGGGTGGACTTGGTATGATTATGACCAGGAATTTTTCGGTATAATCATGACCGTAATTGAAAACACGATTATCTTTGGCACATAGTGCATGGATAATTCGTGGTCGTGATACTATTAAGCTGAGTCTCAGCATTATTGGTTTTGCAGTTGTATATCTTTGGCCTGTAGTGCAAAGATGAATTGTTAATGAATATCTTTGGCCGAATTGTAAAGATGAATTTAATGTTTTCAACGATAAAGGTATTCAAGGTATCCTCACCTCTTTATCATACCAGGTACGTACCCTAATTTCGAGGGCGAAATTCCATAAGGAGGGGAGATTGTGAAACCCCGAATTTTATGAAATAAAAGTTTTCGATTTTTCTATTTTAGTAAATGGTTAAATTGATAAAAGGTTAAAGTTAAGGGTGATATGTGAAAATTTTTGAAGTAGACAAGTTGTCATAAAATATCCGGTTACTATTCACGAGTTACTATTCATGGGTTACTATTCACCGAAATTACTATTCACTCTAGTATTGTTCAGTCGAGTATTTGGGACACTTTTTGTGTCTGAGTTACTATTCACCCGAACTTACTATTCACTCTAGTATTGTTCAGTCGAGTATTTGGGACACTTTTCGTGTCGGAGTTACTATTCACCCGAACAAAATATTTTATAAAAATAATGACGGAGGTTTTACCGTTAAAACTGTTGAACTACTCGGTAGTAAAAGTACAGTAATACGCGTGGTTGCATAGTAGCACACGGTATTGATTATTGATATTTATGTGAGAAGTAACTCGGTTTGATTCAATTATTGTTGATTAATAATATGAATTATTATAATGATAATGACGTTTTGTTTTATTCGTATTATTAAGAAACATATTTTTATATAAAATAGAAAGTGATAATGACGTTTTGTTTAATTCGTATTATTAAGAAACATCTTTTTATATAAAACAAAATACTTTTATAAAGTTGTTTGTTTTATTAGGCAATAATTAGAATATATTATATTTTATTTAAAAGATTTTTCTTTAAATATGGACCGTCAGATTAAAGTAAATCAATCTGGACCGTTCATGGATTAGTTACTATGCATTCCATTTTCCTATAAATAGAAGCTCATTCCTTCATTATTTTTTTACGAATTCATTGAAACTCTAGAGAGAGAAATTATAAAGAGAATCTATAGAGAGAAAATTATAGAGAGAAAGAAGAAGAGTATTCTGCTACTTCACTACTTCTATATCCAGTTCTTTTACGGTAAGGGGTGTTATTCTTTCTTCTTGAAGAGAACTTATGTTATTCCATTCTTTTTTATTCTGTTGGAATAACCTGTAAAAGTGGCATACCCTATACATAACCTGTATATGCGGAATACCCTATACTTGGTGACATTCTTTTACTATTCCGTCTTTTTATTTTTGTCAGAATATCCTGTCTGTGCTATACGCCGGACCTGGTTCCATTTTACTATTCCGTCTTTATATTTCTGTCGGAATATCCTGTCTGTGCTATACGCCGGACCTGATTCCATTTTACTATTTCGTCTTTATATTTCTGTCGGAATATCCTGTCTGTGCTATACGCCGGACCTGGTTCCATTATTTATTATTCCGCATTTATTATTCTGTTGGAATAACCTGTCTGTGCGGTCTCTATCGCATGCATGGTGATATCTTTTGTTATTCCATTCGGTATTATACTCAGTTGATTAAAATTTTGACTTCTATACCCCATGAAATTAGTGGAATGTTCTTGGTATTTGTGCTTTATCCAGTATTTTTCATGGAAATATTCTTCTGAGCATTCTTCAATTTTACTCTACAAAGCAGTATCATGTTGACAATTTGGACGTTATTGGTTCTTGGATAAATTAATTCTTGAACTTGTTTTATTGAATTATTATGTCATTGTCATCATCCTCATGTTATATTATGTTGAAAGTTATCTTTGGCTTACGTGCATAGATGAACTTAGTATGATTATGACCAGGATCATTCGGTATAATCATGACATGTTATAAATGATGTGATAAAAGTCCTCAGTGGCCTGTAATGCATTGATGGATAGTTTTTGGTATGATTATGACCAAGAGTGTTTCGGTATAGTCATGACCATTGATGATTTAATAAAAATCTTTGACCGTGGTTCAAGGATGATTAGATATTGTGGTTTATTCATTAAGCTGAGTCTCAGCGATAAAAAAATGATGAAAATCTTTTAAATTATAAAAGATAGTAGACTTTATTCTCTTCTTGACTCTTTTAATGGATTGCATATTCCGCTGCAGTTAAACTGGTTGTTTATTATATTTTATCAGTTTAACATTGTTGAAGACTATTGATAATTTATTCTACATTATCTTAGTCATAATATTTCTTACTGGGCTAGTTGAGCTCACCCTTTCTTTCACTGTTCTCTTCAGGAAATGAGAACATAGCCGGGACTAGTTGGGGAATGGAGTGACGGTCCAGATGATAGTATTAGCAGTCCTCACTATTCTTTAAAATAGTGTGACAATAAATGTAATGAGGATTTATTCTGATAATGGATATTTTCTAGAAGATAATATTTGTATCTAAACTCACAGCATATGTTTTGTCGTATTATACACGACTGCTGTATTATTAGGTTGTATTTGAATTTTGTACCATGTATCTGACGACCCAAGATGGGTGATGTATACCTAATTTTGGGGGCGTCACAGTGGTCATTTCTGATGAAAGAGACATGTCTACAGTACCTTTGGTAATTCGAGGAATTAGTAATAAAAGAAGAAAGAATCCTATGAAGATAGCAGCACCAGAACCACTGATGTTGCCATATCTACACCAATACCCCATAATTAGTCTAAAAAGAGTCCCATGGAATTATGGAGAAATTATAGGATCAACATCAAATGCACTGTTATCCTACCTAAGTTTAACCTGTTGTTTTTACGTCAGCACATGGTAAAACCAATTATCAAAGCCCAGGGGAAAGTACCCGAGAAGAAGATTGCAAAATTCCTCAGCAAAATAGAGCATAATGAAGAAAGAGTGGTGCAATGTTTAAGGGAGGTACCTCAACAGACCTCCATCATGGATTTGATATTATCCTCCGAAGATCATTTATAAAATCCTAGTTTAAGTCCTGGAAGAAGACCACCTATGAAAAATGGTGGACATAGAAAAGTTTCAGCATTTGGTAGATCACATCCTTAACAGCAATATGATATCCTTCACTGAAGATAACATGCCGACAGAAGGAACGGGTCATTGCAAGTCACTACACATAGCAGTGATATCCTCGGGATATGTGATAGGG
Organism: Panax japonicus; assembly: GCA_020205505.1. Lineage (NCBI taxonomy): Eukaryota > Viridiplantae > Streptophyta > Magnoliopsida > Apiales > Araliaceae > Panax > Panax japonicus. The sequence goes on from CM035098.1 coordinate 35,074,999, forward strand.
GTGTATTGATAGATAAAGGATCTTTCTTAAACATATGTCCTTATAATACCTTGAAAAGAATGAAAGTCATCCCAAATCAAATCCGGAGTAGTCATGTCGACATAAGAGCCTTTAATGGATCTAGATGGGACACTGTAGGAGAAATGGACCTTCCAGCGGAGATTAGTCCACATACATTCCATATATTATTCCAAGTTTTAAACATCACTACTAGATACAATTTACTGTTAGGAAGACCTTGGATTCATATGGCGGGAGCAATCCCATCCACACTTCATCAGCAGTTGAAATACATTATCAATGGTAATCTGGTAACTGTCAATGCTAAACCAGAATACTCAGTCCATGTGAATGGAGAAATGCCTTTGATTAGCTTCAATGAAGGAGTTGAGCCTGCTAGTTTTCAAGCATTCGAAGTGAGCACCACTCATTATCGATCTCTAGGGCACTAGATTTGAAACCAAGAATATCTCCCGAAGTAATGTTTGTCAATCGAGAGATGATATCCTTGGATTTCTAGCCAGGTAAAGTGCTAGGAAAGAATCAACAAGGAATTAAGAGTCCAATTTAGATACCTAGCCAAGTAGGGAAAGATGGATTAGGCTACTTCTATAGATCAAATTGCAAAAACCTACATAAGCATATGCCAGCTCATCTATCAACCATCTTGTTACTGGATCTCACTGAAGCATGCTTCAAGGAATCTTTGAAAAAGATTCCCGCTGGTGTGTCCAATCTACTAATGCCAAGGGTCATTTCAGTCAGTGATAAAGAAGAAGCGCCAAATCCTGCTAAGGAAAGAAAGATTCAAAATGAACACTTCCTTCATGAAGTTCAAGATCAATTTGCAAAAATGTTATACTTGGCATAGATTGGAGGGAAAGACGCTGACCCTAATATGGATTCAGTTTTGGTCATCATCAAGGAGGAGAACAACAACAACCCCTTCATCATAGCAGGAAGTAATGGCCTAACTCTGGACAATTGGAGCAGCACTCCTTGCATCACTCTTAAAGGGTAAAAAGGGCAGAGATTCCATCTTCCCTAGAATGTAGATTTTATCAAATTGATTACTTTTGTTGCTTAGTGCTAGCAGTTTACTTTTGTTATACTTTTTACTAATGCTTTGTATTGTTAAACAGTACCATATATTAAGAAAAAGAATTTTATTTTCATGTCTCCAAAGTTGGGTTTGTTTAACCTTGCAGATAAATTGCCAAGTCTAAGTAGTGACTACGACTTTGATGTAGAACTTGACTTTGACCTGATGGGAATTGAGCAAGAGGAGACATATAACAATGAGGTGCCTGAGGAGATCAAAGGATGGGTTGAATACAAACTCAAACCCAACCTCAAACAAACCTCCAATGTCAATATCAAAGCTCAGAAAATCCCAAAGAACTGCAAATAGGGAAAGACCTTACCCCTAACCAAAAGAAAGACCTGATTAAACTCCTCACCTAGTTTAAGGATGTGTTCACTTGGTCGCATGACGACATGATTAGATTGTCCACTGATATTGTCATTCATCGACTGCCCTTTAAAGAAGGATTCAAATCAGTCTAACAAAAACTAAGAAGATTGAAGCCTGAATGGAGTCTGAAACTTAAAGAAGAAATTGTCAAGAAATTCAAAGTAGGCATTATCATGGTATCAACTTACCCTAAATGGTTGTCCAATGTGGTTCCTAGTGCCTAAGCTCGGAGGGAAGGTACGAGTTTGTGAGGATTATCGGGACCTAAACAAGGCTAGTCTCAAAGTTGACTTCTCAGTGCCTTTCATCCACATCTTAATAGACAACACGACACAATTCGGCATGTACTCATTCACAAATTATTTCACCAGGTACCACCAAATCATGGTTACTGAAGAAGATAGGGAAAAAACTGCCTTTATCAATCCCTGGGGAACCTTCTACTATCGGTGGCTAGCTTTTGGCCTTACCAACGTTGGAGCCACATATCAAAGAGCCATGCTGGCTCTATTTTATGACATGATGCATAAAGAAATAGACGTTTACGTGGATAATATAATCATCAAATATCAAAGGGAAGATGACCACACCGACCATCTCAGAAAGCTATTCAACTGGCTCCGTAAATACAGCTTGAAGCTAAACCTAGCCAAGTGTGATTTGGGTGTTAAGTATGACAAACTGTTGGGCTTTCTAGTGAGCAACAAAGGCATTAAGCTAGATCCAGCCAAGATTAAAGCCATCATAGAGATGCTTGTACCTCAGATAGAGAAGGAGATACGGGGATTTCTAGGGAGATTCAATTTCATAAGTAGATTCATCTCTCAGCTCACTATAACTTGTGAGCCCATTTTCAAGTTATTAAGGAAAAACTCCTCTGAAAAGTGGAATGAAGTTTGTCAAAAAGCTTTCCTGGCCATCAAGAAATAGTTGATTGAAGCTCCTATGTTGGTGCCTCCAAGGGATAAAGTTCCACTTTTCATATACATATCAATCAATACCAATGCCATAGGTTGCATACTAGGGCAAAAAGATGATAAAGGCAAGGAAAGAGCCATCTATTACCTTAGTAAAAGGTTTAACAGTTGTGAGAAGGAGTACACCTTGATTAAAAAGACCTGTTGTGCATTAGCATGGGTCGTCATGGGGTTACAACATTACCTCAATGGGCACACAACCTATCTCATATCCCGCATGAATCCTCTGAAATACATCTTCAGCAAGCCCATGTTAAATTGTCGATTGTCAAGGTGGAAGTTAATCCTTTAATAATTTGACATCATCTACGTAACTCAAAATGCCATTAAAGGTCAAGGAATTGTATATTAACTAGCCGAAGCACTAGAAGGGGACATCAAACCATTGGAAACCTATTTCCCTGATGATGAGGTAATGATAGTTCATCAAAACCATAGAGAAGATATGGGCAAATTTTGGAAACTCTACTTCGAAGGTGTTGTAAACATGGAGGGTGCAGGATCAGGGCCAGTTCTCGTGTCCATCATTGGAGAACAGTATCCCATGGCTACCAAGCTATAATTTGTCAACACCAATAACACAGCCGAGTATGAAGGCTGCATAATGGGTTTGAAATTGGCTCGATCAATAGGTATCAAAAGATTAGTGGTCTTTGGAGATTCTGAGTTGGTCATCAAACAAACCATCGGGGCATATCACACCAAAGAGTTTCACTTTCTGCCCTATCATCGGTAAGTTATCAAGATGTCTATGGAGTTTGAAGATATAGCCTTCATCCACTTTCCTAAAAATTAAAATGATTTTGCAGATCCACTAGCAACCTTGGCTTCCTTAATCAGTATTCTCGTAAGGAGAGGAATCCTAGATGTCAAATTCATAAGCCAGATAACACCACCCTATGGAAATTACATTGGAGAATTATCAAATGAACTACCTCCTATCAAATAGTCCTGGTACCATGATATCAAAGAATATCTGCAGGATGGGTCTGCATCCATTTGAGGCAAGTCAAGCTGAAAGAAAGCGGATCCATAAAATGGCCATGAAATTCTTCTTAAGTGGAGATGCTCTCTATAGAAGAGATATTGGAATAAGTCTTTTAAGATTCCAAGACAAAGACCAAGCCCAAAGACTTATGGATGAAATACACGGTGGAGTGTGCGGTCCACACATAAACGGCCCCTTGCTTGCAGAAAAGATATTAAAAACATGGCATTACTAGATCTCTCTCAAGGATGACTGTGATGATCACGTCAAGAGATGTTATCAATGCCAAATCCATGGAAATGTCATCCACGCTCCTCCAAATGAACTGCATTGTATGAGTTCGCCATGACCCTTTTCTATATGGGGAATGGACGTGATCGGGCCAATTGAGCCCAAAACCAGTAACGGGCATAGGTTCATCTCTACCATGATTGACTAATTCACCAAGTGGGTGGAAGTTGCCTCTTTTCCCAAAGTCACAAAAGAGCTCATAATCAGTTTCATCAGAAATAATGTAATATGTCGATATGGACAACCGGAGGTGATCGTATCAGAAAATGCCAAAAATTTGAACAACCAGATGATGAGGGAATTATGCAATAAATTCCACATCAAACATCTTAATTTTGTCATCTATAGTCCCAAGATGAATGGTGCTGTAGAAGCAGCTAACAAAAATATCAAGAAGACCATGCAAAAGATTTCTACCAATAACAAAGGATGGCCTGACTTATTGCCTTTGACTCAGTTATCATACAAAACATCAATGCGCACTTCTACTGGGGCTACCCCTTATTCATTGGTCTATCGTATGAAATCATTAAGAGTATTAATGGACGCCCAGATAGAAGAGGACCAGTGGTTGCAAGAGCGGTATAGCTAGTTATCTTTGATAGATGAGAAAATGATTGTAGCCATATTCCATGGACAATTATATCAACAAAAGGATTGCTCGGTTCTACAATAAGAAGGTCCAGTTTCGGTAATTCAAAGAAAAAGACCGGGTGCTAAAAAAGTTCATCTCTAATCAAGATGAAGCCAGGAAAATTGGTCCCAAGCTGGGAAGGCCCTTTCACTGTCAAGGAAGTGTTGTCAGGAGGAGCCCTCAGGTTCCAAGAAGTGGACAACGAAGAAGTTCCCCAACTTATCAATTCAGACTTTGTCAAAAGATACTATGTCTGAACCCTTGCAAGCATTACACTTTTTAGGAAAAATCGAATCAAAATCAAGTCTTAAAAAGCTTAAGCATGAACTACGTAAGACCTGATCTCCCCAACCTAAACACTAACCAAAAGAAAAACCATCCATCCATGGTACAGTAGGCAGCCATCCATGGTGCGTTCTAACCTTCAAAAGAAAAACCAAACACTTTGCCTCAACCTAAACACTAACCAAATACCAGTCCCAAGATACCAAAATTATACTTGAAAGCATATACACCAGAAAAAACCTGAAGATCGACAACTCATTCCGAGAGACCCTATGACATCTCAATGTCAAATCATCAGGAAAGAGTTTATGATGCATCAAGACAGCAAGTCGTAGAGAAAAGTGGCAACCATTCAACAAAGTCCAAACATATCCAAAAGGGAAGTGAACTAAAATATATTTCCTTTACATATGTTACTATTTGATATATAAAATGTGTCATGTACATGGCAAAAGTGACTAACATAGTCTATGCAGGAAATGAAAGCTAATCTATAAACCCGCAATCAAATGGGTCAGCAAATCAAGCATTATATCCCTCTATGCAGATTGAGGGGCATCTCCTAAGCTCCTACCCTGCTATCTCAATATGGGTCATAAGCTCTACAATAGTCTGCATAGTACTATTCTTATGACTCAAGAGCTCACTAGTCTGATCTATAAGTTCATCCAAAAAGGATCTGAAGGCATTTCTCTCAATAATAGCAACATTCATTTGCAGCACGTGCCTCATCCCTCTCCAGATAAATAACATCTCGGTTGTATAAAGTCATTAACATTAAAGTACGAGCATAATCTCTCTCAAAATTATAAATTTGTACCCGCTGCTTTAAAGCCTCTCTAGAAAGTGGGGCAACAGCAGCCAGAATACCAGGGGTGGAACTAACAAAAGCTGTCGTCAAGCCAACAAACAACTCATCCTCTGTAGAGGAGGGTGGAGCTTCCATAGGCTCCTCATCATCTGAATCAGCACTAGGCTCTAAATAAACAGCAAGAGTTGATGTTATGTTCGCCTCCAACCAGGCTCTATACTCTACTAAACGACCAGGGAAACTATCACTAAACTCAGCAGTACCCTTGTGAATCCAGAAATTATACACTCTCTCTAGATCAGCCTCAGACAAAGACAAAGCTGATGATCAGTGACCTAAAGCTCCATCAAAAGAATGTAAATATTGAAATTGATCAAACTTCCCCATGACAACTAATGGATGGTAAGTAGTCACACCTTTCAAGCCAGCCAATGGAAGAAAGTCCATACCCACGACATGTGTGATGAAGCTCAATGGGGAACAGTAGCCAGAACAGACCAATATGAAAGAGGGCTCCTCAATAACAGCTAAAAAGGCAAACCAGAATGTGGCATCTATGCAATCTGTAGGGTGGAAAGAGTAGGACATCGCTATGTCATGCCCAAAATAGTAGTCAAGGCGTCTAAATATGCCTATACGTTTCAAATGATTCATAAACTAGACGTACAACAAAATCGTACTGCCTCAAAAAAACTCATCAGTACGGGTGTGGCAAAGAGCCGCTAAAATTTAAATTTCTACCAAAATCATGGGAAGAATTATATGATCCTCCCTGAGATCCATAACTGTGGTAACTAAACTGATGTCCAGGTGATCCATGTAAAGATTCATATATAAATATGTTATGACGCACATCAATAAAGCATCCACCCGGGCGATCCTCCAAACCTCCTCCGAGATGACAAAATCCTCCTGATGTAGTAAAAAAACTATCAGCAGCCCCAAATTAGTCAATCAAAAAATCCATGGACAACACATGTCCAGAGGAGATCTCATCTAGTACAATTGTCCATCTAAAACCAGTCATAAACTGTCGATGTATATGACCAGTAGCTACCCTAGAACGAGGCACATCTAAGATCAATCCAGTAATACGCTGGTACTCATCTAAAGTCAGAGTCAGCTCATCCGACCCAAATCTAAAAACATGTCTCTCAGGGATCCAACAGGATAACATTACCACCACAAAACTCTCTGGGACCTGGAACGTCAAGAAATACATGGAATGTCTCAGCATACGATTTACTAATATATAGTCTAAATCTGGTAAACTGTCATACTAAAACCTCTGACAAGATGCGATCCTAGTTGGAGGTGTGTGATTGATGTGGGTCACAGAAGAAGACATCTATAAACTTGTATCACAAGACCATACATGGGTCAGTTCTAACTCATAAATACAAATCCAGGATATATAATGCATGCATCATGAAAAATGACAATATAATAGGTGCAATAAATAAAAAGCATTATATATTTATCTATATGAAATATCAAAATTAAATACATCAACTCTGTTCTACAAATAAAAATAAAAAGTATAGGGAAATGTGGCACAGTCGCCCAGCATCTAACAAAAGCCTATCTAAAGAAATCTTGAACATCTATATCCCTAAGATGATCAATACGATTCAGCTCTGCCTGAGTCACGGTATCTCCGTTAAAAGGTATATCAGGACGGTACAAAAGGGGATCTACTCCAGCAAAGCCACCAGTGCCCTGTCCACTAGAAGAACCACCACTTGGCCCAGAAGGATTAATAGTATCAGCCTCTGCTAGATCTCTTCCTAAATGGCGAATAAAAAGATGAGCCCTATCCAAATGTTGGGTCAAATCTGTTATCTAATCCAATTGAGTTGGCTCTCTAACACATAATATCCAATCTGTCATCATCATAGACCTCGGTACCATGTCTGCTAGGAACTGAGTAGCATGGGTCTGAGGCCCAATAGTGCGAGGAGTCCACCACCGGTGAAAAGTGTCCTATGCGCAAAGGTCATCTGACAATGTAAAACTATCCAAGACCATCAGGGGAATATCTATAACAGGCTAGGACAAAGGCTAGTACCGCCGAGCAGGAGGAAGATATGTAATATGGATCTCCCATGTAATGTATCTGATAACTCGGTCTCCCAATTAGAGCTTCCAACCTCCCTCAGTCAAAAAGGGAATCCTCTGAGTGGACAAAGCATACTCTGCTCCTTTCAGGAAGCCATACTCAAAACCCATTGTCAGATAATCTAGGGTATAAAGAACACATACGATGACATCAATGATTAGCTACTCTAGTTGCAAGCGACAGTGAGTAAAGCCATCTGCTACGGAGACCTCAGACATGATAGAATGATGTCATTGGCATCCCCGTGGATATGTCTCCAAACCTAAAATGGTGATAGGGCGAAGGCAAGGAAGCTTTTCATAAGCCCAGAACTGATAATTTAAGAAATCAACTACATTAATCTAAGAAATCAAAAATATCTGAAGGTGGGAAATGAAAGTTCATTAAAGTTGCTTACCAGCAGAAATGGTTAGGAACCTAACCAAGCATTTGTAGCGCCCTCGGAGCACAGACGCGTCCTGTGAAGGAAATACGTAAAGGTGAAGGATCCCCAATCAAAATCCCTTATGAGATCCACCTCACTGAACAACACTGACTAAGTTAAAAGAAACAGTCGAAGAGTTGCTTGCAATGAAGAAACCCCTAATGATAGTCAGAAATAAACGTCGCAGGATGAGATATCTCTCCCTCTTATCAACAGGAAGAGGCTCTGATAAAGCTCCGCTGGAAGTATCAACACTCAGAGGATCGAAACGAACGGTGTGACCATTAAGGGCCGAAGGAGGAACTCCCAATAAGGATCGAACAGCTGCAAGGGAAATATCCGCCACCAAGGGCACCCTCTCACCTGTGAACTCCAATCCCGTGATGAATCGCCAATTCATCGATGTAATCATCACGTCACAGTCTAGCAAATGGAGTGAATAGCTCTAATAAAACCATCGCTCAGATAAAGCTCTCAGATAACCCCATAGATAACATCGTGGTGCGATGGAAAAGAAAGCCTCAAAACCCCAAGAATGCACAATGGCCTGATACTCGAGATGAAGACTCTTATACAAGGAATGAATGCTAAACTAGTTCCTACTCGGCTGAGTGAAACCGAGAACCAGCAATTCAAATCAAGGTTTAACCATTACAAAAAATGGAAGAAGAAATAATTCAAATATGAATTCTGATGAGTGGGATTTATACCCGCGAATAGGATCCTTTATTGCTTAAGAAGTTGCTTGTTCTTCATAATTTATATAGATTTTATAATATTTTGTTATTATTTTACTTAATCTATGTGTTGTAGGGCTTATTAGGTTATTTCTAGCTTTTAGGGGCAAAAAGTTCAAATTTCCCATATCGCCGCTGCAGCGCCCCTACTTGTCCAACAGTGACATCATTGTAGTGTTGTAGTGCCCCAGTTCCTTTACAAACTGGCGCTGCAGTGCCACTTACTGACCAAATTTGCTGACTCAACGCTGCAGCGCCGTTCCAAGGCTAAAACTTGCCGTTGCAGCGCCACCTCCGAAGCCTGAACAGAAATTAGGACTTAATGACCTAAAAGCTAAGGAAATGAGATTATTAATGGTAAGCATGTAAAGTCCCCAAACCCGGATACTTGAAACCCGAATTCGGTACTTCACGATATCATTTCTATGAGCGGAATCTACTAATAATAATAACAATAATATATAAACAAACATTTTACAATACTTAATTATCAGAGTTAACCTCCCAGGTACGTAATCCTTTAATCATACATTAACAGTCATAATAATAATAACATATATTATAGTCTTCATAATCTTAACTATTATAATTAATATCAACTTCAGTCAACCAGCTATCTTTCCTTTCCCTTTGTTTTTGACAGAACCTTCAGGTTGTTCGCTCTTAACTGAAAACATTTAAATTAGCAAGGATGAGCATTTGAGTGCCCAGCAAGTATATATATATATGAACTGAAAGCATTTAAATGTTTTCTATATACTATTCTTCTACAACAAGGCAACAGTTGTGAAGTAATCTATATCAACAATAACTACATAACTATTTCAAAATTTTGAAACTACGTACAGACTATATAAAGGTTTTATACGACATAGTATGAACATTATTTTCATTTTTGAAAAGGTTAAACAGAGTATTCATCTGTGAACCGTCATAACTTACGAACACGGGGGTGATCAGCCCGTTGTGCCCTACATTGATCAATACTACATTTCAAAAATGGTGTTACCATTTACATGATCCGCCTTAGGCGCATAAAAGTTTTCCCTGGTAAGGGATGTTCATATTTGTCAGGGTTCCAAATCAAAGGTTTTATCTTATACAACAAATATAATAATTTAACATACATGTATATCAAAGGAATATCAGCATGCGATTTAATACCATGATCATCCAAGTGGGGACACTTGTATAATCATTCATAGAAATTAACGAACATGATACATATATATGAGTTATCATATACTAACATGCTGATAATCAATAGGCTTATATAATATAGACTTTAAAAATCTATACAATAATAATATAAGTTTGAAACATTCTTCCATATATCCAATGCATAAAGAAAATGCAAAGGTAGGGTACTTACCTGATGCGCTGCTACAATTTCTTAACTTAATTCTACTCTTTTATCACAACCTATCATTAAGCAAATCAATCAATCAATTAGAACATTATATCATAACACATCTTACTGCATATAGCAGTCAGCACATTCCTAATCACGTTGTCACATAACTTAACGACCATTACATCACAATTAAACAATTTACAAGTCAATCCTATCTAGGTTCAGATCAATTTCTGAAACATGTCGACGTATCGACAGCCTTATATAATAATCGAGTCTAAGACTCTATTCTATATCGAAATATAACTTAAACAACAGTCACACTATTTTTCATGACCTCATAATAATTTTAAAACAATTATTATCGTTTATCATAATTTTTGAAATATCAGAATCATTATCAAATTATTTAAATATTAAACAACTCTATTAGAATATTAATTTATCATTATCCAAATATTAAAAGTTATGAGTTACAACTTAAAATATTTTTAACTCACTTATATCCTTTTTAAATGATTTTTAAATAAATAAAACCATTTTTAAACTATTTATTTAATATAATTATTAAATAAATTTAATATCATTTTTATATCATTAATATGAAATTACCTTTTTAAATATTAAAAGTTATAGTTTATAACTTAAAATATCTTTAAACACTTTATTTTCATTTAAAATGATTATTATAATATAAGAATCATTTTTAAACCAAATTATTTAATATAATTATTAAATAACTTAATATCATTATAAATCATTAACTAATGAAATTAACCATTAAATATTAAAAGTTATATTTTATAACTTAAAATATTCATAAATATCTCATTATTATTTAAAATGATTTTTAAAATAATAAAATCATTTTTAATTTATTTATTTACTTTATTTTAGTAAATAACTTAATTATCATTAATATTAATTTATTAGTGAAAATTATCAATAATATTAAAAGTTATCAAAAATAACTTAATTTATTTTCTCATACCATAATATAATTTAAAATGATTTTTCAAATATTAAAATCATTTTTAAATAATTTATTTAATATTCTAATTAAATAAATTAATTATTTTTAATATTCCAAAAATATTAAATATTTATGAAATATATTTAAAATAATTAAAAACTAATTTTCAGAATTTAAAATAATTTTTAATAATTTATTTTGTATTTTTAATAATTAAAAACTATTTTTTTCTATTTTTTTATTTATTTTCGGAAAAATAGCAGATTTCCGTCGCTAAAGACCACCTATAGCGACGGAACCGTCGCTATAGGTGTTCTTCATGTTCTTCATTCAAACCCAGAAATTCATACACAGACCCGAATGGTCCTGTTTGACCGCGATTAATTTTTTGTGTGCTGTGATTCTGAGCTTGCTTTTGGTCATATTGTGTAGTACTTTTACAAGACTATAAAACACAACAATAATCATGCATAAAACACCTAACACCGATTAAATCTAGCCGTCCAAACTTGTTGTCAGAAGCTGTTCTTCATTTCTGGGTTTCCCAGAATTGAAGAACAGTCCGAGTGACCACTTTTGATCGCTAATAACTTGCTACACGCTAACTGTTTGTGAGATCTAAAAGCTTTTATATGTAGACCACATGTAGGACTATTTATTTATTACATAAAATACACCAAACATCAACACATCAAACAATTACATGCCGGTCAAACTCTGACAGAATCTGTGTTCTTGAGTTTTCTGGGTTTTCCAGAAAACCGAAAATATGGATTTTCCCACTACTTTGACCAGTCACAAATTTCAGTATAAGTAATATTTTAACAATGTAAAGGCATGAATATATAGTCAATATACTATACTACAACCTAGCTTCAACAAATCAAATAAAACAAACACTATCAGTAAGATCTGAAGCTCTAAACTCATTGTCAGACACTGAAGAACGTTTCTGGGTTACCCAGATTTCAGCAAGTCAAACTCGGTCAACGTACTTTGACCTCAAATTACTCATGATCTATAATAGATATGACCTTACTTCTTTTTACAGATTAAAGATAGCATGCAGGACTACCATTAACAACTTAAAACAAACACAAATCATTAACGAGCAAGAATCTGTGGCCTCTGACATTCATTGTCAGACCACAGAATCCTGATAATTCCGGACATTGAAGATCTTTGATTCTAAGCGTCTAGATGTTATGGATCTAACATCTAGCAACCCAGATCATCACTAGATATTAAAACTAACATATTACAACACTTAAACACAGAATCAAAACACAAAATTTTGACAGATTTTTCTAGCTTAGGTTTATACCTTTCTTGGGTTTGATCTTTATTTTTGGCTACTGATTTGCTATAGAATTTCGTGGGGCTGGATTTATGGGACTATTTTAGCTCTGAAACTCGTTGGTTTTAGAGAGAGAAAAGCTAAGAGAAGGTTGGTGATCAAAATGACAAAATAAGCATTCTTTTTTCCTCTTTAATCTTATATACTAGCTTTAGGGGATGATTTGCTGAGTTAGGATGCTGCCACTTGTTGCTAGAGATCTGAAAATATCCATAGTTGGTGACCAACTAAAGTTTTAGCAAGATCTACACTCCACCATTTGGCACATGCACAAAAGGGCATAAAAGTCATTTCATAAATAATTTTCTATGGAACAAAATGGTTTGGACAATTTATTAGGGTTTAATAACACTAGTATATTTAATCTAGCTAATCTTAGCAAATTAGGGTTTATCAATTCCATAAACTAGAATTTCTAAAAACTAAAATAAGATTTCTAATAATTAGAAATTATAATAATAATTATAATTAAAGTCTTCTAATTTAATACTCTACATAATTTTCATATCATCTAACACAGATATATACAGTATTAAATCTTATACAGTGAAACTAGGGTTTTCGAATACTATAACACAATTGATTAATTATTAACAGCTCTCGCGCATGAAATTCATATAATAACACTTAAAATATTTAATATTATAGTATAATTATTATTCGTTATCAAAGACCAAGATTAGGGTCAGTAAAAATATTGTTAGGGTTTGGTCGTACAATAAAATCGTTCCACACATTAACATTGCTCACATAATCTTACACATCTATCATACTACTAAATAATAATATAATATTATTATTCTTATTTCCTGATAAAAATTTGAAATTAGGGTTTGAATAACATAATTAACTTAATCATCTAAACATACTTCATTTAATAAAATAATTGCTATAATTATTCTAAAATAATTTCATAGATTATTCAAATAAGAGTCAATTTTATTTTCATAGAAAATAATTGATAAAAACCTTTCCAATAAGGAATTAATCATTATAAAATTATATTTGAGAATAAACCATGATTCTAAATAAAATCATTTACAAAATAAATATATTTTATATTTACCACATAAATACATATACACAATATCTTGTACAAATCCTCATCCTTAATATAAAAAAAATTTATACACAAAATTTCTTATTTATTAATATATAAAATATCGGGTTGTCACATTCACCCTCCCTTATAAGGATTCCGTCCCCGGAATCACTGCTTTAAAATTCTACACATACCGGCACATAAGATACACAATCATTATGAATAGATCTCGATCAATTTTGATCGAACTAATCTTAACTAATCACATAAAGCTTATCTTTCTGATTAAACGGAAATTTGATTCCTAAAAGAACTCAAATTCCTCCCTCAAGATTTCTTTATAAAACAATTTACTATAAATAGAAACATTCTAGTTACGCAACTAAAAGTTATTTGAATATTACCTGGAATTGCATTGCCTACCACTTTGTTGGCTTGCTGGATGTTGTTGGTCCTGTGATTGCTAACGCTCCACTACCCCTGCCCGTATGCACACTACCGATTTCTTCCCTCTTCTTCGGACATTCCTTCACCTTGTGCTCCATTGAACCGCAAACAAAACAACCACTATATTTTCTAGGATTTGGGCAATTAGGAGAGATGTGGTCCTCCTGCCCGCATTTGAAACACACAGGTTTCCCCTTCAAACATACCCCTGAATGGTTCTTCCCACAAGTTTTGCATTGAACTGCCTGCTTTTTCACACTATCTTGTTTTACCTGTATATTTTCTAAATAGTTCACCTTTCTCTTTTCGCTCCCTCCCTTACTTTCACTATTAACTTTCCCCTTCTCAGCTGCCTCAACCTTAATTTTGTTCTTCCTCTCCTTGTTATAGAGACTCATGATCTCACTCCCTTCCTCAGCAATTATCGCCTTTTCCATAAGTGCTGCAAACGTTGGGATCTGCAACACTGCCACTTTGTTATAGATCCAGGGTTTCAATCCTAACTCGAATCTTCTCGTCTTCCTAGCCTCCGTATCAACTTGATGCGGAGCAAATCTAGCTAACTCATTAAATTTAGCGGCGTAATTCGCAACTGACATCTCTCCTTGTTTCAACTCTAAAAATTTTACCTCCATCCTAGCCTGCATACTAGTAGAAAAATAATTTTTGAAAAATAAGGTTTTAAACCTTTGCCAAGTCACTACACCCTCTCCCGCTCTCGCCTGATTCGCTCCCCACCAAAAGTTCGCCTCACCCTTCATCATATAGGTGGCAAAAACCGTCTTCTGCCCCTCATCTACTCTAGCTATTATAAACACCTTCTCAATTTATTTAATCCAGGTTTGAGCTTCTACAGGATCAGTTGTACCTTTAAATTCAGGTGGTCCCACAGCATTAAAATCTTTGAAATTTGCTAAGTGATTACCCGGCTGATTCCCTGCTGCTGGTATTCCTTGTTGCATGGTCTGAGCTATTATATTCGCAAAATGTTGTATTGGATCTACTGGTGGTTGTCCCTCAATGTTATTGACAGATCCTTCTGCCATTTGATTTCGAGTTTGACGTCTTGGCGGCATTTTCTGATTAAGTAAAAACCATTAATTAATCTTACATTCCACATCTTATCATGCGAGTTTATACTTTTATTTCTTTATAAACTCTATTTGAGCCATTTATATATTCATATACCATGGTTTAATACAGACCGACTAAACCTCTTACATACTTCTAATAACGCTTAGGACATAAACTACTTACCACCAACTATCCTCTAATAAACAAAAGTGAGAATTTACGACTACCTACCCTTTACTAAACTATAGATTGAAGTCTACTACCATCCCATGCATTCAACAAGGCATAAGGATTTACAACAACTAAACAGTCCCTAATAGAAACACAAAAGTGGGACTATATCTAATATAAGTACAAATTAACGCTTGCTCTTACTACTGGAGGACAGCTCCATCCACTCCATGTCAAACTTCCTAAAGGCATTGTCTAAAACTTTCTCCAAGGTATCTATTTTTGTATCTTTCGCCTCCATCTCAACCTTCATCTGCTCTAACTGTAACTCTTTCTGCTTCAACCTTCTTCGTAACTCAGCTATCTCTGCCTGTGCTTGATAAGCGGCGTCCCTATACTGTTGTTCTGAAATCTGAAGGGTCTGGTTCTTTACCTCCACATGCTCAACTCTGTTCTCTAGCTCAACATTTCTAGCCAACAAATTCCCTATCATTGCAAGCTCCATGGACTCACTAGTAGAGTCCCTAGACTCTTGGTTCACCGAGTAACTATTTGAACCCTCGCCAGCCATCCTATGATCACAATAAATAATCGACAACAATATTAGTACCACAATAAAATATATTCATTGATAAAATGAAAAGATATTTTATTCCGTACTATACTACTTGTTGAATCTCATTAACCCTCCCCTAACTAACACATTCTATAAAGGTTTTCTACTAAGGTTATAATCCTAGACTTCGCATTTCTAATGTTTATAACCTACATCTCTGATACCATCCTGTAAAGTCCCCAAACCCGGATACTTGAAACCCGAATTCGGTACTTCACGATATCATTTATATGAGCGGAATCTACTAATAATAATAACAATAGTATATAAACAAACATTTTACAATACTTAATTATCAGAGTTCACCTCCCAGGTACGTAACCTTTAATCATACATTAACAGTCATAATAATAATAACATATATTATAGTCTTCATAATTTTAACTATTACAATTAATATCAACTTCAGTCAACCAGCTATCTTTCCTTTCCCTTTGTTTTTGACAGAACCTTCAGGTTGTTCGCTCTTAACTGAAAACATTTAAATTAGCAAGGATGAGCATTTGAGTGCCCAGCAAGTATATATATATATATATATGAACTGAAAGCATTTAAATGTTTTCTATATACTATTCTTCTACAACAAGGCAACAGTTGTGAAGTAATCTATATCAACAATAACTACATAACTATTTCAAAATTTTGAAACTACGTACAGACTATATAAAGGTTTTATACGACATAGTATGAACATTATTTTCATTTTTGAAAAGGTTAAACAGAGTATTCATCTGTGAACCGTCATAACTTACGAACACGGGGGTGATCAGCCCGTTGTGCCCTACATTGATCAATACTACATTTCAAAAATGGTGTTACCATTTACATGATCCGCCTTAGGCGCATAAAAGTTTTCCCTGGTAAGGGATGTTCATATTTGTCAGGGTTCCAAATCAAAGGTTTTATCTTATACAACAAATATAATAATTTAACATACATGTATATCAAAGGAATATCAGCATGCGATTTAATACCATGATCATCCAAGTGGGGACACTTGTATAATCATTCATAGAAATTAACGAACATGATACATATATATGAGTTATCATATACTAACATGCTGATAATCAATAGGCTTATATAATATAGACTTTAAAAATCTATACAATAATAATATAAGTTTGAAACATTCTTCCATATATCCAATGCATAAAGAAAATGCAAAGGTAGGGTACTTACCTGATGCGCTGCTACAATTTCTTAACTTAATTCTACTCTTTTATCACAACCTATCATTAAGCAAATCAATCAATCAATTAGAACATTATATCATAACACATCTTACTGCATATAGCAGTCAGCACATTCCTAATCACGTTGTCACATAACTTAACGACCATTACATCACAATTAAACAATTTACAAGTCAATCCTATCTAGGTTCAGATCAATTTCTGAAACATGTCGACGTATCGACAGCCTTATATAATAATCGAGTCTAAGACTCTATTCTATATCGAAATATAACTTAAACAACAGTCACACTATTTTTCATGACCTCATAATAATTTTAAAACAATTATTATCGTTTATCATAATTTTTGAAATATCAGAATCATTATCAAATGATTTAAATATTAAACAACTCTATTAGAATATTAATTTATCATTATCCAAATATTAAAAGTTATGAGTAACAACTTAAAATATTTTTAACTCACTTATATCCTTTTTAAATGATTTTTAAATAAATAAAACCATTTTTAAACTATTTATTTAATATAATTATTAAATAAATTTAATATCATTTTTATATCATTAATATGAAATTGCCTTTTTAAATATTAAAAGTTATAGTTTATAACTTAAAATATCTTTAAACACTTTATTTTCATTTAAAATGATTATTATAATATAAGAATCATTTTTAAACCAAATTATTTAATATAATTATTAAATAACTTAATATCATTATAAATCATTAACTAATGAAATTAACCATTAAATATTAAAAGTTATATTTTATAACTTAAAATATTCATAAATATCTCATTATTATTTAAAATGATTTTTAAAATAATAAAATCATTTTTAATTTATTTATTTACTTTATTTTAGTAAATAACTTAATTATCATTAATATTAATTTATTAATGAAAATTATCAATAATATTAAAAGTTATCAAAAATAACTTAATTTATTTTCTCATACCATAATATAATTTAAAATGATTTTTCAAATATTAAAATTATTTTTAAATAATTTATTTAATATTCTAATTAAATAAATTAATTACTTTTAATATTCCAAAAATATTAAATATTTATGAAATATATTTAAAATAATTAAAAACTAATTTTCAGAATTTAAAATAATTTTTAATAATTTATTTTGTATTTTTAATAATTAAAAACTATTTTTTTCTATTTTTTTTATTTATTTTCGGAAAAATAGAAGATTTTCGTCGCTAAAGACCACCTATAGCGACGGAACCGTCGCTATAGGTGTTCTTCATGTTCTTCATTCAAACCCAGAAATTCATACGCAGACCCGAATGGTCCTGTTTGACCGCGATTAATTTTGTGTGTGCTGTGATTCTGAGCTTGCTTTTGGTCATATTGTGTATTACTTTTACAAGACTATAAAACACAACAATAATCATGCATAAAACACCTAACACCGATTAGATCTAGCCGTCCAAACTTGTTGTCAGAAGCTGTTCTTCATTTCTGGGTTTCCCAGAATTGAAGAACAGTCCGAGTGACCACTTTTGATCGCTAATAACTTGCTACACGCTAACTGTTTGTGAGATCTAAAAGCTTTTATATGTAGACCACATGTAGGACTATTTATTTATTACATAAAATACACCAAACATCAACACATCAAACAATTACATGCCGGTCAAACTCTGACAGAATCTGTGTTCTTGAGTTTTCTGGGTTTTCCAGAAAACCGAAAATATGGATTTTCCCACTACTTTGACCAGTCACAAATTTCAGTATAAGTAATATTTTAACAATGTAAAGGCATGAATATATAGTCAATATATTATACTACAACCTAGCTTCAACAAATCAAATAAAACAAACACTATCAGTAAGATCTGAAGCTCTAAACTCATTGTCAGACACTGAAGAACGTTTCTGGGTTACCAAGATTTCAGCAAGTCAAACTCGGTCAACGTACTTTGACCTCAAATTACTCATGATCTATAATAGATATGACCTTACTTCTTTTTACAGATTAAAGATAGCATGCAGGACTACCATTAACAACTTAAAACAAACACAAATCATTAACGAGCAAGAATCTGTGGCCTCTGACATTCATTGTCAGACCACAGAATCCTGATAATTCCGGACATTGAAGATCTTTGATTCTAAGCGTCTAGATGTTATGGATCTAACATCTAGCAACCCAGATCATCACTAGATATTAAAACTAACATATTACAACACTTAAACACAGAATCAAAACACAAAATTTTGACAGATTTTTCTAGCTTAGGTTTATACCTTTCTTGGGTTTGATCTTTATTTTTGGCTACTGATTTGCTATAGAATTTCGTGGGGCTGGATTTATGGGACTATTTTAGCTCTGAAACTCGTTGGTTTTAGAGAGAGAAAAGCTAAGAGAAGGTTGGTGATCAAAATGACAAAATGAGCATTCTTTTTTCCTCTTTAATCTCATATACTAGCTTTAGGGGATGATTTGCTGAGTTAGGATGCTGCCACTTGTTGCTAGAGATCTGAAAATATCCATAGTTGGTGACCAACTAAAGTTTTAGCAAGATCTACACTCCACCATTTGGCACATGCACAAAAGGGCATAAAAGTCATTTCATAAATAATTTTCTATGGAACAAAATGGTTTGGACAATTTATTAGGGTTTAATAACACTAGTATATTTAATCTAGCTAATCTTAGCAAATTAGGGTTTATCAATTCCATAAACTAGAATTTCTAAAAACTAAAATAAGATTTCTAATAATTAGAAATTATAATAATAATTATAATTAAAGTCTTCTAATTTAATACACTTTAAATACCACATAATTTTCATATCATCTAACACAGATATATACAGTATTAAATCTTATACAGTGAAACTAGGGTTTTCGAATACTATAACACAATTGATTAATTATTAACAGCTCTCGCGCATGAAATTCATATAATAACACTTAAAATATTTAATATTATAGTATAATTATTATTCGTTATCAAAGACCAAGATTAGGGTCGGTAAAAATATTGTTAGGGTTTGGTCGTACAATAAAATCGTTCCACACATTAACATTGCTCACATAATCTTACACATCTATCATACTACTAAATAATAATATAATATTATTATTCTTATTTCCTGATAAAAATTTGAAATTAGGGTTTGAATAACATAATTAACTTAATCATCTAAACATACTTCATTTAATAAAATAATTGCTATAATTATTCTAAAATAATTTCATAGATTATTCAAATAAGAGTCAATTTTATTTTCATAGAAAATAATTGATAAAAACCTTTCCAATAAGGAATTAATCATTATAAAATTATATTTGAGAATAAACCATGATTCTAAATAAAATCATTTACAAAATAAATATATTTTATATTTACCACATAAATACATATACACAATATCTTGTACAAATCCTGATCCTTAATATAAAAAAAAAATTATACACAAAATTTCTTATTTATTAATATATAAAATATCGGGTTGTCACAAAGCAGCCTCCAACATCAGTGGAGATAGATTAGGAGTAGATTTTGAGGCTTTTTAGCTTAAAAGAGAAAGAAGTTGGTCTTCAAGAACTCAAAGCTCATTGCATCCTTCATAGCTCAGACTCTACACGAAGAAGAGAAGACTTGGAGCCAGAAAACTTCGCAAAAGAAGTTTTTTTATCCAAATCTTTCATTCATTTGTGTATTTTTGAGTATGTTGAACACTTTGAAAATGTTAATTAGTCTTATAGTTATGAACTAATTACATTTCTAGGATTGCAATGTAACCTAATGATTAGCTTAATTGAATTTATCTCCTATTTATGATAATAAATCATTTTGGAATAGGTTGTTGTATTTCATGTTTATTTATTGGTTGCTTGACAAAGGAATTGATATAGGTATTAATGGATATTGAAAAATGAATGTTAATATCTAACCCTAAAATATAATAACACTTGTTATGACTATGCCTATGGGAATGTGAGCATATATTGCATAATAGAATAGACATATCTCTATTTTCCTTGTGTAACCCTTGAGATTAAGCTTAATGACACTTAGTCTAGTTATTTTCACCATAGGAATATTGTGATTCATCTAGCTAAGGGATGTGTATTTGACCGTCGAAAGAGGCTTATGTGTACTTACTATTCTCGATAGGCCATTCCTATGATTTGTTAGTAAAGTGGAGAGTTAGGAGATTAGGCGAAGCATTAGGGGAGTTGTAATCCTAGCTTAACGTACTTTTTGCAACTCGATCTCTTAATTTACTGTTTTAAGCATATAGTTTTTAACACACAATCTTTAATCACTTGTTTAGAAATAGGTATACATCACTCATTCCGAGTCACCAAATACATGGTACAGAAAATAAGTACAACTTCATTATTACAATTGTCGTGCAAAATACTACAACACATATACTGTGAGTTTAAATACAAATATTGTCTTCTAGACAATATCCACACTCAAAAAAAGCCCTCATTACAATTATTGGTGCACTATTTTATAAAATAATGAGGACTGCTAAAACAACTATCGTGAAACATCACTCCATACCCCGACTGGTTCCCGTTATATTCTCGCTTCCTAAGAAAAAAAATAGAACAAAAAGGAAAAGGGTGAGCTCAACTAGCCTAGTAAAGAATATTATGACTAAGATAATGAACAACAAATTATCGTTAGCCTTCAACAAATCAGATAAATATAATGGACAATAAGTTTTAGATCAATATTCGCAACGGAAATAACAATTCATTAGAAGAGTTTAGTAGATAATGAAATCTATTATCATCTATGAATTTAAAAGTCCATCATCAATATTTTATCCCTGTAACATCAATCAATATACATCTTGAATCAAATATTCATCTTTGCACTACCGGCCAAAGATATTCATATGTATCACCAGTTGGTCATGTTTATCTCAACACATGTTCATCTTTGCACTATGGGCCAAAGATATTCACCTAGGTAATTATTAATCTTTGCACTACAGGCCAAAGATATTCAACAAGTATCACCATTAAGGACTGAGGATGATGAAAAATATTTTAAAGAACGAATCTAGTGAGATAAAAGGACAAAGATTAGGGATTCGTACTTTAGATAATCCAAGTTCAAAAATATTCCATAATAAACCATAGTAGAGTAAAATTCAAGAATAACGATCAAAACATTAATACAATCAAAGATAGTAACCATAATAGACATCTGGGAGAAAGAAGAGAAAATTTCATTTCTAGGTAAATAGTGACGTATTTGTAAATAGTGTTGTATACGTGAATAGTCACTACTACAAAATAGTAAATAGACAACGCGAAAAAAATAGTTGTAGTTTCAATCAGAAAAACGTCGTGGTTAAGGGTGTTATCTATTTGACCCCCTTACACAACGTTTTTAAAACGTTGTAGTTAAGCACAATACATAACATTTTTTAAGAAAAAACGTTATAGATTTGTTTTCAAAAAAAACTAGCAGATGCTTAAAAACGTTGTATAAGGTATGATTCCACAACGTTTTTTGATTAAAATGTTGTTTAGTATATCAGACAACATATTTTAAATGTTGTAGAAAAACAATGAAAAAATGTTGTTGTTTAGTATATAATGCAACGTTTTTTAAATGTTATAGATAAAAAAAAAGAAAAAAAAGAATGTGATTCACCTATATTACCAATGCACCTTCAATTTGCTATTGCCATGATATATAGCCAAAATGTATCAACCATTCAAAATACATTCCAATAATATCATTCGTTTACAGTTTCAAATTACTACATCCACAAAATATATACCAAACTATCCATATATGCATCTCAAATTCACTTTTCAATATAAATTACTACTATATTGAATTGTGAATTTGATTAATTGCATCCACAAAATAAACCAAACTATCCATAAAATTAAGCTACTACCTAAGCATGTGCAAAAGAGCCTAGTTATCCCAAAATACGTACATTCATCTAACATATTCACCGTTAACTCGAGGCTTTACATGTAGCTGCTCACATACGTTGCCCACTCATCCCGTACTTCGTCAATTTGTTCTTGTGTGTATGTTAATCCACATGCCTTATCCCATTGAAATAAAAGAACAACAAATTTAGTAGACATGAAGCTTGGAAATTATATATTTGCCGTCTCCTAGCAGTCTAGCATCTTGAAATTTATGCACGAACAATATAAAAGTTATACTTAATATGGGAACCAAGCACCTGAACTACACTCAAAATCAACTGCATCTTATGGCACAAGGAAGAAGTTAGCAGATGGGTGGACTTGAAGAATTGGGCTAGCATACTGAAAATGAAAACTTTCAGACAATCAAGAAAATATATCCAAAGAAGTATAGTACCTATAGCTCTTGCCAGGTTTAGACTGCCATTGACTCGTCCTATATGGATGAAACTGTCAGCTTTAAAATCCTCTCTTTCTCAACTTCAAGCTCAGGTTTATGATCTCGAGAAAGATTGTATGTCTGCATAAAGAAGAGCCTCATGAAAGCTATGTATATTTAGAGTTGCTTCTAAATATTAATATATTTTCCATAATAGAACACATTTTTGACATCCTTGTGATTTAATTTAAATACCATGGGCAGAATTCATTTCTAATCCAAATTTGCATCTTAAACTGCTAGTGGCGCATGAGTCAAAATTCAGCTACATGAATTTAAGAGCACTAATTCTCTCCCGTGAAACATCTTCACCAGAAAACATGAAAACATTTCTCAAAATTTTTAAATTACATGTCCCTTCCTAGATATTACACACCGAGAGTCACCAGCATTTGCAACAACAACTTGGTTATTTCTAATAATCGCAACACAAGCTGTACTCCCAGAAGTTGGTCCAGAAAAATCAGTGTGTGGACCCTGATTACGATGCAGAAAAATAAGCAAATCAGAATACTGAGCAACAACAAAAAGTAACTCTAAAGGTAAACTAGCCAAAATTATAATTCGTATGAGACCAAACATAGTAGCAGGAAAAAGTATATATAACATGAAGCTCAAGAAACTAGATGTCTATAAACCTTCAAAAGGATAATTACAGTGAAACAGCTACAAGAATATATTTTGAGCAACATATATTATTAGCAGCGGAACTGCAGTACATTAGAAGGAACCATTGCTTTGGTTTCAGATTACTTTATTTGAGATCAAAGCATTCAAAATAGTATTTTGTCCCACTCTACTTGTTATTCCCTTTCGTTTTATGGCAGTCCTAAAACTGAACTTCAAATATATATCAGGGGAGGAAGAGGGAGGGAGAGAGACAGGCAGGCAGACGGAATTTCAGTGACTAAATACTGACCTCCCCTGCTCAAGGCCACCCTCAGAAGTTGCCATGTCTCCAGCAGTATCTGCAACTGATGTCATATCCTCCCCGTTCACAGGCTGTAGTCACAAAAAATGGTATTCATTGAATTCTGAGTTTGTCGGCATATTTTATAACAGAAAGAAAATGAAACTTGGAGAACAAAATGGAGTAGCATGGCTGCAACTTGGCTAATGAAGACCATTTACCTACTTACATGCTCAACTTACATGCTCAAAAAAAGAAATTTCGATTCCTCTACTTACATGCTCAAAAAGAAAAATAAGAAAATTATGTATGCACAACATTTAGAGCAGTGGTTGACTCGGAAATAGCTCCTGTTTCAAACTTTGGCTTTTGCTTTAGAGCATGAATTCCAGTGTAAAGCCTGCACTTTTTCATTAGGAAAGACAAACAACCAAAAGAAGAAGCTTCAAAATAAGAACCATCGTGGCCACAAGAAACTATCTTCAAAGTCAAAGGTTAATTAAACCACTATTGCTCTCACCTGGCATGTCTAGCATACTCAGCATAATTTTCAAGAAGCATCTTTCTAGCCTGCTCATTCAAAGTTGATTCTGGAAAGCATTTACAATAAGAAAAGTGCTCAAGACTGACTCTTATCTCAAGACCTATCTTGAATGAACCTCTAAGCATACTAGCAGAAGCCCAGGTGAAGGAAATTTAAACACCACAAAATTACACGTCACAAATCCAAAAGAAAATACTTTATGCATTTGTAGAAAACTAATTTTGGGGTTTTTTTGTGGGGGGGGGGATGCGAAGTGAAAGCTCTGCTTTTAACAAATGTTACACCGTTGAACATATGCCTATATACATCTTCAGTGCACCTGATTTGAAACTAGGATAAGTAAATTTTAACAAAGAAAATTATATTCCGACTTCATTTGAAAGAAGAATTTTCTTATCTAAACCCAAAAAAATAAAAAAAGAGCCTAAACAATCAGAATGCCACATCATAATAACAATCTTATATTTATATAAGGGAGAATACATAAACAACATCTCTATCTTTCTAAAGTTCCTCCGATTTGAAGTATCATACTTCCTAATATATTATCCCAGCATAATTTTAATCAATTTTCAATAATATCTTTCATCTTTCGAGAGGTGGGGCTGGCTTTGGTGGAGGGTGTCAAAAAGATCTCTTAATATCCCCCTTGTCTCATTCCTCTAATAGATACAAACAGAAACAAACATGGCCAAGGCCACTAGAGTAACATATTTTAACAAGTTGTTATCTTTACAAAAGTCCAATCTCCCAAGTACAAATAAACAAGGTTACATAATAAGTTTGATTTCCCAAGGCAAAAAAAGGTAACATTAATGGACTATCACATATCATGAAGTAAAATTACATAAAGACCAATATTAATTACTCAAAATAATTTACCAAGAAATATTTTTTTCCCCAAAATACATCTTATTTGTTCAAAACAGCTACTGCTAGTCTTTAATGCAAACGCTTAGAATTGAAGGGGGAACAATAATCCATGAATACTCATAATTCACAAACAGCAACTACAATATACCCCCCAAAAAATCACCTAACTAGATAAGTCAATTAACTGAAAGATTTGAGTTTTTGACAATCCCAAAAGAGAAATAACAAAGATAAAAATCCAACCAGCATGCAACACAATAAATATCAGTGATAACTACCAAAATAAGCTAAAATTTGTTAAAATACTAGTAAAACTAAAAGCACCAAGAGTAAATAGGAAAAAAGATTAAATTAGCAGATTTAATAAAAGGACAGGAATTAGTGCTCACATCAAGGAGAGGAAGAAGCTCATCCACATCGGTAGGAAGCTGTGCAAGCCTATTTCTAGCATCCTGCAGCTTTTGTACCAGCCCTTTATCCACTGAAACCATCAATTAATTTTTTCCCTATATAATTTTTGTCACTCACTCAAGATCTTTTTTATGAAATCGTTCAATTCCACCTCAACCTCACGCCATTGAAATCTCAAAATCAACAAAATAAACACGAAAGATTAAAAACCCAAAACAATGACAAATTAAAATAAGCTCCCACGACGGAGTTAGTGGTACCGAGGTCAATTCCCACCACTTTTTTCGCCACAACTCTGAAGGGAGAATTCTTTCCACTAGGGTTTCACGAAAGAGGACTTAGGGTTTATGAAGGAGACAGTGTTGTTCATGCTCTGTCCGAAGAACACAATTTTTAAGTGCTTTTGGGTTGGATTGTTTGAGCGAGAAGAGATAGGGTTTGCTCCAAGAGCGTGAATTTGAGCTGCTGCGAGAGAGAAGAAAGTAGATCTAAACTATTGTCCCTCTTCTAATTTTAAAATTTAAGCTCCGCGTTTTTATTTTTGCTCCGTGTTTTTGTAGATAGATAACGTTTTCTTTTTAAAAACGTTATCTATTTAAAATCAAAAATTACCCTTGTAAAATGCATAACGTTTTTTCTAATGTATCTACAACGTTTTATTAAAAACGTTGTATAAAAAAAAAACCACAACGTTTTTTATAAAAAATGTTGTCTTTTAAGCATTGTCTATTTAGTACTTTGTACTAGTGAGTGTCGTATACATGAATAATAACCCCGACACGAAAAGGTAGAAATTCTACAAGAAAAATCATACTTCGTGAACAGTACTCGTAAATAGTACCATATTCATGAATAGTGTCGTATACGTGAATATTAACCTTGACATGAAAAGATAAAAATTTTATAATAAAATTCATACCAATATTTCAGTATAATGATATTGAGAGTAACATCATTTACGAAGAAAATAACATCCCTTACCTCAAAAGAACAGTACTTCTGACCGAATATCGAATGTAATGCTGAAGGAAACTTGCACTGAATAACAACTCTCAAAGTATTTAAATACTCACAAGAGTACGCTCGATAATATAGAGAGAGAAAACTTCAGATTCTGGTGTGATTTTCAATTCTAACTTAAGCACCTATTTATAGGAAAATGCCAGAACGCCAAAGCAGACTAAATTAATAAAATAATATTTTTTTCAAAAATTTTCTACGTACACGTCTTGGACAAAAATTCAGCCACCACCAGTGGAGCCCACCAAAATTCAGATTTTCCACACCAACCAAAAGTGGGGCCCAGCCATGTTTTTAATAAAAAATATTTATTTCCAAAATTTCAATAATTCATAATAAATAGCCCTTTTATCAGAAAAATACAATTTTTTTGTCCATTCCATAGGAAATTAAATTCTCTACAACTTTGTAGAAGAAATTTTTCCAAATTCTAAACAGAAAATGTCTGAAACACACATATGGATGGTTTTTAATACCTCCATTTTGACAAAATACTGATAAAATACCTCAGCATTAATTCCTTCATTTATATCCACATAAAATAAATATTTTCCTATATATCATTTATATCCGCATAAAATAAATATTTATGTATCATATAAATAATTAATTATTCACAAATAATATTACATAGTTAGAATTATGACAACCAGGTTGTTCCTAGAAAAGAGGGGGCTTTCCGATAAGAATTTCTTTTTATTGGCGCGCAATTAGGTGACCAAACCAATTTTCTAGACAGAAATTCCTTAGACATTGCCAATAATGCTATCTAATAATATTATTCAAATAATATGAATTATTGATCTGATAGTGGGAAATACTGTGCAGTGATAATTATTAAAACAACAATAATATAAAATATCAACGTAGCAATTATTGAATCAATAAAATAAAATATTAAACAGTAATTACTATAACAATTATTGAGTAATGTCTTCTTACATAAGAATCAATAATTCAAAAATATTGTGCAATACCGTGTGCTACTGTGCAACAATGTGTATTAATGTATTTTAACCATCATGTATTCCAACAGTGTTAACGGTAACAACTACGTCGTTATTTATAAAAACTAAAACTTTTCATTTTCTTCATCCGACCGTTTTTCGTTATGGGACCCACAAATGGCTGCGTCATCGTACGAATATTCCCCGACAACAAGAATATTCCATGACCAAACAAATATTCCCCGACAACAATGAATATTTTATAATCACTTGCTTATTTTTCAAAATTTACACATTTCACCCATAACCAAAGCATTATATCAAATTAACACCTTATTATTCAAAATAATAATTAGAGGAAATTTAATTTTATTTATACAAAATTGGGGTCTTACACCGGTGTCGGGGACTTAGTATTATTTATGTATCAATATTAATACTAATTTAATATGATCTTAATTTAAACTGATATATCTGTTTAATCTTCTCCTCAAGTACTATTGACTGTGTATGCCACCTCGCAGGAATCAGAATATAATACCTTTTGATCTCGAGGTAGACAAAACTTATGGACGACTGAGAAGTGAAAGAGCTTGGGACATACCTACTCCAGTTATAATGGCTGAGGAAATTCAAAAATCTTTAAGGGAGTATGTCATGCCCCATATCGCATATTTATAAGAGAGCATTCTAAGGCCTGCGATTCAAGCTAACAACTTTGAGATCAAGTCGAGCACCATTCAAATGACACAAAATAATGTTCAGTTCGGAGGATTGCCGAATGATGACCCGGACGATCATTTGATAAATTTCTTGGAAATCTGCGATACATTTAAATGCAACGGAGTGTCCGATGATGCTATCAGACTCTGACTGTTCCCATTTACTCTGCAGGACAAGGCCAAGAGTTAGTTTCATTCACTTCCGCCAGGCTCCATCACCACATGGACTGACTTGGCTCAAAACTAGCCAGGCTCAGACATGATATCACATTCTTCGTCCAGTTTAAATCCGAGTCTCTTTATGACTCATCGGAGCGATTCAAGGATTTACTGAGACGATGCCCACACCATAGATTGCCAGAATGGATTCCAATTCAGACATTTTATAATGGTTTATCCAGGTCTACTCATTCGAGTATAGATGTTGCATCTGGTGGGGCCTTCATGTCAAAACATCATGCAGAAGGGTATGACTTAGTGGAGACCATGGCTGCCAACAATTACCAGTGGCCCAATGATAGGCAAGCACCTAGGAGAGTGGCAGGGGTGTATGTGGTTGATTAATTCACGACACTATCTGCTCAGGTTGCTGCTCTTACCAAAAGACTCGATGTCATAGGAGTGCAAACAGTGCAAAATGTGCAAAGCGTCGCGGTGCCATGTGAACTGTATGCAGGGAGCCACCTAACTGATCAGTGTGCCATTAGCCCTGAATCAATTTAGTTTGTCTCAAACTATGGGCAACAGCAAAATTTGAATCTTCCCACTCACTACCATATTGGACTAAGAAATTTCCCAAATTTCTCATGGAGCAACACTAACAGCAACCAAGCACAACCATCTACCGCCAGACCAACATATTCAAATCCTCCTAGTTTTCAAACTCAGAATCCATACCAACCGTATCCACAAAGTTCTTACCAACCCCCACCTCCATAGGATAGAAAGCTCAGTTTGGAAGATCTCCCCTCGAGATATATTGCTCATATTGAAACAAGGAGCAATAATCAAGAGGCATCCATCCAAAACATAGAAGTCCAAATGGGACAATTGGCAACTACTTTGAATAGTTGTCCTCTAGGCACGTTGCAAAGTGACATTGATGTCAACCCAAAATGGGATGGCAAGGAGCAGTGCAAAGTAGTCACACTCTGGGGTGGAAGGACAATAAATGAAACTTGTGGAGAGACTTCAACAATGCAAGAGAAAGTTATGACGCCCCAAAAATAAGTATACATCACCCATTCTGAGTCGGCAAATACATGGAACAAAATTCTAATACAACTATCGTGTAAAGTACGACAAAACATAAGCTGGAAGTTTCAACACGAATATTGTCTTCTAGACAATATCCAAACTCAAATTCAATATTATTACAATTATTATCATAATCATACTATTTCACAGAATAGTGAGGACTACTAAGGCACCATCTCGGACCATCACTCTATTCCCCAACTAGTCCCGACTACGTTCTCATTTCCTGAAGAGAACAATGAAAGCAAAAGGGTGAGCTCAACTAG
Organism: Panax japonicus; assembly: GCA_020205505.1. NCBI lineage: Eukaryota > Viridiplantae > Streptophyta > Magnoliopsida > Apiales > Araliaceae > Panax > Panax japonicus. Next base: position 35,105,305 of record CM035098.1, read on the forward strand.
CCTAGTAAGAAATATTATGACTAAGATAATGCAGAATAAATTATCGTTAGCCTTCAATAGTGTTAAACTGATAAAATATAATAAACATCAAGTTTAACTGCAGTGGAACAAGCAATCCATTAGAAGAGTCAAGTAGAGCATTATATCTACTATCTTCTATAATTTAAAAAGTTTATCACCAATTTTATCGTTGATACTCAGCTCAATAAATATCTCACATCACTGAATTATCCATGCACTACGGGCCAAGTGTGAGACCCCAAATTTTATGAAATAAAAGTATTCAATTTTTCTATTTTGGTAAATAATTAAATTGATAAAAGTTTAAAGTTAAGGGTGATATGTGAAAATTTTGCAAAGTAAGCAAGTTGATATAAAATATTCGTTGTGTCGGGGAATATTCTTTTTATCAGGGAATATTCGTACAAAGGCACAATCATTGGTGGACCCCACAACGCAATTATTGTCGGATTGAGAAAATGACAAAAATATTTTTATGAAAATAACGGCAGAAGTTTTACCATTAAAACTGTTGAACTACTCGGTAGTAAAAGTACAGTAATACGCGTGGTTGCAAAGTAGCACACGGTATTGATTATTGATACTTACGTGAGAAATCACTCAGTTTTGTTCAATTATTGCTACAGTAATTGCTGCATAGTATCTCACGTTATTTGATTCAATTATTGTCGATATTTTTTATATTATTAAATCAATAATTGAGACAACGAAGTTATTAATATTATTATTTGCAATATTAACGATGTCTAGAAGTTTTGTTAAGGAGAGGTTTGGTCACCTAATTGCGCGCTAATAGAGAGAAATCCTTATTGGAAAGCCTCCTCTTTCCTAGGAACAACCTAGTCGATTAATATTGTGAATTATAATAACGGTGATAAGTTTGTTTTATTATTATTATTATTATAAATGTAATAAAACAGAAAACTTTTTATGTAAAACAGAATACTTTTTATAAAGTTTTGTTTTATTTGATTATAAATAGGATATAATATATTTTATTATGCATAGTATTTGCATAGTGTTTGTATAGTAAAATCATTTTATATAAAATAGAATACTTTTATAAAGTTATTTATTTTATTAGATTATAAATAGAATATATTATATTTTATTGCATAGTACAGTATAGTATCCTTTCCATTCTCCTATAAATAGGATGCTTAGTTAGAATTGAAAATCACACCAGAAGTTCAGAGAATTCTTCTTCTATAATCTTGAGCGTATTTCTTTAGAGTTCAAGAAAGCTTTGAGCGTAGAAATAGTGCAAGTTTTCTTCAAGAATATCATCGCCCTACCAGTCGGAATACTCTTCTTTCCAAGGTAAGAGATATTATTTGTTGTACTCGTAAGGGGTATTATTTCTTTTGTATTCATGAAGAGAATTATTTTTATTCCATTCTTTATTATTCTGTTGGAATAATCTATACACGCGGACTATCGTATATATGGTGAAATTCTTCTGTTATTCTATTCTTTATTATTCTGTCAAAATATCCTATCTCTGCATTTACGCATGACCTGGTTCTATTCTTTTTTATTCCGTCGAAATATCATGTCTGTGCATTTACGCATGACTTGGTTCCATTCTTTATTATTCTGTTGGAATAACCTGTCTGTGCGGTCTATCGCATGCATGGTGAATTTGGTTGTTATTCCATTCTTTATTATTCTGTTGGGAATAACCTGTCTGTGCGGTCTATTGAATGCATGGTGAATTCTTCTGCTATTCCATTCTTTATTATTCTATTAGAATAAACTGTCTATGTGGATTACCGCATGCATACTGCATAATCCTTCATATTCATATGAATAGTATTTTCATTCAAAAGGAGTTTCTGCTAGGGGCAGTTTCATAATTTTTCTGACTCTCAAAAATTCTGAAAAACTTTGAAATGATAATTTGATGAGTTTTCTAGATTGTGCCCAAAAATGGCAATTTTTGGATGTATAAATTAGGAGTTATGAATTTTATAGGAAAAGACTATTTTAAAAGTAAACCCTTATAACTCCTTGTGGTTAACTCTAAAATTGGTGAAATTTTTATTGAAAGTACATGTATATAACGGGAGTATATCCTGTAAATTTCAGAATTTTTGGACAAAAGTACAATTTATGATAAATGTCTAAATATTCGGCAGTTTTAGGTATATGAAAAATAGTAAATGAATTTTAAAAATTCTGAGAAAAATATATGTTCAATATGGGACTATATTCTGCTAAATCCCAGAAAAGAAATTTTTTTGGGACTAATTTGGTATTTTTCATGAAATGAACTAGTAATGAGTAAATGAATTAAATATATTATGTGAAGTAATAAATTTGGAATACGTGATTTTATGGCTTGGAAATCCTATATAGGGTATATGTAGATTTTTTTTGATGAGGGATTTGATCATTGATTATGAAATCTTATGAGTATGACATTTTTGAATGATTAAATGCCTTATTTGATAAAGTGTAAACAATTGAAATAAATTATTTATAAGTTTAAGAAATGATTAAAATATTGTTATAATATTAATGATATTAGATTATGAGATTATTAAGTGATTAATAACATTTGGTTATTATTGAACGCTGGATAAATTGTATTATAAATGTTTAATATTTATCCTTTATCTCATTTGATTTATTCTTTATATCATTATCATTATCCTCTTGTTTATATTATGATGAAAGTCATCTGTGGCCTGTAGTACATAGATGGACTTGGTATGATTATGACCAGGGATTATTCGGTATAATAATGACCATAATGTTACAAATGATGTGGTAAATGTAAAGTCCCCAAACCCGGATACTTGAAACCCGAATTCGGTACTTCACGATACCATTTCTATGAGCGGAATAATACTAATAATAATAACAAGAATATAAATTTCAAACTTAACTTACATTTATCAGAGTCTAATCCCAAGTACGCAACCTTTACTACATTCTTTACATGATATAGAATACATATCATAACTTAATATAATCTATCTATTACAAATAATACCAATAAACACATTCTGTTTGCTTTCCTTTTCACTTGTTCTTGCCTGAACCTTCCAGTTGATCACGTTTAGCTGAAAACATTTAAATTAAGCAAGGATGAGCATTTGAGTGCCCAGCAAGTATTATATATGTATATAAGCTGAAAGAATTTAAATGTTTTCTTTATAATATTCTTCTACAACTAGTCAGTAGTTGTGAAGTAATCTGTACCAATAATAATAACATAACAACCCTCGTTCAAATTTTTGAAACTGTGTATTGCCTATATATAAGGTTTATATGACATATTATGAACATTGTTTTCATTTTCGAAAAGGTTAAACAGAAATTCATCTGTAAACCGGCATTGCTTACGGGCCTGAGGGTGTACAGTCCATGGGCCCTGTATTGATCAATACTACATTGCTAAAACGATATTATCGTTCATCCTTTGTCCGCCGTAGCGCATAAAAATTTTCCCATTTTTGGGATGTTCATACATGTCGGGTTTTCATAACAAAGGTCTTATATAATTCAACATATATGTATATCAAAGGTGTATCAACATGCGATTGAATACAATGATTATCCAAGTGGGGACACTTGTATAACCATTTATAGAAATTAACGAACAGAATATATATTTAACTGAATTATCATATACTAGCATGTTGATAGTCAATGGGCTTATATAATATAAGTTTAACAATTTGTACAATAATAACATAAATTCTGAATTTCTCACTTCTATCCATTGCATAAAGAAAATGCAAAGTTAGGATACTTGCCTGATGCGCTGCTTACACTTACGTAATTTAGATCTACCCTTTTCTATCACAACCTATCATTATTCAGATCATTTTTCTGATTAGTATAATATATCATATCATATAATACTGTTTATTGCAGTCAGCACATTCCTATTCACATTGTCACATAACTTTAACACCATTGAATCACAAATAAACAGTTAACTAACCCAATTTATCTAAGTCCAGATCAATTTCTGATCTATGTCGGTCTACCGACAGCTTTATCGGTTAAATATCGAGTCTAAAACTCTAATTCGTAGTTCAATATCCATTTGAATAACTTAAACATCAGTCGCACTATTTTTCATGGCCTTATAATAATTATTATTATTTATTATAATTTTGAAATATCAGAATCATTATTAAATGATTTAAACCTTAAACAATTCTATTATCATTAATATTTAATTAATATTAAACCATTAATGAAACCATTGCCAAAATATTAAAGTTATGTATAATAACTCAAAATATTTTTAAAGTATTAATATTACCCTTAAATGATTTTTAAAACATTTAAAATCATTATTAAATAATTACCATTAATATTTAAATATTAATGAACTATTTATCCAAATATTAAAAGTCATTAATTATAACTTAAAATATTTTTAAATCATTAATATCCTTTTTAAATGATTTTTAAATAAATAAAACCATTTTTAAACTATTTATTTAATATAATTATTAAATAAATTTAATATCATTAATAATTAATAAATATCATTAATAGTAAATTATTAATGAAATTATCCTTTAAATATTAAAAGTTATACTTTATAACTTAAAATATCTTTAAACACTTTATTTTCATTTAAAATGATTTTTATAATATTAAAATCATTTTTAAACTAAATTATTTAATATAATTATTAAATAACTTTAATATCATTAATAATAATTAATTAATGAAATTTACCTTTAAATATTAAAAGTTATATTTTATAACTTAAAATATTTTTAAATACCTTATTATTATTTAAAATGATTTTTAATATAATAAAATCATTTTTAATTCATTTATTTAATTCATTTAATAAATAACTTAATTATCATTAATATTAATTTATTAATAAAAATTATCACATAATATTAAAAGTTATCAAAATAACTCAAAAATATTTTCTAACACAATAATATAATTTTTCATGATTTTTCATGAATTAAAATCATTTTTAAATAATTTATTTAATATTATAATTAAATAAATTAATTACTTTTAATATTCCAAAAATATTAAATATTTATGAAATATATTTAAAATAATTAAAAACTAATTTTCAGAATTTAAAATAATTTTTTATAATTTATTTTGTATTAAAAACTATTTTTTTCTATTTTTTAATTAATTTCCGAAATTATTAATTAAATCTGTCGCTAAAGGCCTATAGCGACACTTTCTGTCGCTATAGGTGTTCTTGAGCTACCCAGAATTCCAAAGTCAGATGCGAGGGTGGGTACTTTGACCATGAATAACTTTCTGTACAAAACGTTTCTGGCCGATCTAACACATACATATTGTAGTACTCATGTAATACTACCAGTTCATAACAAATATAGTGGTTAAACAACATAGATCAGAGAGAATTAAGCTATCTAAAAACCTGACAACGCTGTTCTTCAGATTGTCAGAGTTTAACAGATCTGAGGTACCTACTTTGAGTCCTTATAACTTGCAATCCGTGTAATATTTTTGTGATATATCAATTTCCATGTTTAGACATCATGTAGGACTACAACTATAATGTTTAAAATCATCATAACAACAATAAATAAAGCAGATAAAGTATGGTCAAACGGTGTCCGAAAAATCGACACTTAGAAAATTTTGGGCTGTCCAAAATTTGTCTGGTCAATGCCGGTCAACTCACTTTGACCTTAAATAACGTTTGATCCACAATAGATATGGACCTGATTCTTTTTGTAGATTAAATAAATCATAACAAGATACACAAAATAACTTTTATAACACAAAATTCATGATCTATCAAAGAGTTATAAGCCCTGACATTTTCCTAAAAATAACAGATTTCGGTTTTTCAAAAGTTGGAAAAACTTTGATTTTGAGCACTTTGATGTTATGGGTCATGAATCTAACGACCCAGAACATTAATACACTCCTTATTACACATATTTAACAAATCAATTTCAACAATTAACATCAAATTGAAGGATTTCTAAATTTAGAGATTTTATACCTTTCTTGATCGATTTTTGATTTTTGCTCTCCAAATTGTTTTTGATTGGCTTATGATGGACGTGGGGCTTGATAAAGGGACTGATTTGTTAAAGATTTTCGGAGGTTTGGGACTTGAGAGAGTTTAGCAAGTTTTTTGTGCAAAATAATCTAACAAAATGCAATTTCTCTCTCTTCAATCTATTTATAGGCCACAAGATGCATGAATTGGCTGAGTTGTGGCTTGTTTGCTGTCAATTTTGAGCATGTAGAGTTGTTAGATTTGGTGAACCACTTCTCAAATTGTCAAAACCTAAGGCTAGCTTCATAAATGCCTAATATGGGCATTTTTGCCAATTCCTTAAATTTCTAGAAACTTGATTTAGGGTTTAGGGTTTAGACATTTTAATGTTTAGGTTTGGACAATTTTGGGTTTAGGTTTTAAATCCTCAATTTTTTTTAACAACTTGGAAATTCCAAAATTTTCTAATTAAAATTTTAAAATAGGAAACTTTGATTTCTAAATTATAATTAGGGCTTCCTAATTATTTTGTAATTTCCAAATCATGATTCATTATTTGCTAATTAGGACCATTTTAACCTAATTAAAATTGCTAATTTAGCACTTAGGGTCAATTTTGTACATTATAACCCATTTTAGAGTTTAAATAAAATAAATAACAATTTAGTTTCTAAAATTTTATAATTAGGGTTTATAAAATAATTTATGTCTTTAATTATAGCGCTTTTCTAATTAGGTTTAAGCAACACTAATTAGCATTTCATTTCCCAATTTGGCGATTAGGGTTTACAATAAGCAAATTAGGGTTTTTAATAATTTAGGGTTTCTAGAACTTTAATTAGAGTTTAAAATTTAGGAAAATAATAAGAATTTTGAATAATTACGATTCTCCCTAATTAGGGTTAATACATAAACACCGATCATAAATCACGTTCACATGATTACATAACAGTCTTAAGCCGGCATTCGGCTTTAACTTAGGGTTTAACAGCTTAAACTAGGGTTTTGATATTGTACACCATAATTGACCAACCATTGTCAGTCCACAAACATACAGTACATATTTATAGCACTGAAAAATCAAAATATAATTAATATTATAATTTTATTATCATTCCTTAATTCAGACCCATAATTAGGGTTTATCAAAATATTATTAGGGTTTGATCGTAATATATTAAAACTGTTCCGCACATTAACATTACACACATAACCACACATATCTATAACACTGGTAAATAATAATATAATATTATTATTTTCATTCCTTGATCAAAACCCAAAATTAGGGTTTGGATTCCATATCTGATTTATCTTTCATATATAACCTTAATAATTAAGTTAGAAAGAATTTACTTAACTATTCTAAAATAATTTCATATAATAAAATATTTATTATAAAAATTCTATAATCATATCATATATTATTCAATTAATATAATTATCATATTTTCATGTACAATAAACATTAAAAACATTTTTACTATAAAACTAATTATTATTATAATATAATTTATAATGAGCAATAATTCTAAAATAAAATTATTCATAACCATTCATGTAATAATTATATTTTATATTCATCACATAATTACTTACATAATTCCTTTCACGCATTCTTACCTTTAAAATAAATAATTATTCTAAAATCATTTCCTATATTATTTAAATAATATAAGATTATATTTTCCTTGAAAAATAATTAATAAAACATTTCCAATAGGGAATTAATTAGTATAAAAATATAATTGATAATAATCAATAATTCTAAAATAAATTTATTTGCAATACTTAATGTAATAAATAAATTTTATTTATCACACATATAATTATCATTACACATTACCTTGACACATATCATTCATATTTATTAAAAAAAAAAAAAATTATACGCAAAATTTATGATTTATTTATATAGAAAATATCGGGTTGTCACATTCACCCTCCCTTATAAAGATTCCGTCCCCGGAATCACCTTTTAAAACTTATACATACCAGGGTACATAGTATACACAATCATTCCAAGTAGATCTCGATCATGGTTGATCGATCCGATCTTTAACTATTCCGCGAAATGCTTATCTATCCCTTTAAACAGAAATTTGATTTCTAAGAGAACTCAAATTCCTCCTTCAAAATAATTTATAAAAATAATTTACTATATATAAGAAAATAATAAGAAAATAAAAATTGGTTAGATTAATACCTGGAGTTGCATCCCCGGCTGCAACGATATCTTGAACAGTAACACTGAAGACGCTTGCGGTTGATTTCGTTGGTTTGTTTGTTGAAGTTAATCCCGTTGTCGCCAATGTCCTGCTGCCTTGTTCCGTATTCGCATTCCTTGTTTCCATTTCCTTTCTTGGACAGTCTTTTACCTTATGCTCCATTGATTCGCACATAACACATTGACTATAAATTCTTAGATTGGGACATTTTGGAAAGATATATATTCCTTCTGTCCTTACTTTCCACACACAAACTTTTCTTTTAATCACATTCCTGGTTTATCTCCGGTATTATCAAAATTATTTTCTTTTATCATATAGGTGACAAAAGTTATCTTTTGCCCCGCCGTTATCCTAGCTATCACATACGCTTTAACAGGGTCGGTTGATCTTCTACATCCTGGCGGTCCGGTTGTCTTGAAGTCTTTGAAGTTTGTCGATTTATTGCCTGGTTGATCTTTCACGACTGGTATTCCGTTCTGCACAGCTTGATCGTCCGCATTCGCAAAATTCTGTGTCGGGTCAAGTTGTCCTCCAGCTTTGTTCACAGGTCCTTCTTTCTTTAGTTTCATTTTTGTTTTGACGGCATTATCATAAATTATTCTTTATTACCTTACATTCTAAGCCATATCGTATCCGTTCGACATATAACACGAAATTTTCTATTCAAATAATCATATATTCAAAATATTATATTTTGAAAACTCGGTCTACTGTAATAACCAGTGACCAAATAAATATCTACTATTTTTATACCAAATTATTTCATTAAACCAACATAGATCCGTATTCATAACACTTGACATACCTTAGCACACACTGCTTTAAACATCCGCTATCCCTTTGTGACTCGAAAGTCGGGAATCACTGCCATAACTTATACAAAATATTACATTACACCAACATACCTATCATATATACCACCTAAAACTATACCTATTCAACTAATACTAATACTACCTATTCCTTACACATTCACTAACGATCATTTGCTTAATAACCTATCTATTTCCATTATCCTCAGTATCCATTCACACATAACTATATCCAGTTTGTCACAACTTTCAACACCTTATGAGTTTAAGAACTCATCACAAACATACGAGTTTAAGAACTCACCATAAATATACTAGTTTAAGAACTCAACATTGACCACATATCCTTTAACTATACTTACATATCAGTTATACTTAGCGTTTCTTGATCCAGTACTATACTTTCCAAAATAACCCCCTCTTTGAGGTAGCTTTCAATGTGAGCCTCTATTTCAGCTATTGGCTTTGATATTGGCTCGGTCATGGAAGTTGACTTATTCTTTACGACTTAAGGGTATCCTAATTCTGTTATTTTCTAACAGCTATACACAAAATTATCTTGACAAACAAATAATAAATACACACAGCACATAATAATTTTTATAAGTTATCTTTTATTTTGTTTGACGATGAATTTATTCAATTCATCTATCTTTAAACTCTATATGAGTTATTTGTATTTTCAACGTTTCCCTCTGTCCTAAGGTTATAGCCTAAGGTCTAACCCACCTAAGGTTTCTAACCCTATAGCTCTGATACCAACCTGTAAAGTCCCCAAACCCGGATACTTGAAACCCGAATTCGGTACTTCACGATACCATTTCTATGAGCGGAATAATACTAATAATAATAACAAGAATATAAATTTCAAACTTAACTTACATTTATCAGAGTCTAATCCCAAGTACGCAACCTTTACTACATTCTTTACATGTTATAGAATACATATCATAACTTAATATAATCTATCTATTACAAATAATACCAATAAACACATTTTGTTTGCTTTCCTTTTCACTTGTTCTTGCCTGAACCTTCCAGTTGATCACGTTTAGCTGAAAACATTTAAATTAAGCAAGGATGAGCATTTGAGTGCCCAGCAAGTATTATATATGTATATAAGCTGAAAGAATTTAAATGTTTTCTTTATAATATTCTTCTACAACTAGTCAGTAGTTGTGAAGTAATCTGTACCAATAATAATAACATAACAACCCTCGTTCAAATTTTTGAAACTGTGTATTGCCTATATATAAGGTTTATATGACATATTATGAACATTGTTTTCATTTTCGAAAAGGTTAAACAGAAATTCATCTGTAAACCGGCATTGCTTACGGGCCTGAGGGTGTACAGTCCATGGGCCCTGTATTGATCAATACTACATTGCTAGAACGATATTATCGTTCATCCTTTTTCCGCCGTAGCGCATAAAAATTTTCCCATTTTTGGGATGTTCATACCTGTCGGGTTTTCATAACAAAGGTCTTATATAATTCAACATATATGTATATCAAAGGTGTATCAACATGCGATTGAATACAATGATTATCCAAGTGGGGACACTTGTATACCCATTTATAGAAATTAACGAACAGAATATATATTTAACTGAATTATCATATACTAGCATGTTGATAGTCAATGGGCTTATATAATATAAGTTTAACAATTTGTACAATAATAACATAAATTCTGAATTTCTCACTTCTATCCATTGCATAAAGAAAATGCAAAGTTAGGATACTTGCCTGATGCGCTGCTTACACTTACGTAATTTAGATCTACCCTTTTCTATCACAACCTATCATTATTCAGATCATTTTTCTGATTAGTATAATATATCATATCATATAATACTGCTTATTGCAGTCAGCACATTCCTATTCACATTGTCACATAACTTTAACACCATTGAATCACAAATAAACAGTTAACTAACCCAATTTATCTAAGTCCAGATCAATTTCTGATCTATGTCGGTCTACCGACAGCTTTATCGGTTAAATATCGAGTCTAAAACTCTAATTCGTAGTTCAATATCCATTTGAATAACTTAAACATCAGTCGCACTATTTTTCATGGCCTTATAATAATTATTAAATAATTATTATTATTTATTATAATTTTGAAATATCAGAATCATTATTAAATGATTTAAACCTTAAACAATTCTATTATCATTAATATTTAATTAATATTAAACCATTAATGAAACCATTGCCAAAATATTAAAGTTATGTATAATAACTCAAAATATTTTTAAAGTATTAATATTACCCTTAAATGATTTTTAAAACATTTAAAATCATTATTAAATAATTACCATTAATATTTAAATATTAATGAACTATTTATCCAAATATTAAAAGTCATTAATTATAACTTAAAATATTTTTAAATCATTAATATCCTTTTTAAATGATTTTTAAATAAATAAAACCATTTTTAAACTATTTATTTAATATAATTATTAAATAAATTTAATATCATTAATAATTAATAAATATCATTAATAGTAAATTATTAATGAAATTATCCTTTAAATATTAAAAGTTATACTTTATAACTTAAAATATCTTTAAACACTTTATTTTCATTTAAAATGATTTTTATAATATTAAAATCATTTTTAAACTAAATTATTTAATATAATTATTAAATAACTTTAATATCATTAATAATAATTAATTAATGAAATTTACCTTTAAATATTAAAAGTTATATTTTATAACTTAAAATATTTTTAAATACCTTATTATTATTTAAAATGATTTTTAATATAATAAAATCATTTTTAATTCATTTATTTAATTCATTTAATAAATAACTTAATTATCATTAATATTAATTTATTAATGAAAATTATCACATAATATTAAAAGTTATCAAAATAACTCAAAAATATTTTCTAACACAATAATATAATTTTTCATGATTTTTCATGAATTAAAATCATTTTTAAATAATTTATTTAATATTATAATTAAATAAATTAATTACTTTTAATATTCCAAAAATATTAAATATTTATGAAATATATTTAAAATAATTAAAAACTAATTTTCAGAATTTAAAATAATTTTTTATAATTTATTTTGTATTAAAAACTATTTTTTTCTATTTTTTAATTAATTTCCGAAATTATTAATTAAATCTGTCGCTAAAGGCCTATAGCGACACTTTCTGTCGCTATAGGTGTTCTTGAGCTACCCAGAATTCCAAAGTCAGATGCGAGGGTGGGTACTTTGACCATGAATAACTTTCTGTACAAAACGTTTCTGGCCGATCTAACACATACATATTGTAGTACGCATGTAATAATACAAGTTCATAACAAATTTAGTGGTTAAACAACATTAGATCAGAGATATTTAAGCTCTCTAAAAACCTGACAACGCTGTTCTTCAGATTGTCAGAGTTTAACAGATCTGAGGTACCTACTTTGAGTCCTTATAACTTGCAATCCGTGAAATATTTTTATGATCTATCAATTTCAGTGTTTAGACCTCATGTAGGACTACAACTATAATGTTTAAAATCATCATAACAACAATAAATAAAGCAGATAAAGTATGGTCAAACGGTATCCGAAAAATCGACACTTAGAAAATTTTGGGCTGTCCAAAATTTGTCTGGTCAATGCCGGTCAACTCACTTTGACCTTAAATAACGTTTGATCCACAATAGATATGGACCTGATTCTTTTTGTAGATTAAAGAAAACATAACAAGATACACAAAACAACTTTTATAACACAAAATTCATGATCTATCAAAGATTTATAAGCCCTGACATTTTCCTAAAAATAACAGATTTCGGTTTTTCAAAAGTTGGAAAAACTTTGATTTTGAGCACTTTGATGTTATGGGTCATGAATCTAACGACCCAGAACATTAATACACTCCTTATTACACATATTTAACAAATCAATTTCAACAATTAACATCAAATTGAAGGATTTCTAAATTTAGAGATTTTATACCTTTCTTGATCGATTTTTGATTTTTGCTCTCCAAATTGTTTGTGATTGGCTTATGATGGACGTGGGGCTTGATAAAGGGACTGATTTGTTAAAGATTTTCGGAGGTTTGGGACTTGAGAGAGTTTAGCAAGTTTTTTGTGCAAAATAATCTAACAAAATGCAATTTCTCTCTCTTCAATCTATTTATAGGCCACAAGATGCTTGAATTGGCTGAGTTGTGGCTTGTTTGCTGTCAATTTTGAGCATGTAGAGTTGTTAGATTTGGTGAACCACTTCTCAAATTGTCAAAACCTAAGGCTAGCTTCATAAATGCCTAATATGGGCATTTTTGCCAATTCCTTAAATTTCTAGAAACTTGATTTAGGGTTTAGGGTTTAGACATTTTAATGTTTAGGTTTGGACAATTTTGGGTTTAGGTTTTAAATCCTCAATTTTTTTTAACAACTTGGAAATTCCAAAATTTTCTAATTAAAATTTTAAAATAGGAAACTTTGATTTCTAAATTATAATTAGGGCTTCCTAATTATTTTGTAATTTCCAAATCATGATTCATTATTTGCTAATTAGGACCATTTTATCCTAATTAAAATTGCTAATTTAGCACTTAGGGTCAATTTTGTACATTATAACCCATTTTAGAGTTTAAATAAAATAAATAACAATTTAGTTTCTAAAATTTTATAATTAGGGTTTATAAAATAATTTAGGTCTTTAATTATAGCGCTTTTCTAATTAGGTTTAAGCAACACTAATTAGCATTTCATTTCCCAATTTGGCGATTAGGGTTTACAATAAGCAAATTAGGGTTTTTAATAATTTAGGGTTTCTAGAACTTTAATTAGAGTTTATAATTTAGGAAAATAATAAGGATTTTGAATAATTACGATTCTCCCTAATTAGGGTTAATACATAAACACCGATCATAAATCACATTCACATGATTACATAACAGTCTTAAGCCGGCATTCGGCTTTAACTTAGGGTTTAACAGCTTAAACTAGGGTTTTGATATTGTACACCATAATTGACCAACCATTGTCAGTCCACAAACATACAGTACATATTTATAGCACTGAAAAATCAAAATATAATTAATATTATAATTTTATTATCATTCCTTAATTCAGACCCATAATTAGGGTTTATCAAAATATTATTAGGGTTTGATCGTAATATATTAAAACTGTTCCGCACATTAACATTACACACATAACCACACATATCTATAACACTGGTAAATAATAATATAATATTATTATTTTCATTCCTTGATCAAAACCCAAAATTAGGGTTTGGATTCCATATCTGATTTATCTTTCATATATAACCTTAATAATTAAGTTAGAAAGAATTTACTTAACTATTCTAAAATAATTTCATATAATAAAATATTTATTATAAAAATTCTATAATCATATCATATATTATTCAATTAATATAATTATCATATTTTCATGTACAATAAACATTAAAAAAAATTTTACTATAAAACTAATTATTATTATAATATAATTTATAATGAGCAATAATTCTAAAATAAAATTATTCATAACCATTCATGTAATAATTATATTTTATATTCATCACATAATTACTTACATAATTCCTTTCACGCATTCTTACCTTTAAAATAAATAATTATTCTAAAATCATTTCCTATATTATTTAAATAATATAAGATTATATTTTCCTTGAAAAATAATTAATAAAACATTTCCAATAGGGAATTAATTAGTATAAAAATATAATTGATAATAATCAATAATTCTAAAATAAATTTGTTTGCAATACTTAATGTAATAAATAAATTTTATTTATCACACATATAATTATCATTACACATTACCTTGACACATATCATTCATATTTATTAAAAAAAAAAATTTATACGCAAAATTTATGATTTATTTATATAGAAAATATCGGGTTGTCACAGTAAAAGTCCTCATTGGCCCGTAGTGCATTGATGGACAGTTTTTGGTATGATTATGGCTATGGATTCTTTTCGTCCAAGGGTGCAAAGATGAATTGTTTTATGGCATGATCAGGACCGTTGATGAAAACACGATAATCTTTGGCCCGTAGTGCATAGATAATTCGTGGTCGTGATATTAACGAATATCCTTGGCCTGTAGTGCAGGGATGATTCGATGATGTGGATTAATTATTGAGCTGAGTCTTAGCAATGAAATATTAATTCATGGATATGATATTAACAAATATCCTTGACCGTAGTGCAGGGGTGGTTCGATGATGTGGATTATTTATTAAGCTGAGTCTCTGCGATAAAATATTGATAATAAATTTTTAATTCGTAAAAGATAGTAGATATCATGCTCTACTTGACTCTTCTAAAATACAGTTGTATGTCTTTGGCCTATAGTACAAAGATGAATTGTTAATGAATATCTTTGGTCGTAGTGCAAAGGTGAATTTATTAGTATGATTATGAGTAGAAATTGTTATTTGGTATAACCATGATTTTTTATGTTTCAGGTGAAGATAGGTGATGGAAATTTTCTTCGTCCTGGGTGCGAAAGGGAATTTAGAATCACAATTATGATTATGAGTTATTCATATGATTGTGGACATGATTTGTTGATTGATGTTACAGGGATAAAACATTATCGGTAGACTTTTAACATAGAGAAGATAATAGATCTGATGGTCTATTTGACTCTTCTAATGGATTGCTCGTTCCGCTGCAACTATGGTTGAAAAGTTTTATCATCTACCATATGTTCTAAATCTCTGATTTATTACTGATGAAGGCTATTGATGATGTAAATTATCTTTAGGCATGATATTCTTTACTGGGCTAGTTATGCTCACCCTTTTTGCTTCACAATTCCTTTCAGGTAATAATAGTGTAGCTGGGTCGAGCGGGGATAACAGGGGAATAGAACGGTGGTCTATAGTTGTTGAGGTTCTCCCTAAATAGTATGGAAATAATTTTATTGATGACTTTAGATAAGTGTGTCGTATTGTATACGTCATTTGATATTTAATTTTGGTGAACCGAATAGGGTGAGGTGAACCCAAATTTGGAAGGGTGTTTTGCCACTATCATACAAGATGTCTAATGACATACAACCTCGTGTTATCATAAGACAGGGTTGTGCACATCCACTTGCTGAGTATGTCTACGAGCACTACCTATATGATCTTGGAGTTTATTTGAAATATAATTTTCACTTAGAGATAGTGGAGATTGTTATATGTCAAGAGAAGACTCACCATTGGAAAGAAGATGTTAGTACTCTTCTTATTTTTCTTTGGGGTATATTAGGTCAACCAAGGATAATTCTGTGGACATACGATATCTATCATAACCTAGACGCATGGCCTCCCATGTACGAAGGTTTCCTTGAGCACTACCCAAAGATTTTAAATTCTAAAACAGTTTTTGACTATACTTTTATATAAAGTATCATTATAAGGATGTGATCGAGGCACCATGAGAGTTACATACATTTGTATTAAAACTCATAGTTAACTGTGGTCGTATTCTATATGACAGTTCAATAGTTGTATAAATGAAGTTTATATTTGATTTTTATAGCGTGATATCTGGCGACTCAGAATGGGTCGTGTGGACCTATTTTGGGGGCGTCACATATGGTATCAGAGCTTAGGGATATGGTCACTGACGGAGATAAGAGTCTAGAACTAGGAGGGGAGAGACGAGTTATATGCGTCGTTAGTGTGTGACTTATCTAAGCTGAAATTGTTTACTTGATAAGTTGACAAATTGTGATATGTCAATTAACCTTTGTTTTGAAGCTATATTCTAGAATGATATCTGAAATACAGGAGATAAAAAATGGGAAAATCATGATAGCGAGGAAATTATCGGGAAGGTACAATTTGAAAAGAAAGAAAGGTATTCTCATCTCTTTGAATATCAGGTACGTAAGTAAATTTCGAGGGCAAAATTTCATAAGGAGGGGAGATTGTAAGACCCCAAATTTTATGAAATAAAAGTATTCAATTTTTCTATTTTGGTAAATAGTTAAATTGATAAAAGTTTAAAGTTAAGGGTGATATGTGAAAATTTTCCAAAGTAAGCAAGTTGATATAAAATATTCGTTGTGTCGGGGAATATTCTTTTTATCAAAGAATATTCGTATAATGGCACAATCATTGGTGGACCCCACAACGGAATTATTGTCGGATTGAGAAAATGACAAAAATATTTTTATGAAAATAACAGCAGAAGTTTTACCGTTAAAACTGTTGAACTACTCGGTAATAAAAGTACAGTAATACGCGTGGTTTCATAGTAGCACACGATATTGATTATTGATGCTTACGTGAGAAGTCACTCAGTTTTGTTCTATTATTGCTATAGTAATTGCTGCATAGTATCTCACGTTATTTGATTCAATTATTGTCGATATTTTTTTATATTATTAAATCAATAATTGAGACGACGAAGTTATTAATATTATTATTTGTAATATTAACGATGTCTAGAAGTTCTATCAAGGAGAGGTTTGGTCACCTAATTGCGCGCTAATAGGGAGAAATTCTTATTGGAATGCCCCCTCTTTCCTAGGAACAACCTGGTCGATTAATATTGTGAATTATAATAATGGTGATAAGTTTATTTTATTATTATTACATATGTAAGAAAACAGAAAACTTTTTATATAAAACAGAATACATTTTATAAAGTTTTGTTTTATTTGATTATAAATATAATATAATATATTTTATTATGCATAGTATTTGTATAGTGCATGCATAGTGTTTGTATAGTAAAATCTTTTTATATAAAATAGAATATTTTTATAAAGTTATTTGTTTTATTAGATTATAAATAGAATATATTATATTTTATTGTATAGTGCAGCATAGTATCCTTTCCATTCTCATGTAAATAAGATGCTTAGTTAGAATTGAAAATCACACCAGAAGTTCAGAGAATTCTTCTTCTATAATTTTGAGCGTATTTCTTTAGAATTTAAGAAAGCTTTGAGCGTAGAAATAGTGCAAGTTTTCTTCAAGAATATCCTCGCCCTACCAGTCAGAATACTCTTCTTTCCAAGGTAAGGGATATTATTTGTTGTACTCGTAAGGGGTATTATTTCTTTTGTATTCATGAAGAGAACTATTGTTATTCCATTCCTTATTATTCTGTTGTAATAACCTATATACGCGGACTATCGTATACATGATGAAATTCTTCTGTTATTCTCTTCTTTATTATTCTGTCGAAATATCCTATCTGTGCGTTTATGCATGACTTGGTTCCATTCTTTATTATTCTGTCGAAATATCATGTCTGTGCATTTACGCATGACCTGATTCCATTCTTTATTATTCCGTTGTAATAACCTGTCTGTGCGGTCTATCGCATGCATGGTGAATTTTGTTGTTATTCCATTTTTTATTATTCTATTGGGAATAACATGTCTATGCGGTCTATCGCATGCATGGTGAATTCTTCTGTTATTCCATTCTTTATTATTCTGTTGGAATAACCTGTTTATGTGGATTACCGCATGCATGGTGAATGATCCTTCGTATTCATATGAATTATATTTTCATTCAAAAGGGGTTTCTGCCAGGGGCAGTTTTGTAATTTTTTTGTTCCTCAAAAATTCTGGAAATTTTGAAATGATAATTTAATGAGTTTTCTAGATTGTGTCAAAAATGGCGATTTTTGGATGTATTGATTAGGAGTTAAGAATTTTATAGGAAAAAACTATTTTAAAATTAAACCCTTATAACTCCTTGTGGGTAACTCCAAAATTGGTGAAATTTTTATTGGGAGTACATGTATATAACAGGAGTATATCCTGTAAATTTTGGAATTTTTGGACAAAAGTACAATTTATGATAAATATCTAAATATTTGGCAGTTTTAGCCATATGAGAAATAGTAAATGAATTTTAAAAATTCTGAGAAAAATATATGTTCAATATGGGACTATATTCTGCTAAATCCCAGAAAAGTAATATTTTTAGGATTGATTTGGTATTTTTCATGAAAATGAACTAGTTATAAGTAAATGAATTAAATATGTTATGTGAAGTAATAAAATTGGAAGATAGGATTTTTTGGCTTGGGAATCCTATATAGGGTATATGCAGATTTTTTTGATGAGGAATTTGATCATTGATGATGAAATCTCATTAGTATGGCATTTTTGAATGATTAAATGCATTATTTGATAAAGTGTAAACAATTGAAATAAATTATTTATATGTTTAAGAAATGATTAAATTATTGTTATAATATTAATGATATTATATTATGAGATTATTAAGTGATTAATAACATTTGGTTATTATTGAACGAAGGATAAATTGTATTATAAATGTTTAATATTTATCCTTTATCTCATTTGATTTATTCTTTATATCATTGTCATTATCCTCATGCTTATATTATTATGAAAGTCATATGTGGCCTGTAGTGCATAGATGGAATTGGTATGATTATGACCAGGGATTATTCGGTATAATCATGACCGTAATATTACAAATGATGTGGTAAAAGTCCTCATTGGCTTGTAGTGCATTGATAGACAGTTTTTGGTATGATTATGGCTATGGATTCTTTTCGTCCAAGGGTGCAAAGATGAATTATTTTATGGCATGAACAGGACCGTTGATGAAAACACGATTATCTTTGGCCCGTAGTTCATAGATAATTCGTGGTTATGATATTAACGAATATCCTTGGCCTGTAGTGCAGGGATGATTTGATGATGTGGATTAATTATTGAGTTGAGTCTCAGCAATGAAATATTAATTCGTGGATGTAATATTAACGAATATCCTCGACCGTAGTGCAGGGGTGATTCGATGATGTGGATTATTTATTAAGTTGAGTCTCAGCGATAAAATATTGATAATAAATTTTTAATTCGTAAAAGATAGTAGATATCATGCTCTACTTGACTCTTCTAAAATACAGTTGTATGTCTTTGGCCTGTAGTGCAAAGATGAATTGTTAATAAATATCTTTGGCCGTAGTGCAAAGATGAATTTATTAGTATGATTATGAGCAGAAATTGTGATTTGGTATAACCATGATTTTTGAAATTTCAGGTGAAGATAGGTGATGAAAATTTTCTTTGTCTTGAATGCGAAGAGGAATTTAGAATCACAATTACAATTATGAGTTATTCATATAATTGTGGACAGGAATTGTTGATTGATGTTACATGGATAAAATATTATCGGTGGACTTTTAACATAGAGAAGATAATAGATATGATGGTCTATTTTACTCTTCTAATGGATTGCTCGTTCCGCTGCAATTATGGTTGAAAAGTTTTATCATCTACCATATGTTCTAAATCTTTGATTTATTACTTATGAAGGCTATTGACGATGTAAATTATCTTTAGTCATGATATTCTTTACTGGGCTAGTTGTGCTCACCCTTTTTGCTTCATAATTCCTTTCAGGTAATAAGAGTGTAGTTGGGTCGAGCGGGGATAACAGGGGAATAGAACGGTGGTTTATAGTTGTTGAGGTTCTCCCTAAATAGTATGGAAATAATTTTATTGATGACTTTAGATAAGTGTGTCGTATTGTATACGTCATTTGATATTTAATTTTGGTGAACTGAATAGGGTGAGGTGAACCCAACTTTGGAAGGGTGTTTTTCCACTATCATACAAGATTTCTAATGACATACAATTTCGTGTTATCATAAGACAGGGTTATGCACATCCACTTGCTGAGTATATCTACGAGCACTACCTATATGATTTTGGAGTTTATTTGAAATATAATTTTCACTTGGAGATAGTGGAGATAGTTATATATATCAAGAGAAGACTCGCCATTAGAAAGAAGATGTTAGTAATCTTCTCATTTTTCTTTGGGGTTTATTGGGTCAACCAAGAATAATTCTGTGGACATACGATATCTGTCATAACCTAGACGCATGGCCTCCCATGTACGAAGGTTTCCTTGAGCACTTCCCAAAGATTTTAATTTCTAAAACAGTTTTTGACTATACTTTTATGTAAAGTATCATTGTAAGGATGTGGTCGAGGCACCATGAGAGTTACATACATTTGTATTAAAACTCACAGTTAACTGTGGTCGTATTCTATACGACAGTTCAACAGTTGTAAAAATAAAGTTTGTATTTGATTTTTATAGTGTGATATCTGGTGACTCAGAATGGGTCGTGTGGACCTATTTTGGGGGCGTCACCCCAAGGATATTCATTAGTATCACGACCACTGAATTATCCATGCACTACAGGCTAAGGATATTCGTGTTTTCACCAATGGTCATGATCATGCCAACCACTGTCCATCAATGCACTACAGGCCAATGAGGACTTTTATTACATCATTTGTAACATTACGATCATGATTATACCAAATAATCCCTGGTCATAATTATACCAATCAATAGTCCATATATGCACGTAAGCCACAGATGAATTTCATCACAATATAAGCATGAGGATGATGATAATGATATAAGAATTCAATTCAAAGAAATCAAAGGATAAATTTTTAAAGATTTATAATTTAATTTATCCAGAATTCAATAATGTTCAAATTGTCAACATGATACTACTTTGTGGAGTAAAATTCAAGAATAATATTGTACCAAAAATGATTTGGACTGAAAAGAAATTAATTTTTATCACGAATAGAACCCCAGGTGAATAGTAACTGAGTGAATAGTACCCCGTGAATAATACTTTAGGAATAGTACCCCGTGAATAGTACTCCGACAGAAAAAAGTTAGAACTTATCAAGAATGTTCAGAATAATATTTTCATGAAAAGATACTAGATGAAGCGCAAATTTGAAGGACATTCTACTAATTTCATGGAGTATAAAAGCCAAAACTTTAACAAAATGACTATAGAATTCAAAATTTGAAAGGAAATAATATTACTTACATACTACAGAGTATGGAAGAAAATATTATTTCTTACGAATACTGAACAAAAATAATATCCCTTACAACTGTTGAACGAAAATAATATTCCTACGAATATTGAACGAAGATAATATTCCTTACGAATATTGAACGAAAATAATATTCCTTACGACTATTGAACGAAAATAAAATTTCTTACGAATACGAAAAATAATATTATAAGCGAATATGAAATAAATAATACCCCTTACCTTAAAAAAGAAGAGTATTCCAACAGGTATAAGTAGGGATATTGTGACGCCCCCAAATCCGGGTTACCTGACTCCCGAGTTTGGTGCTCACGATCCACAATATAAATAACATCTAAATACCCATTTAATTATGAATAGACATATAAACCACATTAACTGATATAGTTAATACATTCGTCCCAGGTTATCTAACCTTTATATTACAAAATATTCTTTAGATATACAAAAAGGGTTTACAAATACAACATAATATATATTTTAAACACAACTTTCACTAGCATAACACCTTTGCCTTTTATCTTCACAGCTCCTTTGGCTTCTTCGTCCCTAGCTAAAATGTTTTATTTAGCAAGGGTGAGCAACAAAATTACTCCGCAAGTTAAGATATACAATAAATGTATAAGAATCAAGACTAAAAAATCATCTAATTCGATAGAATGACTCCAAAGTTTGGGGAAACTTTGAAATAGCTGAACAATTTGTTCTTTTCTAACTAATATTCTCACAACCTATGTAACAAATTAACGTACGTATACAATGCTTTCAAAGTTTCTACGATATTCTAATGAATAACCAAGAATCAATTCTACGCAATAGCAAAGTAGAATGTTTTCTAGATTTATGCTGAGTGGTCACACAAGACCTTGAACTTTTCTTCTCGGGTAGATATCAAAGATTTACTTTGATATATACTCAGGTGTATCAGATAACCATAAAGATTAAATCATACTCCTCTACAAGTATAACAAGTGATCAGCTTTATTATACCCTTATATTATGCATAATACATAAATATAGCGTGCAATAGTCGAATTTACGACCAATGAAATGTTCCCTTTATATAAAAGGTTGTTCTTTTCAGTCTCAGAATCAAGATTTTGATTTAACAACGAAATACTGTGATTTCAATTTCTAATTACTTCTCGATCTAACCGAAATAATTAGCATCGATCTATCAATAATAATTGATTTCTATTTTCGAATCTATCAAGTTCTAACAAATGTTCGTCTAGCTAGAAAAATTAGCTGAGACATTTCTCAACATAATTTGGCAACAGTTATGAATATCCAACAACAGTTATTCTACAAATGTATATTTTCCGAATCAGTAATTCAATTTGAATTATTAAATATGCACTAACTGCGAATAACCAACAATAAATTCTTGGACGTGGTATAATTAACAATAATTAACCACCATAATAATTGAACAATATTAACTCAAGGGTTGAGTTAAGGAAACTTGCCTCTTCCGCTGATTACAGCTACACAATAAACTTATCTTCTTTTGAAAGACCTATAACCAATAATATCGGTCTCACAATTAGCACAATTATTTATAACACACAACACTGTAATACACAGTCAAACTTCTCCCAGACACATTACCACATAACCACATCAGTGTTTATAACATATATAAACACTTAATAAGTCTAATTATTTCGGTCTGGTTGGACTTCAGTCCATTCTCGGTGTTCTGGTCACCCTATCCGACAATTAACACAGTTATTATCAATTAAATTCGGTTTCTAAGCTTCAATATTATTTTAGATAAATCAAGTATCATTAATAATATTTTTCGGAAGCTTTTAATAATTTATAAGCAATTATAATAATTTTTCAAACATCGGAATCATTTTTAAATGATTTTATTATCAAATAATCTTATCATAATTAATATTTAATAATATTAAAATATTAATGACATACTTGTCAAAATATTAAAGTTATTTTTAATAACTTAAAATATTTTTAAATCATCAATATTCTCCTTAAATAATTTTTAAAATAATTAAAATCATTTTTAAATCATCACCATTAATATCTAATTATTAATAAAATTATTATCCAAATATTAAAAGTCATTAATTATAACTTCAAATATTTTTAAATCATTTTTAAATGATTTTTAAAACAATAAAATCATTTTTAATTCATTCATTTATAATATAATTAAATAAATCTAATATCATTAATATTAATTTATTAATAAGAATTCTCCAAAAATATTGAAAATTATATTTTATAATTCAAAATATTTTTAACACTTTATTCTCTTTTAAAATGATTTTATAATATTTAAAATCATTTTTCTCTAATTTATTTAATATATTAATTAAATAAATCTAATATCATTAATATTAAATTATTAATGAAAATTCTCTAAAAATATTAAAAGTTATATTTTATAACTCAAAATATTTTTAAATACATTATTCTTATTTTAAATGATTTTTATATAATTAAAATCATTTTTCTCTAATTTATTTAATACAATGATTAATAAAATTAAATACCTTTAATATTTAAATAATTATAAATATTAAAGAAAAATATTCCAATTAGTCAAAAATTATTTTTCATAATTTTTAATACCATTTTAAATAATTTTTATAATTTATTTCTATTTTTAAAATTATTTTTGGAAAATCAGAAAATAAATATTAATAAAACCGTCGCTAAAGACCTTTAGCGACATTTGACTGTTGTCTTAGGTGTTCTTTGCTCAAGAACACTGACAATCTCAGTGTACAAGGGGTGTAGTTTGACCACACTTTAATCTCGGTTAATGTATGTTCTGTCCATCCAAAAACTCAGATCTTGTAGTCATTATGTAACATTACAACTAGCAATCGATTTCTAGGTCAAACAACAAACACACAAAGAGATCTGGGCAATCAAAACTCTTGTCAGACCATGCCTGAGTTTTCTGGGTAACCCAAAAATCCAAGGCAGTTCTAGTGTCTCCTTTTGAGCTCAAATTGCACACTGTTCTGGTAATTATTTTGATTGTTTCTTGGTTCATAACCGTAGTATACATGACAAAAAATAACAACATAACATGAGCTCAGTCCAACAACAACAGATTCAGAGATTATGACACGGTCAAACCTTGTCAGAACGTTCATTCTTGCAATTTCTAGAATTTCCAGAAAATAGAAAATAATTCCGGATGGTCTACTTTGACCGTCCACTACATCCAATTATTTGATGTTTTAAGGGATCTAATGGCCAGGATCTATGGTCCATATTACAGGCTACAGATTCATTACAACAACATCAACAAACATCACAAAATCTGACAGATCTGGAAGCTTGAAATGATTGTCAGAAGCTATATTACACTTTCTGGGTTACCTAGAAAGTTCATGGTCATGCCCAGTCAACGGGTTTTGACCAAGAATAACTCATGATCTAGACATTAAATGACTATGAGTCAACTTGAAGATTAAAGACAACATAACAAGCTACAGATCCAAACAATAAAACATCAAAAATTGATAACATAGACAGGTCTAGGGGAACTGACATTTCTTGTCAGGCCACTAAAAATGCTCAAGAATAAATTTTGAAAAACATGGTTTTTACCCACTTTGATGCTATGGATCCACGATGGATCATAATAGATCAACTAAAAACATCTTTTAACACTTGAATTAAACACTTAAAACAAAAAATTTTACAAGCATACAAGATCAAAGTGAAGTAAGGTTTTATACCTTTGTATCCAAATCTTTGATCCTTGCCTTAACAATCTGATCTAGGTGATCAAGGGGCTTTATTTGGGACTGTGTAACTTGTAAATTTCGGATATGTAGAGAGAGAGAGAGTTGTGGGAGAGTTAGATATCAAATGGCCAAATACATGCATTTTCTCTCTCTTTAATCTATATATAATGTGATATAATGTTGCTAGATCTGATGTGCTGTCAATTGGAGGTTGTTGGTCACCTACTAAAGTCTTGGCAATTTTTACAAGTTAACTTACTAAATTATTCAAAAAGGGTACTTTGGTCATTGTACATGAATTTTAATGGCATTCTAGATATTGTCCAAACCCTTAGGTTTTAAGATACTAACTTCTAAAATTTCTAATTAGGGTTTTAATTAGAAAAATTAAAATTTCTAAATTATAATTAGGGTTTTTAAAATAGAAATTAAGATAACTAAAATATAATTAGGGTTTTCTAATCATATTTAAGGTTAAAAACACATTAGGCATGCCAATTAGAATTAGGGTTTAGGAAATTCTGGATTGTAAATTAGGGTTTCCCGACGTACAATTAGGATTTTTAACTGTACATTTGGTTTTTCTAAATCTGAGATTAGGGTTTCTAATCTCTAATTAGGGTTTACAATATAAAACCCTATCCAGTAAATTATTAGTCATTAACTTTATACAGTACAAACACATACTCACAGTTACTGATATTATAATTGCGATTTTTGTCGAATTCCTATCCAGAAATTAGGGTTAGAGTTTCTAAACCTATTAATAATAACTCTACTCTAATTTCTCAATCAATACACAAATTGACTAATTCTCGAGACTCGTATCACAGATACATAGTACAATATTAACAGTAAATATATAAAAAAATAATCTTAAATTTTTGGATTATTCGAAATCCCGGGTAATTACAGATATTCTTGAAGAAAACTTGAACTGTTTTCTACACTCATAGCTTCCTAAAACTTGAAAGAAATACGCTCAATATTATAGAAGAAGAATTCTCTGATTCTAGTGTGATTTTTAATTCTAACTAGGCATCCTATTTATAGGAGAATGGAAGGACACTATTTCGAAATAATCACGGACGCACAGAAGGAATTTAGACGAAATAATCACAGGGCGGAAAAAAAAACTCAGACGCTAGTTTTTTTTTTCAAATTATTAATATAATATTTAATAAAATATAATATATTCTATTTTTCATAAAAAAAATAAAACTTATTATAATATATATAATAATAATACAATCACTTTTCCATTAATTCTCGTGACCAAAATTCATCAGGTTCTCCCCCCCCCCCCCATTTTTCCTCACGTGGGCCCCACAAGTGGCCCCCACCTATTATATATATATATATATATATATATATATACATCGAATAACTTTCTACCGATTATTTTGAAAAATAGGTAAATAGGGGTCCATATAATACGCCAAAATTTATAACAAATACTTCATAAAAATCCTTTCAATATACTTAACAACATTTATTCATTATTATTATAACTCACAACATTAACAACCAGATTGTGTTCCCAGGAAAGAGGGGGCTTTCCGATAAGGATTTCTCCCTATTGGCGCGCAATTACGTGACCAAACCCCTTTTCTCGACAGAACTTTCTAGACATTGTTAATTATGTAATTAATATTATGAATAACTTGTCATCTCAATTATTGATTTAATAATATAAAATATTATAACAATAATTGAATCAAATAACGTGAGATACTATGCAACAATTACTGTAGCAATAATTGAATAAAACTGAGTGACTTCTCACGCAAGCATCAATAATCAATACCGTGTGCTACTATGCAACCACGCGTATTATTGTACATTTACCACCGGGTATTTCAACAGTTAACGGTAAAACTTTCGTCGTTATTTTCATAAAAAGATATTTATATCGTTTTCTCATTTCGACAGTAATTCCGTTATGGGGTCCACCAATGATTGCGCCGTTGTACGAATATTCCCTGATAAAACGAATATTCCCCGACCAATCGAATATTTTATAACAACTTACTTACTTTGCAAAATTTCTAAATATTACCCACAACTATAACATTATATCAAATCCACACCTTAATATTTAAAAAAATATATTTCAAGAAAATTAATCTTTATTCATAAAATTTGGGGTCTTAAAAAAGTGGTTAAAGAGGAACCAAATGTGTAGCTAATTTGTGATAAGTCTGGGGGAGAAGAGATTACACAAGATAAACCTACAAAACCAACCCCTACAGTTAGCAAGTTTAGTCCTGTTATCCAACAGTTACCAATTCCCCAACGCCTTCAGAAACAGAAGCTCGATAAATAATTTTCAAAGTTCTTATAAGTTTTCAAAAAGCTTCATATCAATATCCCATTTGTAGAGGCGTTGGAACAAATGCCTAGCTATGTAAAATTTATGAAGGTCATCTTGTCCAAGAAGAGGAAGATGGGGGACTACGAGACACTGGCACTTACGGAGGAATGTAGTGCAATTTTACAAAACAAGCTTCCACCAAAGCTGAAAGATTTTAGGAGTTTCACTATACTGTGTACTATAGGGTATCAGTTCATCAGAAAAGCCCTATGTGATTTAGGAGCTAGTATTAATCCGATGCCCCTATCTATCTACAAGAAGTTGGGGTTAAATGAGGCCAAGCCTACCAGTGTGACCCTGCAACTAGCTGACAGATCTCTTACTTACTCGAAGGAGATTATGGAAGATGTGCTTGTCAAGGTGGACAAGTTCATTTTCCCTGCTGATTTTATTGTCCTGGACTTTGAGGAGGATAGGGAGGTCTTGATTATCCTAGGCAGACCATTCCTGGGAACAAGCAGAACACTGATAGATGTGCAGAAGGGGGAATTAACAATGAGAGTACATGACCAGGAGGTAACATTCAATGTCTTTAGATCTATGAAGTATCCCAGTGCCTCTGAAGATTGATTCCAAATCAATGTGATTGAAAATTCATTACGGGAAGTATTCTCTAAAAACTACATGTCTGACTCACTTGAGGCTACTTTGACAGGTGCTTGTAATATGGAAGAGCCTACTCATCTCGAGTGCGCTAAGTGGTTGGATGCACCACATAGATCAAAATAGTTCTAGTGACATTTCGAATCTCTGAATGCACAAGAAGCATCTACTTATCTACTTCCAAGTCACAACCCTCAATTATAGAACCACCTGTCCTTGATCTCAAGCCCTTGCCAAGCCATTTGAGGTATGTATATCTAGGGGAGTCATCCACCTTACCAGTTATTATTTTTGCATCTTTAGATGAGGCTCAGGAAGAGAATCTACTTCAAGTTCTTAGAAAGTATAAAACAGCCTTGGGGAGGTCTATCGCATATATAAAAGGTATCAGTCCATCTTTCTACATGCATAAAATGTAGAGATTTTGGCACAAAATAGTGGAATAAAAAATTTTCAAAAAAATTCTAAAACCCTAAAATAGGATCCATGCGAAACATATTAATTCAGAGGTTTAGATTCTTACCGATTATCCGAGCTTGAACGGATACAATGGAAATTTTTTTTGGAACAACTTCGAATCTTCAACGCAATCCAACGGAACTGCGCCTCTACGGTATCCACAAGAACGCCCTGTAAATCGTCACATGATCTGCAGTAAAAAGAGCAGCGGTACTAGCCACCAAGGATCTTGATTTTCTGAAGCTTTTCTCTCTAGTTTCTCTCTAAGAGCGGCTAGGGTTTAGGTTTATGATATTATCACTCTATAAAATGGCTGATATATCATATATATATATATATATATATATATATATATATATATATATATATATATATATAGCAGTCAAAAGGAATTAACCAAAACCTAATCCCACTAAAACTAAAATCCAAATTTATATATATTAAATCTTAATTAAATCTTACTTAATTAATATACATATATACAAATTATCCTATTAATTTAAATTCGTAATTTAAATACTAACAATCATATTGACATGTTTAAATCCTTAAAATTTAAATTAATTTCCTTTTTAATTACATTCTAAGTGTGCGACCCTATAGGTTATTATTACGTTGGCAATAATGTAACTCTCTGAAATCAAGTCTATCTTCATACCCAGATTTCGTACGTCACAGTCCCATTTCCTTCCAAACATACATCATTATATACTGAAATATAACAACATACATTCTCAATTCCCAGGTTCTAAAACCTTATAACCTCTTTCATTACAAATAATGATAATTACATTATTCTTTCCATCTTACAAGAGTGACTTTTATCCGCCACCAAGGATACATACAGTTTATTAAACTAGTCTACAATTTAATTTCATCTTTCTACATTACAAGTCTTCCCTTGATCTTCACACTCATTCAACTAATGAATGAGACTTCTTCTGGATACCGATCATCTTGATGTTTACGGGATCCTTAAGTTCTTCTACTCGTACGCTGAAAATGTTTTTCATTTAAAGCAAGTGTGAGCATTCAATTGCCCAGCAAGTCATAACAGTTGAACAAACAACTTTAAGAATTCAAACATTCATTTATAACTTCGATAACCGAATAAAAGTTATGAAGCATCTTAAATAATAGGAATAATCTCGATTCCTATCATTTTAAAATATTATTCACATTTACTTTGAAATACGTTCATCCTTCTACCTTTTCCATACACATCATGTCTGGCTAGAATCAATAATACAAACTTAACAATAATAGTTCATGTATGTATAAACAGAACATTCTCTTATTGAATAGTTCAATCACAGAATAGTTCATCTCACAGAAACACCGAAGTGTTCACATTGTGGCACAAGGCCTCATACGTTCTACCACCTTGTACAAATATCACACATTTCCACATAAATAAAACTTCTCAAGTTAAACATCTGAGAAGTTTTAGAAATTAGCATTCATTTAGAATATGAATGAATTTAGGAAAATTGCCTTACGCACAACTATATCTTACGCTGAACTGCTCATTCCAATCTCTAATACATATAAGGAAATAACACATACACCAATTAGTCATATACTTGACTTACGCATTGGTTTACTTAACATTACTTCTTAGGGTTCACGTTCTTGCAAACTAAGTTTACGCGACACTTCCGTTATCGTTCTACGACTTCATGACAAACGGAGATATCTTACTCAATACGTTCATCATCTTTGATGATTTACATTCTTATCTTATTCTTATAACTTCTCTAGGACTCAGCACACATCGCTTCTCTGCTAGTAGTCCATATGGTACTCTGAGTGGTTTCCCACAAACAACCAATAAACAAGCTCCTGTCTCGTCTACACTGCCATCATAGTGAGTTAGATCGGTTTCCAGTTTCGTATATACCTTCACTCTCTGAAGGAATTGTTAGCCCAGCTCCCATATCTCAACCATCAAAGGTTACGATTGTACCACAACCTAAACTTATCTTAACTTATCCAAACCATTAAACTATAACATTCGTTAAGTCAATTTCTTATTCCTTATGGCTTTCTGGAAACTAAATACCATACCTCAGGATTCATTCATTATCGACCAAGTCATACAGTCTTTTGTATACTCAGAATGATCATTCAAGTTAATCATTAACTCGACTTCAGTTACGTTATGCGTACTTGTCTTTAATTCAGCTTCTTCACCGTTCACAATTTAATCATTGGTCTTCATTACCCTACGGTCAAACCATACACGAGGTGTAGGTTCTGCCCGTTTAATATTTGCGTACACTCAACCTTTACGTCGGTTAAAGTGTTCAACGCTTACATTTCATTCTAACATTCTCCATCCGACCCACATACGACTTTCTTTAATCTTATTACCGTTCATTATGACTTTCTTGCTACTTCATATATTACTTACTTTCGTTATCCATTACATGAACCACATGTTCATTACTCTTTCTTAATGTCAAAGCCATACCGTTCATTGTATGCTTAGACCGATCGTTCATTGCAATAACGTTGTGTTTACAGCATCTATACGCTTTACACTTATCTCTCATTACCACAACATAACATCGAAACGCTATTCATTACCCTCGTCACTCAACTTCTAAGGAATCACAATCATAGAAATCCTCCATGTTCGTTTATCGTGACTACGGTCCCCAAATATCGGTTCTATAACCCGCGTTCACATTCTTTGTCTTTTAATCTCGTTTAATCTTTTTATTCAACCTTTATTAAAGGTGTAATACATTTAATTAAGTGTTACATTCGATGAAATATATGTTCATTAGCTTTTGGTACACTTCCCCCAGGAATTTGAGCAATTAAAAGCTCATCACTGGGCTTTGCCCTGCACCTGCACTGCAGTGCCCGTTCCCTCTCTTTCCTTCGCGCTGCAGCGCCACTAGCGCCGCGGCGTCACCCTCTGCACTATGACTCGTGCTGCGGCGTGAGTTTCCAGTACTCAGCTCCCCGGTCTGGTGATGCAGTGCCAACTTATAAGGCATGGCTGGCGCTGCGATGCCAAGCCCTAATCTTTGAAAAAATTTCCAAGTGTTAACTTCATTTTGAGACGATTACTTCCCGATCTCATAACTTCTTCGTTATAACTCGGAACGAGGTCGTTCCAAAGTCATTCTCTTCCTTATCTTACGTACTTCAATCCCCCTCAGACATAACTTTGTTCTGAATCTGTTAACATGCCTTTCGATTGGATTAATCTTTGTCCTTTGTTTCATTTTACATTTTTAACATTCTTCATTCGTTTGTCTGTAATTCAGTCATTCGAACTCAGAATTCGTTCGTTCTTGAGTCCACGACTCACGTTTTCTATGTTATCTTACATTATTATGAAACCCTACATGTTCGGGTTCATTTATATAATTTCTAATTCTCGTTCGTCTTTCACGAAATTTTAGCCATAACTTCGTTATAGTTATGTTTTAATTCGTTCTTCATGAACGTTTCTACCATTCCTAACCAAGAAATAATCAACTAACTTATACGTGATGGTTTTAAACTTGTCCATCAACAATAATTACACTATGATAGTTTTAAATTTGTCCATCAACAACGTTCTTCGTGTTCTTCGTTCGTTCTTCATTTTTTAATCGATATTTTGATTACGATTTCACTTTTTCTTGGAATTTGATGTTATAGAACACCATTCTTTACTTATTTCACCGAATTGTTCATATTATTCATTCAAATCGTTTAAATTCATTACGAATCTTATACTTCCTTAAGAAATTTATAAAATAAATTTTTACTTCTTATTTCTTCTTTTCTCTATGTAACGAGTGTTAGATCAGTGACTCCCAAACTCGTTGGCTTTAGGGCACTAGTTGTAGAACACTCCTAAGGATTTAATAACTCGAGTAACAGAGGCCACATAATAAGGCTTAGTCAACTATGGTTATTATTATTATTAAACACAAAAACATGCCAAATTCCAAGATCTGAACATGCATCAGTGTCTAAATCAGATTACCATTGACTCACTTAAGTTAAACAGAGCTAAAGCATTTAATCATACAAGCCATTTCAGAATTCTAGCTAGCCACAGCAGGAGGTATGTGCTCAATAAAAGAAAGGATCACTAAACAGCCACAAACTAGCAACTGAGTTTAAAGGAAAACTCCAACAACATAGTATAATACCTTTCTTAGAATTAGAACTAACCGACTAACTCTTCATTGGCCACAATCAATACACACACACACACACACACACACACACACACACACACACACACACACACATATATATATATATACCCCAAAAAATTATATAAACCCTTGCAATAATATAACAACTTAAAATAGGGTCTAATAAAACCATAACATGGCACAAAAAATGGATATCATCAAGTATAATCAAAACATAGCAATCTATATAATCCCAAACTGCATATGCCCCAAAAATGGCTATAATCCAAACATACTCAAAATATGATGATAATATGCATCCATACATAATAAAATGTAATCCAAGCATATAATCCATGACTACAATTAATAACCAATCCTTACAGCACAAAATACTACTAAAAACATACAAATAAAGTAGAAATAATAAAGTACTACTAATGACATCCTAACATGGCATAAGACAGAAAAGCTGATAATAAAGCTGATAAACACCCCCAAACTTGAAATGGGCAATGCCCTCATTGCCTAGCATACAAAAATCAATATGAAAGGGCTTCCCTAAGGGTGAGATCACTTGGTGCCATCGCCGTCACCACCCTCATCTGCAGTAGGTGAAGGTTGTGGACATGGTGGAAAGATAGGAGGCTACGGGAATTAGAACGACATAAAACCGCATCCTCACCACTAAAGGATGAGTATATGTGACACACAGTGTTAGCAACTTAGCCTGAGATTGCATTATGATATCCTGCCTCTAAGCAACCAGTTGTAATGTTCCTCGAATGCCTTTGAGCAACTTCATCTGACATCTAGTGCAGGAGGCTCAGGGATGCTAAAATCTCAGCCAATGGTCCCTACGAAGAAGAGCCTAACTCTAGCGGCTTAGTAGATGTCCCGGTCTTTGAAGAAGAAGGTGGAGGCCGAGTAGAAGCGTGGTATCCCTCACCAGTATGGATGAGAATTTACACCATCCCACACACCAAAACATGAAATGGTGGTGCGATCTATAACTGCCATGGGTAGCTAATACACCTCATCCTTTCACCATTGCACCTTCACCCGTGTGCACAGTTTGGTTATCAGTGATGGATGTGGGTGTCCCCCAGTGTAGTGCCCTTGATCACCTTCAGAATGGACTCTTGAATGCAGACTGTCAATATCAACGTCGAGACCCATGACAATAGCAAATATTAGGACTACTCGCTCATTGGTGACATCATTATTGTGGCGAGTTAGCATGATATTTGCACAGATAAAACTGTACCACTGCCTTGGCATAACAACTGAGGGCATGGTGAGGAAGTCTCATCTTCTCCCTAGTGGATTCATTTGTCTTCCATGTCGTGTCAAGTTTGTAAAGCCTCTTTATGATGTCATCCAAGTCATAACTGCTAATCCCATTCGTCAAGTAAATTATGTTGAGTC
This sequence comes from Panax japonicus, assembly GCA_020205505.1. Taxonomy (NCBI): domain Eukaryota; kingdom Viridiplantae; phylum Streptophyta; class Magnoliopsida; order Apiales; family Araliaceae; genus Panax; species Panax japonicus. Next base: position 35,139,986 of record CM035098.1, read on the forward strand.
CCATTCTCCAGATAATCAGAGCCCGAATAGTTAGGCATGTCAAAAAGGGAATTGAGCATTACACTGTCATATGCCACTGCTAAGCCTCAAACCTGAACCACTGCAGAACCTTTAGAACTGGCATTGGCATAGAATTCTCAGACTACAGAGAAATTTTTTGACCCTGGCTGCTTGGTGAAGTGTACCCATTTTTGATCAATGATCATGGTCATCATTTCCCCATCCTTCTTCGAGTCTGGCCTCAAACCCCTCTTAGGCACCAAACTTTTCTTAGCAATGGTTTGATTGTACCTTGTGAAAACCTCCTCTTTGAAAAATTTTGTTTGGTCCCATTGCGGTGCCGCTAAAGAGGAGATGACGCTTGTTCTTGGGCGCTTTGATTCCATTTCAAGAATTTTCAGTCAATACAAAACCCACAGGCCAAAATGGAACCCAATAAGTAAGCCATCAAACTGAACCTCAATCATACCAATAATGTCCTAATTCCAAACAATGCTAACCACGCAAATTAATCTTCAAACAACGCCAACTGAATGCAAGACGCGAGCTAATTGGGCCAAAACGAAACTAGTGTTCACTAGAACATTTAATCAAGCAGCTTGGCGTGTGCTGTTTAAATCACAATCTAGCATCCCATGCTGAGATGCCTCAAACCCTAATTGACATCTCAATGTAATTCAAAACAATCCAAATAATAGCCCAAATGAAATTTAGATGAAATTCTAGCAATAACCAGACCCACAACAAAAGAAAACCTCAGAAACCTTAAGAATGGAATTTCCAATTACCTGACAGAAGAAGAACCCTAGAATTCAACATCTTGCAGTGAGGAATCCACTGTGAAGGCACATAATGAAGCTTAGATGTGGATTAGGATGAGCTAGAGCAAGAAGGTTTTTGATTGGTGAAGTTTTGGGGTGAGTTTTAGGCTGTGAAGAAGGAAATTTGGGTTGTATCTACCGTGAAATGCCTAACTGAGCCAATTAAAATTCACTATTGGCGCTGCAGTGCCAGCTTTCCTTTGTTATGAGACGCTGTAACACTGACTTTTAAACTTGGTTTGGTATGGGGCACTGCCTGAAGAACAAAAACAGGCGTTGCAGTGCAACTCTCTAGTAGGTTTGGCTTGGTACTGGTGCTGCAGCGCCAGCTTCTAGGTTGTGGGATGCACTGCAGCGCTGGCTTATAAAACTGTGGGTTGAGCAAGCCATTGTAGCGCTTGATGAAGGCCAAATAGTGGCGTTATAGCACTTGCCCTGCGCTAGTGAATTTTTTTTTTAGAACTTCTGAGATGGGGTTGCTTCCCTATCGAGCGCTTGTTTTAAAGTTGTGGGCTTGACTATATCACTTCCTTTCAATCTTGCTCAATCGCGAAAATGACCATAACATGCCACCTATTTGTCGTCTCCTTGATCCGCCGGATAGGCATGCCTAATTGGAGATCCTCCAAGTCAACTTCATCCATCGGCACTAAGAAACTTTCAAATTTTGAATTATCCACTAATTCACCTTTCAAATTGATTTTGAAAACTTTCTTCATGCTCTTCTGGTTCCTCTAGGGTTTCAACAACCTCGAGTGTGGTTTTCAGATCTTCATCAGTCTTGACAGTACACCCACTCATGATCCCATTTTCTCCCTTTTCAGATTCCAAAGTTTTTCCAGGATGCATTTATACATCTCCCTTGAAATTTTTTCGCAACTCCTCGCCATTTCTTTGTGTATTCACCATGCATTATTCTTCACCCTCCTCCTTATGGTCAGTAATGGCAAGTAGACTATTTTGCAGTGGATTCATGACAGCATTGACAAGTTGTCTCAATTGGTTCTCGAGGTTCCGCGATGAGGCGTCTTGGTTCATCATCCAAACCTCATTTTGCTCTATGAATTTGGTAAGGAGCTCTTCAAGCCTTCTCTCTTCTTCTTGTTTTAAGAACATGGAAAGGTTCTCCTCCAACTCATAAGCTACCTCATCTTGCGAAGACTGATATATAAATTATGCTTGGTATGAAAAATTTGAATCATAGTATTGCTTTTGACTGTTGTCCCATGAGCTTGGATAACCCTTACAGTCGGATGAGAGTAGGTTGGGTCATAGTCAGGTTGATCCTAACAGTAGGCATTTTGAGTAGATTGACACTCAAGATTGTCAGAAAACCTTGAGAGATTTGTAATTTGTTCTTGCAACTGCTCAAGTATTCCTTCTGATCTTGGTTGTGTCATCCTCTCACAAGGCCATTGATAACAATTCCCGTTCATAGCCTGAAAAGTCTTAAACATAAAAGACATAGATCAAACAAATTAAATATAAATATATACATTCAAATTAAGACTAAATTGATTGAAATCAATATCGGACAATATTAGAATAATAATTCCCCGGTAACGGCGCCAAAAACTTGTTGCTCGATTTCGCAATCAATTAAAACACGCGCAAGTATACGCAGTCTAACAAGTAATATATGATAAGTTGAGTGTCGAACCCACGAGGAATTATGACTAATATTTACCAAGTACCAACTTTTTATTGCTCCAGTCTTATTTAAACAACAAAATAAAAGATAATTAATTAAACTAATTAATGTTAATTAACAAATCATGTAAATGGATAATAAATGGTATCTAAGGTGCTACAAGCTAAGATCATTACTTCACCCACGCATACAAGCATTCTGTCAAACACTTGGTGTGCTATGCTTCATTAAACATACTCACTCTTCCTTTGGTCTAAATGGACAAAATGGATTGTCAACCGAGAACTCATCAATGCTTATACGCCTCTTTTCGAAGTGTATATAATCATATCCTCTCTAGATCTACCCAAAAGGGAATAGAACTGAAAGAAACATCCTAACTAAGCAATTCAACATATTCCTATGTGAATTAACCATAGACAAGGAATTGAAGCTCAGGTTCTCAATTAGTTCACACATGGCATACGGGTATATTCCTATCCTATACATAAATTATGCAGTCCATTGGTGCCAAAAAATCATAATCACATGCCAACATATCAAGGTATAAATATATAGTCCATTTCCCAATTTCTTATAGATTACCAAAATAATCACTAATTCCTTAGCAATTAAACATTAAACATGAATATATTGAACTAAACCATACGGTGCCAACCAAAGGAGAAAGAAAATCAATTCAAATTAACAATGGGTTCCATTATAAATCCTAAAGCCAGTAATTAATTCATAGCTTTTAAACTAAACATCAGTAGCAACATATACAACATTTATAACTACAAAATCAAAGGAAATAACTAGAGAAAACTAAACTTTGTCAGGGTTTTCTTCAATCTCCAAGAAATCCCTTCGATTCTCTTTCCAATTCGTATTGCTCAGTTTCTCTTGAGTTCCATGAAATCTTAATCATCTCCTTAATATATCTAATTTATATACAATAATTATCTAATGAAATAGAGAGAAGACTGAGAGAGAGGTATATGGGGGGGTCTCCTTCAAAAGGAGGCTTTCTTGTCATTTTTCTTTTCTTGTCTGCCTGGGAATCGGAGGTGGCGCTACAGCGCTAGGATTAAGCCTTGAAGAGGCGCTACAGTGCTTGGTCAAAAGTCCTGGTCAATAAGTGGGCGCTGCAGCACCTTTTTGTGAAGAAATAGGAGCACTGCAAGCGCAGCAAGCAGGTGAGCTGGCAAGGATGGGGCGTTGCAGCGCCAGAAAAGAACTGGGAACAAGCGTTGCAGTGCCTAGTGCTAAGAAAATAGCCTTTTTTCCCTGAAAGCTGGAAATGACCTGAAAACCACTGCAAAATATATATTAAGCAAAATATTAATAAAATACTATAAAAGTAACATAAAATAAGATGAGCAAGCAACTATTTAAGTAGGGTCCCATTCGCGGGTATAAATCCCACTCATCAGCGGGGCCGACCAGGCCCAGCCGTAGGTACACCTACGGCTACCATAGGTTTGCCTACAGCTGGTCAGATCTATATATATCAGGCCCCCAGCTCTTTTTTAGCAAATTTCAGAGAGAGAGAGGGAAGCCTCATAAGAGAGAAAATTCGAGATTTAGAGAGAGAAATAGCTTAATCTTGTTTCAATCTTTGTAAATCTCAGTTATAAACACATGAATACATATAAACTTCAACTAATGAAAATCAAGTTTTAAGGCGCGAAAAGCCGTTCGTTAACAGATTTCGTGCCAGACTATGAGATCTCTTCAGATCCGTGCTCATTTTCTACTTTACTATATATATATATATATATATATATATATATATATATATATATATATATATATATATATTACTTGATTGTGTCTGGATAGTGGTTTTAACAGTTCATTTTATGTAAATAGTCAATATTTAAAGTGTATTGACTAGATCTATACTAAATCTAGCCAAATCTAGCTTTTAACCAGTTCAAAAGTTAAAAAACTGGAACTGTTGAGCTAGAATGGCTAAGATCTAGATAGATCTAGTTTACTTTCTAATTTTTAATAAATATTAAGCGACCACGTGACCCTAAATTTGTATCTAGGGGAAACGGGAAACTTATCTACTCGCATACAAGGATTTGATCAATAAATCCCTTATTTAGAAAAGTTTTAAGCTAGATGTATATATTATGTTTAAATATATGTCTTACAAGCTTTTAAATAATATCATGTGAGCCTTGGAACAACAGGGTTGATGATTCAATCAATGGATCTAGATCCGGTTCCCGTGATGGACTTTTTAAGTTGTATAACTAGCATGCAATCCATTGTAAATGTAAATCTAGGGCCTTAAAATGGTATCCGAATTTGAGGTCCCAAAATAGTGAAAATCATGGTTTGTAGGTGTTTGGGCTTACTTTGATGGTTTTTATGCCCACAAAGAGCCCGACCCTTGTAGATATTAATTTCAATACTGTCAAAGATGCTTCGCATATCAATAAAATCAAATCAAGCCGAATGTGTAATAAAATTGAAAGTATCAAAGGCCTCAATTCCTATGTGAGCAAAAGGGTTTGAAAACAACTTTTCAAAATATCATTTTCATATTCTTGTTAAATATGAACTTTTCAATAAATGAAACCCTTCGTATGTAGGTTCAAAAAGACATAGCACTAATTTCAAAATAAAGCACTAAAGCACCTTTTCAAAGCTCAAAACACACACACACACACACACACACCACATGCATAGAGAATGAAAAAGTAGCGGTAACCATGTTTCATGGAAGTCGGAGGTGCCTAATACCTTCCCCTCGCTTAAGCAAGTCCCCAAACTCTATGAATCTCAGGTTTCATACCAATTAAATGGAGTCACATATTGGGCCATATTGCTAAAACCTTTTTAAAATCTAGATGAGTTGGTACTACCTTTTGAACTCATACCAACTAGCGGCTCTGTCTAATTCAGCCCAATCAATAAAATCAATCTTTTCAAATTATCGACATTGTATGTTGGTCTTTTCTAAAAACACACCCTTTAAGGAAGAATAAAATCAACATGAACACATAAAAGGTAGAAACACCTTAGGAAAATTCTCGGCATCAACATTGTTTTTGTTCGTTCATTCAGTTGGTACATATATATATATATATATATATATATATATATATATATATATATATTCATGTATATGCATTTTTATATATGTACTGGGCAATTGGCTTATGCTGTGTTTTTCTTCCGGCTGGTTTGTAGGGGCAATAGGTTTATTTAATTTTAGATTTTGATTATTGTGCTAATTTTTAGAGAATTGAATTTGATTCGTCATTGATGGATTATCATCTATTAAATTTTTTGAAGTTATTAGTTCTATGTTTAATTATTTTGAATTTTGTTGTCTTTTGCACGTGACCTCCCTTTCCTATTCGGGAAGAGGGTGTTACAACACCACACCGGTAGCGATTCAATATTTTCTACACCAAAATCGCACCGACTGATTTATATTTTGAACCACACCGCACCTACCTGCATCAATCAAATTTACTAATATTTTTAATTTAATTTTTAGATAATTGTATTTGATTTGTCATTGATGGATTATCACCTATTAAATATTTTGAAGTTATTAGTGCTCTGTTTAATTATTTTGAAGTTTGTTGTGTTTTGTATGTGACCTCTCTTTCCTATTCGGGAAGGGGGTGTTACAGCACCACACCGGTAGCGATTCAAGATTTCTCTATACCAAAATCGCACCGGCTGGTTTATATTTTGAACCACATCGCACCTACTTGCATCAATCAAAATTACTAATATTTTTAATTTAATATTTATTAAATTAGTTTAATATCTTTACAACACACATTATAATAATATTCATTAAAATAACTCACAAGTAATATAAGAATGTATGTTCAATTAAAATTCCTATAACATCGTCACAATTTTAACCATATCAACTATATATAAAAATATTCATAAATTAATTTTTGATATGCAAAAATAAAAAATAATTAAAATATATGTTGAGTAACTATAATTCTATATAATACTATATAAAAATAATAATACTTTGAAATTATGAATACAATATTATTACATGCATCTATCTTCAATTCATTCACATAATTTTTTGAAAACTCATATTTTCACATGAAAAAATCGATTTTTTAGTGATTTGGACCATACCAGTCTTAAAAAATCTTAAACCAGAACTGCACACCGCACTGGAAGCGATTCAACTATCAGATAGCAACGAGTGTCTAAGCATTAATGGAGCAACGATAACTTTCCAAACGGGAAGATTTCGAGGAAGATCTATAAAAGGCAAGAAAATTAAAACAAATAAAAAAAGATCGAACAAATCAGAGAAAGTTAATCTGCTTCCATTTAAAAAGCTCCTACTCTACTATCTTGAACATCTTGTTCTGCTGCTAAGTCATTCAGTGTCAAACTTAAATAAACTTAGCATCACCTCAAACACATTATTCTTTATGTGATTATAAGGTCTTGTGACCTTTTGTAACCAAGTCTAAGTGACTTGAGGGGTTCTGTGTGAATCAGTCTTGGTGACTTTTACCAAGTCTTAGTGACTTGAAGGAATTTATGCGATTCAATCATTGCAATTGTTCTTCGAGAACAGATCTTACTGATCACCCATCATTAGTGAATTATTTCTACTCAAAAGAGTAAAAGAGTGGACTAGGAAATCTTTGTGCTCCGGACCACTTAAAATATCTCGTCTCATTTACTTTCAGCTTTTACTTTCTTGCTGCATTAGTTTAAGTGCTCTACAATTTAGTTTGTACTTAGTTCCACATTTGATTGCTAATTTTAGAGCAGTGATTTCTCCATAATCTTTGAAGGGGTTTTTCTAAATTATAATTTCGCTGTGCAAAACCATCTAATTAACTTATTTAATTATAAGTTGGAAATAAATCTTTAAAAGCAAAATTTTTTAAAAGAGCTATTCAATCCCCCTTCTATATTTCTCAGTGCATTTGGGAATAACAAATAATATTATGAAATTATGAAATCTGGAGATATAATTAAAATAAACAAGTATATATAGAGCGGTTCAAGGACCGATGCACCACCGATTCAAGACGCGGTGCAGTTTAAAGGTAAATATCAAAACCGCACTAGTTCCAGTTTAATTTTTTTTGCACTAAAATTGCACCGATGAGGCTAACAGTTCCGATAAAAATCAGCCAGTTCGATGCAGTTCGCCTAGTTTCGAACCGATTTTGATTCAAATGGTCATCCCTATTTTTAACTCACAAATGCTAGTTTCAAGCCCCGATTAAAAATGATGCAATGCGTTTGGGGTTTTAACACTCAAAACGCATTTTTCAAACGCCCCAAACATACCAAAACGAACAAGCACTGTGTGTTTAACTTTCTTTAATCTAAACTCGAGCTATGTTTGGCAACTTTACAAAAAGGTTCAAAATTGGAAATGAAAAAGCACATTTGCAATATCATGATTCATGAAGTTTAAATTTAGTTAAAATTTGGCGTTCAATTCCAATTCCAAGCCTATTCCAAGCCTTGGAATCAAACATAACTTCAATATAAATTAATAAAGCTTTGTACCATCTGTCTCAGATCAGCTACATGAATCAAGTTTGGCCGATCAGCACTGCCGCACTTCAAATTTGTACTGCAGTTTCAAAGTTTCAAGTATATATGTAAAAAAAGTAAATCACAAAGCAGAAAGTGATGCAGTGGTGATTGCAGGCTGTGCTAGAGTAGCAGTTGCATTATCTGTCCAATTAGTTTCACCCCAGTGCCATAGCATGCTTTCCCAGAAGCAGAAATCCTCGAAACAAGTCTGTAAACGCGAATCTTTAATCTTAACCTTCCAATGACCATCTGTGTAATTACCTTTCTCGGCTTGCCTCCGGTCCCATTCTAGTGATGCCTTCTGTTTAGACCTAAGCGAGCAAAACTTGTGCAAGTTTTCGGGCATTGCATCATGGACCTTCCACCACCTCCTGTGAGCAACATCGCTCGCAAACTCCTGCAATATGTCCACATTCCAGTTGCAATCATAGTCGCGGAAGCATAGCCATGGTTTTAGACCAAGATAATGGAGGACATATAGGACAGGAGGATCGGCTCCAAAGAGTTGTGTTTTCATTTCTTTCTTCTCTTCCTCGTCGCCTTCCCAGAAGTGTTTCAAAAAGTTCATGTGTTTTGGGATCCTATGCCACCATGTGAAGATTTCGTTCAAGTACCCCTGGTCCCCACCGTTGTAGGACACAATCTCGTTGATATGATCCATCAGTAGCTGGAATGTGCAATTTGATGGCTCGATCACCATCACGCCTGAATTGAACAAGGTAGCATTGTTTCCGGTTGCAGTGATTTCTGGCATCTCAAAGAGGAGATCAATGTTCCTAAGTATAAGCAGATCAGCATCAATGAATATGATCTTGTCATAATCTGTCAACTGCCAGAGACGGAATTTACTGTAGTTCCATTCGTTGTAGGCATCACGTTCAGCTTTTGGGTTCCTGATTCTTTGAATTGTATGAAGTTTCCACCCTGCAGCCTCCAGGCCGCCTCTGTGATAGTCACTGATTGTGTCATCAATTAGTATTATGAGATCCCGTGTTGAACCTGACATGCGGATACTCTGAGCTGCCACAATGGCCCCACATACATAAACATGTGCTGAGTGCAGGATAGTTGCGTACGCTTCTCGCTTTGCATTGCCCGAGTAGTGATCTGTATCAAAACTTCATGTTATTTGCTCATCAAAAAATTTAATTGTAAAATATACGGATAGGTTGGATTCAACTTGCTACATAATTTTGTTGTCGGACAAAGAAGTATAGGAATCCGTAATTAAAATTAGATTGTCAAAGTACAACGGAGGGATGGCTCCCGAGGCCTGTGGAATTTTGTGCCTGGTCATGGTCTCTAATCAGTAAAGTTGCTATTATTTCTGGAGATAAAATTTCAAGTATGTACTCGTGTGCCAAAAAAATCAAATCTCGATACCATCCGCTAGACAATTGGCTGGTTATATTGCAGAAAAATATGTATGGAATTTCTAAAAACAATTCACAAGGATATGTCAACTAGATCTAACCTTTACCCCTGAGAGGTACTGCAAGTTCACATGACCCGACTGGAAGATGGACCTTTTCTCTCAATGTATTAAGGTTGGGTTCATATAGCCATGAATTCCCTACATGGACAACAAGCTCTTTGCAAGTAAAGAGATTTGGAATAGGGAAGCACTCGGTCAACAGAAGTACATGCACTGGATGATACCCTTTTGCAGTGGCAGCAAGCCTAGCTGCTGCTAGTTGCAAGTGCAAACGAGCTACATCTCTTGACCAGACCCCTGATTTGTTGCAGGGAAGCTTGACAGCTATGAGATCAATCCGCGGTTTCCCAGGAGCCTGAATCTTGGGTAGAGTAGGACAGGTAGGAACCTCAAATTCCTCTTCCTCGTCTATCCATTCAGGATATAAGGCTTCCCAAGTTACATTGGATGAGACAAAATCAAGGTGCAGAACAACATGCTCGGTGTCGGGTATCAGTTGCTTCCATTGATCAATATCATTGTCATTGAAGTTTAGCAGACCTATTCCCTGGTACTCATTTATGTCGGGAAGTTTCTCAATTACTTTAGAGACTTGATCCCAGTTAACATCTAAATGAGATACATAACGTTGATCTGAAGCAGAAAACTCCTTTATCCAGTGATCTACCAAACTTGACCTGAATGCAATTAAATTTACTTCTCAGTGAACAAGAGATCATGATTTCTCTATCCTATTTAGTTTAGGAAAACAAAATATGGAGCATGTCTAGAGGAAATTTACCATTCCAGAAAAGGAGTGGTTAGCAAATAAAGAAGAAAGTTCAGCTGAGGAACTTCCATGTGAGTAAAACATCCAAGATTTAGAAAACTGTAGAATAAGTAAACTAACCCATAACAGATAATAAAAATCAAGATGAGTACGCAATTTAACATACCGAGATCCAAAATTGGATCGATGTTCTGTGTTATAAACTGCTGGAGAGCGTAAGAGCATCAAAAGTGCTCCGAATACAATAATAACCAGCAACAGATTTAAAGTAGAAAACTTGCACTTTGAATTCCGGTCTTGACTGAAACTGGAAAAGGGCTTTTCTGCATCTCTAAAAACTCTACTCCTGAAAGATCTTCTCTTGTTTGCATCTTCACTGGACCATACAATAGAAAAGAATTAGCACATCTAGCAAAATAATTGACAGAGCATAAACTTTGGAAATTGGAAACAAAAGTAATTCAAGAGCATTAATGTATTGAGCTTTCCAAGAAAAGACACAATACACATTCATCACATCTGTTGGCAAAGCATCACCCTCGTTAATACCAATACTGAAAGTAAACAGATGTATATTGGTTTTACTTTTAATTCACCGAAATAAGTAAAATTCTGTTAAACTTAGAAATAATTAGTCGTATAACCATCAGTAAAAGACTGGCAAGCCAGAATACTATGGATCACAGATATGAATATCAAAATATAAAAACAGTGTCAAACTGGTAAATTAGCACGTGGAGTACAGTCCATATAGTCACTTGTTATCAACATTCAACAATTAGAGTGAGTCTGTTCCAATATATTGAAACTCTTCTAGAGTAAACATACAGGTTATCTAGTACGAGAGTGCTGTTTGAGAGTGAGGACAGCCACTTCGCAATCAAAGCCAGAGAAATTAGGCCGTATTAGTCCATCCGTTGATCCCTTCCCCTACTCTAAATTAGAGAGACCATCACTAGGGACTGCCCTTTCTTATTCATAATGAAAGATAAGCTGAAATCAAATAGCATTAGAGACAATGTTGGCACATGAATAAAGGTACTTGGAAACATTGAAACCCAATATCTCCTTGACAAACAACATAGATTCTGAATTGCGAAAGTGTGAACACTTGCAGTATAAATATTTACTAACATACCAACTCAAATAACAAAACTATAAAACCTTTGTGAAAATTAAAATCATCCATGAGTGCCAAAATTACTATGAAGCGGGTCCCCCCACGCAGCTTCTTTTCAAACTTGAAAAAAACATAGTAAAAAAGTAGAACACCAAATCTGAATCCAACAGGAAAAAAAAACTCAACAACTCCTGCTTGGGCTTGAAAGTTCACAGCTGCAGCATTTTGACTGTGCTAATTCTCTCTAAAATGTGTTGTAGAGAATGACATACTTCTACTCCACCTGCTTGCTCCTATCAAGGAAAGTGTAACTAGCTTGCTTGATGCTTTCCCATCATTAACTATGCAAACCTCGCAAAGTAAATGGAATGAGACCTGCTAGCAGTTTTTTTCCCAGAGATAAAGAATCAAGAAACATAAAATTCCAATACTTCATAGCTTCATGAACCATGACTGCTGTTCATGCAAAATAATGATTTTTTTTTTATTTTGCTGCTTCAATAAATTTTTTACTTCTCAAAGTGACAAGGTAGATGTGGAAACCGTCAAAAGCAACAAAATTGCGCTCATATCTAGATGAGAAACTCTTTTTCCCAAATGTTTCCTGTCTTCATCAATATAGACCATCAAAAACTGCCCACTCATATCTAGATGAGAAACTCTAATACAATGTAAACCACTTGTGGTTTGGCCCTTGAAAACAGCACGGACTCTTCATAGATGGGCTTCAATCATGACAACCATTTATAGAGACACTGGTGCAGGTTCCCTTTTAGTAGAATAAGCTTCTTGAGATTCTTATCTGCAACTTGTGAACTGCCATCATGAATCTCAATGTATCACCAGCTACAGAAATCATACTCTCTGAAAGAGGAGCTGGACAGTAATATTTGCTAAGAGACGCAGTTAATTCCTTGTAACTTATCACTTCTTCTACATTGTCTATTTCCTTATAGTGAGTGACACTTCTATTTTGGGTCAAAGAAGAAAAGACTAAAAAGAAAGTTAGTACAGTCGAGTTTCAAAACTTAGGACAGCATTCTTCTGATTTCAACTTTGCAAACACTACATGAAACACTTAGGAGTTAGGGTCCTGTTTCAAAACCTCATCTGAATGCATCTTTAAAATATGCTCTCACATTATCTTTAAAAACAAAATTCAACTCAACTTGTACTTTTTGGTGAGTAACCTTTGCTTAGTCACTCTTTTCCATTATTATTCTGAAACATGCTTGATTCCATTACTAAGTCGAAGATCAAACTTCTCTCCCAGAAGCTAGGAAACTTAAAGAACCCATCATTTGCAGTCTTCTTGGTGAAATTCCACCATTCTATGGCGTTTCTTCTTTACATCTTTCTCTTTCTTATTTTTGCTCTTCATATACCTTTTTTTAATTTTTTTGATAAGTAATTTTTGCCATTGACATACAAGTCATTGTTGGTTAAAATATTTTTATGAGTGATAGAACTGTCAAGACACGATCAGGTCGTTGTCTTTAAGGATTCACTCCACTAATTGATGCAAAATGGTTCCAACCAATTTTCTCTAAGATACAATAAAGTCCGTGATATTCTTCAATTTGCACTATTGAAGAATATCCTACGGGCAAATCTATGAATTTCTGAATTGTTGTTTACTAAGTATTGTATTCTGCAGTAATATAATAAGTTAGAAGATCTGCATAAGAAAAAGAAAATGAATTTTTCCAAAATATATTTTTTGGAATGCTACATGCCCCTTATTTATAGTGTTTGAATGTGTCATTTGGTAAGTTACAACTTTCCAAAATCACAAAAAAAAAAACTTCCGTTAACCGCTACAGGTTTAGCGAATACACACAGTTGCAACTAGCACTAACCCCTGTTCCAGAAAATAACATTGTTGTTGTTGTATCTATTATTACAACAACAATTTCACTGGTTTATTACAACAATATATAGGCCATTTCTATGGCACTTAATATGTATTTCTTTTTCTCTTTTCAACTTCATATATAAAATAAACCCACCCAAAATTTAATTAGAAATCTTGAAAATCATTAACAATACCCCACCATTTTCAAAACATTTTGACTAAGAAATAAATTAAACCAGATCTTAACTAGTCCAGTGAAGTCAATGCATAGATGAAGATGTCGTTTAGACTTGAATCTTCATTTAGTGAAAACAAATCAAAGTTAAACAGAAAATGTGGTAGTATAAACTTTGAACCACAAATCCTATATAGTTAACTGGACTTGTATCGCACATTGAACTTCTCTTCATAGAAATGTCCAATTGTTTGATGACACATTTAATAGCCTTGTGTCTCGTATCTTATGTCATGAGTGCTCTAGAGTTAAGCCTTTGAAACCGACAGAAGCGGCCTCACTTCACACTCACTAGGCAGACTTATCAAGTATGTCCCGTAACATACCAAAGATACATTCTTTATAAGTCTGTTAAAAGCATATGGTGCTTGCCCTCTCCATATCATTACGGCTACCAAGTACCATATCATTATCGACCTTGGGATGACTATTTTTATTTTTATGGTGCTTGCAATCACAAACTAATGATGTACTTTAACTCGTTGAACTCAAGACTTAGGGTTAGTAAGAGTTTAGTCGAGATTCCATCATGATTATTTGTATAGGCTTGAGACTTATCCCTTGTGACGTTTTAACTACTTGCTCTCGAGTAAGACCTTTCGTTAAAGGATCTGTTAAGTTTCCTGCAAATCTAACAAATTACCATCACTAATTAACTGCCTCACATAGCTATGTCTTAATCCGATATGTCTCGATTTCCCGTTGTAGACTTTGCTATAGGCTTTAGCGAGTGTCACGGCCGAAGACCTCTTTCTCTTGAGATAATTCAAAGACATGTTGGTCATATCTTCCTCCACAACATTAATTTTGGACATTTCTTCCTTGCTTTTTTTTTCGCAAGTCCTCAATACGAAAATGATTTCCTAACTCCTCAAGACTAAGGCTCTCTTTTTTGTGTTTGAGATTTTTCCTGAAATCTTTCCAAGTGGGTGGCAATTTGTCTACTATGGATATGTCTATTATTTCCTCATCCATGTGTAACTTGTGTTCAGTGTATTGATCAAGAATAATTTTTATTTCACTAAAATGATCCATAACAATACGAGAGTCGACCATTCTATAATTATTAAATTTGGAAACAATAAATCTCTTACTTGTTGCGTCCTCCTTCATGTATCGCTCCTGCAGTTGTGTCCATAACTCTTTGGCAGTCGGCACATTGTGGAATGCATCAAAAAGAGTATTGAATATTGCATTTAATATGTTCCCTCGACATATATCATCGTCTTGATCCCATTTTTTCCTTTCACGAGTTCAAGACAAACATAATAAACCTTTAAAGATGTTAATAAGAAAAACATTTTTTTATCAATGATAAAAATTTCCTCCATCAAAGTGCTCCAAGCAGTTGAAATCCATAGCCATAACCCTTAGGGATGAAAGCGTTGAAGCCATTGAAATGAATACGCCTTAAGATTATTGGTTAAAATATTTTTATGAGTGATAGAACTAGAAATGATAGATAAAATGACTTCAAGGCACGACCAGGTCACTGTCTTTAAGGCTTAATTCACTCCACTAATTGATGCAAAATGGTTCCGGTGAATTTTCTCAAAAATACAATAAAGTCTGTGATATTCTTTAATTTTCACTATTGAATAATATCCTACGGACAAATCTATGAATTTCTGGATTGTTGTTTACTAAGCATTGTATCCTGTAATAATACAATAAGTTAGAAGATCTGCAGAAGAAGAAAAAAGAATAAGGAAATGAATGTTTTCAAAATATATTTTCTGGAATGCTACATGTGCCCCTTATTTATAGTGTTTGAATAGGTGTCATTTGGTAAGTTACAACATTCCAAAAAAAAAAAAAAAAACTTCCGCTAACCGCTGCAGGTTTAGCGGTTATAGACAGTTGCAACTTCTGGCATGTAACTGACACCAACTGTCGATCCATAAAATAACTACCATTATTGTTGTTGTACCTATTATTAAAACAACAATTTCAGTGGTTTATTACAACAATATATAGGTCATTTCTATGACACTTAATATGTATTTTATTTTCTCTTTTCAAGTTCATATATAAAATAAACTCACCCAAAATTTAATTAAAATTTTTGAAAATTATTAACAATCATTGTATAAAGAATATCAGTCTTAACACATGTATACACGCTTCTTAAAATATAACTTAAAGAGCTTCCCTTATCCCACAATAGCATCTCCGCCAATGCGTGAGGTAATCGCTATTTGGGGAAACCGGAAAGAATAAAAAAAACCACATCCTATATGTTACAACCCACATCCCATCTCCCAATCAAATTAACATTTTTGCTTAGAAAATATGTAAAATTATCAAATAAGACACTATTTTATTAAAGATACGCAGACAATTCAAAATGGGGACAATGAACAAAACCTGTTTTCATTTCTTCATTTCTGATAGGTGTATACCAAGTAATTCAAGCAAGACCTAAAGTTAAAATCAAACTCTCCTCTTGTTTTTATGCTAAAAAATTCACAATAACAATTTCACACCAATAGCTCCAATTGGGATAAAGAAAAAAGTCCAAAAATTATATATATTAAAAAAATACTGAATCCTAAAGAAAGGTATAAATATTGCCATATGGGTACTGATGAAATTTACTTAACATCACAATTTAGCTAAATATTGAGCATTATGCGAACAATTTAAACATCTTCCGCACACAATTACAACTTCCACTTCTATATACTACAAGAGGGTGCTTGTGTAATCCATAATACAGAGAGAGACTGACCCAGTTGCAGAGAGTCTGTGTCTGGGCTCAACAGGACTGGGCGAGGTACCAGCGGCTCCTCTCATGTTCGATTCACTAACTGCTTTGGAACGGCAACATCTGATCTGAAAACAAATTACTTTAAGAAAACAATTTCAACTCGAAATTAAATCACATAAAACAGACTCGAAAAGCACAATTCAACAACTTGGAATCTCACTGATTATGTCAGCAAAAGCTCTACCTGTGGAGAAAGAGAAAGATGTGATCTTGGCTGAAGAAAGTGACTGATTTACAAAGAAAATGGAAATGGCAGTAGTGAAAGTTTGGAGAGAGAGGCGGTCAAGTGTTAGAACTCAAAAGAGCAATAATATTTGTTAGGTAATTAACTAATGATGTAAGGAGCCAATAAAGTTTTATTATTGGGGAATAGAAATACAAGGTTGACTAACTAATTATTAGTATTTTTTTATGTAGGTAATAGTAATTAATATAGTTTTATATTTTAAATTTAACTAATTAAATATCGTACAACGCACGAGTGAAAATTTATTTGTATATTAAGTTATTCTATTTAAAAATAAATTTGAATCAAGTGTTTGTAAATAATTTTAAAAGGATAGAAGTTTTCTTATATAAATAAGAGTTATGTTTATATAAAATTTAAGTAGCTTTATGTCCAAACTATGCATAAAAAGTTATGTACAAATAATATATATATATAGAGCAAGGATCAAGTGCAAACCCCTTATCTTACTCACCCGTGCTTACCCCTCTTTAGGCGACGGTTTCGGTCATACAACCGTCGTCTATACTTTTAGCGACGCTATATATTTGTCCGTCGCTAAACGTATAGACGACAGTTGTATAACCGAAACCGTCGCCTAAAGGGTAAGCACGGGTGAGTAAGATAAGGGGTATGCACTTGATCCGGACCGTATATATATATATATATATATATATATATATATATATATATATATATATATATATATCGGAGCAGATCAAAAACAGAACTCTTAAATGATATAACTACTTAAATTGCAGAACTATTTAAAGGCTTGCTTGTTTTTTTTATTTCTCTCTCCTCACTCGTTTACACTCGCCAGACTTCTCCAAATCTCGTAACACGCCAGACTTCTCCCTTCTCCAAATCTTCACAAAACGAAGCCCTAGGATGGGAACGAAGAATCTCCATTTCCAATCTCCACTTCGAATCGGTAAGCACTAGAACGAAGAACCCTCTTTGAATCTCTAATTATGTGTGTGATTTTGACCCTTTTAATTCTGTAATTTGAAAATGCTTGAATAAAAGATCTGTTAACCCTTATCTGTTTGAATAAAAATATTTGTATATTCGGTTAACAAAATATTTGCTTACTTGTATTGAATGATGACCTTTTAATTTATCAATTATGTCAAAAATAATTGTAATGTTCTTGATAATTACAGTTATTCTCTTTCGTATTCTTAAATTTAAATTTATGATAAAAATTGTTATTATTATTATAATTATTAGGCAAAATATTAATATCTAATACAGTGATATTGATATCTATCTATATTATTAAGGGAGAGCAAAATAGTTGGACTCTTTTGATGTCTTCACCTTAAAATTCTAATTATATCTTATTTCTCAAACCTAAATTTTTTAATTTCAATACAAGTAAGCCATTATTCAATACGAGTAAGCAAATATATGCTTTTGACCCTTTTAATTCTGTAATTTGAAAAATTATATCAATAGTATAGAACCCTGCATCCCCATGGGTTGTTCCTAAAATTTGTTTCCTTGGTCTATGTTATGTTTTCACTTTTGTGCTTGACTTTGGCATTTCTTGTTGACATGGGATGTTTTTATCCTTTTGTTAAATATCATTTTTGATTTTGGGTGTTGCTAAAAGCTAGCCTGATTGTCTTACTTATTGCATGTTTATTGAGCTCTTTTACTGAATCTAAATATGATATGATGATTGAGTTCAATTTCGAGGTTCCCAATTGGTTTACCTGTATTTTCATGTCATTTTATCTATTACTATGTTGTTTCTTTATTAGAAGTGCTTGGCATTTTGGTTGTAATTCTTCAAGATTCCTAATACAATAGCTCCTTGGATGCATTCCAGCAGATTCTGAAGAACGAAGAACCCAAGTCACTCTTCAAGGGTGCTGGAGCAAACATTCTTCGTGATGTTGCAGTCAAGACAACTACAACTTCACTGCATTAAAGAATTTCATTACAAAGAGACTACAACTTCATTACATTAAATAATTTTATTACAAAGAAACTACAACTTCATTACAAATAACAAAAACATAATGCGGATCATCATCTGTACAATATCCCCTTAGCCCCAATAAATTCTTGTGCCTTACACTGCCTAAAACTTCAACTGCAAATTCCATCTCTGCTTTTGAATTCATAGACTTCAACTTCTTTACGGCTATCTGCACGCACGCACAAAATTAACAACAATAACAAATTGAGATGGCAGCGACAAAAAAAATTAGTCATGATATACTGCACGTAAATGCTTAATTAATTAGCTGAAGACCATCAGAGGTCTCTCCCCAGTAAACGGTTTCGAATCCTCATTATGTTGAATATACAGTTTAAAGTTTTAGTAAGCAGAACCAGTGGTAGTATAATAAAAAAAAACATAACAAAATTGCATTTGATTTTTATAGTTCTTTGAAGCTCAGTTGAATATACAGTTTAAAGTCTTACAACCTGTTTATTTTGAAATTGAAGAAATCAATAGTAGTTCAACATTTAAATAATGCGGCTGACGTGCAAATGATGCAATGACCCCCCACAAACAAGAAAAAGTTGAGCTTTATATTCATTTTTCTTACAGTAGGTTATGGAGGATTCATGCTGAAGTTGACAATTGGAGCCTAAACAAGCCGAGGCAATCTTCTACCCAATTAAGCAACAGTATTGAGATAACTAGTATACCCAAAAAGTTCGTCTAGAAATTCCAAATATTTGGGAATTCAGATTTACCATTCTTTCATTTTTTTTTGGAGTCGAAAGATTCAGAATAATAATATTTTGCCTAATAATAATAATAATAATAATAATAATAATAATAACAATTTTATCATAAATTTAAATTTAAGAATACGAAAGAGAATAACTGTAATTATCAAGAAAATTACAATTATTTTTGACATAATCGATAAATTAAAAGGCCATTATTTAAACAGATAAGGGTCAACAGATCTTTATTCAAGCATTTTCAAATTACAGAATTAAAAGGGTCAAAATCACACACAGAATTGGAGATTCAAAGAGGGTTCTTCGTTCTAGGGCTTACCAATTTGAAGTGGAGATTCTTCGTTCGAAGTGGAGATTTGAAGTGGAGATTCTTCGTTCCCATCCTAAGGCTTCGTTTTGTGAAGATTTGGAGAAGGAAGAAGTCTGGAGTTTTACGAGATTTGGAGAAGTCTAGCGAGTGTGAACGAGTGAGGAGAGAGAAATAAAAAAAACACAGAAGCCTTTAAATAGTTCTGTTATTTAAGGAGTTATATCATTTAAGAGTTCTGCTTTTGATCTGCTCCGTATATATATATATATATATATATATATATATAGAAAGAGAGCAAGGATCAAATGCATACCTCTTATCTTACTCACCCGTGCTCACCCCCCTTTAGGCGACGGTTTCGGTCATACAACCGTCGTCTATACTTTTAGCGACGCTATATGTTGTCCGTCGCTAAAAGTATAGAAGAAGGTTATATGTCCGGAACCGTCGCCGGGTCCATCGCTAAAGGGGGGTGAGCACGGGTGAATAAGATAAGGGGTATGCACTTGATCCTTGCTCTCTCTCTCTCTTTATATATATATAATATATATATATATATAGGGAACTAATCTATAGTCAATGTTGTAAGGATTATGTTATCCTTACAACAGATATCAGTCATTCATCTGCGAATCGAACGGTAAGAAGGATCTCCCATATGCAATTTAATATGTAGGTATATGTAGTTTAATACTGGAGATAGGATGAATGTCCAAAATACCACTCGTAAATCCATAATTTAATCTTGTGGACGCTAGGTATGACAACTATTAATCCTTGAAGACGACGTCGTTTTAAGTCATATGGCCTGTCTGCAGAACTAAACTGCGGACTCTGAGTCTATTAACGATATAATCTAAACAACGCCGTTTTTGGTGAACCACTAGTCCGCAGAACTAAACTGTGAACTCTGAGTGTAATATTCAATATCGACTGGGCAACTTTTTTCCTTCCTCACATATTTAGACTACCTTTGCGATCTTGAGAGTTTAACAACGACCAGATCAAGTAGTAATAGAAGCATTTCTTCCTTTTATCTTTGCTAAATCGAAGTCATGTAAGTCTTTTACATTCGTCATATAAACACACCAAACAACAAACTTAAAACCTGCACATTGAATAAACAAACACACTAAAAAGTTTGGCGGTAGGGTCCACAAGGGGATAACTTCGGTGTGAGAATAAATACAGGCTAGAAACGTCAACAATGGAGGTATGTAATTGCTCTAGTGAATAAAAGTAATAAAGTGTGTGTACCTTGAACTTGGATTATGGCTGTATGTATAGCTTGACCACACCGCCTCAATTTACCACGCATGTCCCCAAATTAGGAATAAGATTTGATCTCCTCAAGAATAAGAAGTCAAATTGGACAAGGGAATCACAAGTCAATGTGAACTGTAACCCTTTAAGAATATCAAACTCCTTACTGTCACTGTAACTACTAAGCCACGTGGTGCGGATCCCCCCAAATCTCTCAGATCTATCAAACCACACTTCAACATTACCCCCCACTATCTTATTATAAAAAATTTAAAATAAGAGAATACAAAAATTATTCAGAAAATAATATAGTTGTTGTTACAAAAGTTAAACCATCATCCCAACAAGCCACAGCGACTGAAAGGGGCCTCCCACTTTCATCATGATGCCGTAAATAGGGAAATGTGCGCTTGTCATAAGCATTATATGTTATCCTTTTAGACTTCTTCTCCAAGCATACAGACCATTACTTCTTACCCATACATTCAAACTTCTCTAAGAGCTCAGATACCATTTCCTACTAACATTCAATCTCTTGCGTTAAATGGTAACCCTCTTCAACCACACTTCGCTCATCAAACCGTAGCATTCACTAGCCACATCTCTTTCATTATGTACGACGAACACCCTATCAACCACATCCTTTTCAATCTTCCAAACAACCTCCACCACTATTCAATCTACCGTGGTGACACTATCCACCGACGTCGCCATAAAAAACAACACGACCACCGTACCAAAAAGACTACCACCGTCGTTGATGACACCATCCCCCATTCAACTCAATATACCATCACCACAACTTTTGATCCACCCTTCAAACCTCCCTCTCTCCCACACCTGAAGACTCCTCATCTCCCGAGATGAGCGAGGCCGAAGTTAAGAAGATGGGTATTCAGGAATGTTATCAGTCTGAAAAGGCCTACTCCCACATCAACATAAGATCTTTTATATCTGAACGTCTCATCCCCTACCTCCGATCCTAGTACCAGATACCTGACCAGTACAAACTTTGAGCTCCAAACCTATTAAAGAGGATGTATTGGAGCCCAAAGGGTAAATGAGTTATCGTTCTCATGTACTCCTTGAGGTATAGAGTACGATTCCCCATCCATGAATTTATATCTTTATTTTTATTTTATTGGGATTGGGTTTGCGCAGCTAATGCCGAACTCCTATATTCACCTCATTTGCTTCATCGCCTTCTGCTAAGAGTATGGAGTCGAACCCTCCTTGGATTTCTTCTTTGCAATGTTTACCCTGGGCCAGTCGGAGGAACCAGGGTATCACCAACTAAATAAATAATCGGGCAGACATGTGTGGATGAAGACCCCCTCAAACAATAAAAGGTGACATTCATATTGAGTCTACATCAAAGGCCCCGACACCCACCTACTCCTGAACTAGGGTGAACCCTCGAAGACTACCTTTGGGTTCAACTCTGTCCTCCCAAGACCAAGAAGAAGAATTCAAAGCATTCTACGCCCAGAAGCCGAAGACGAGCTGGTCCCTAGACCTGTTATCCAACCTGGATCTTCAACCAAATACGTAAGATATTAATTTAGTATGACATAATAAATGCAAAAATTACTAAACTTTGATTCTAACTAATCTTTATTTATTTTCGTTAACAATCATCAAACCGCAACCGATCGCCAAGATCAAAACAAAATCACCTACTAATGCCACATCAACTGAAAGCGTTCCCGAACCGACACCCGAAGCCCCTAAAGACATCCCACAATAAGAAAATCCGATTGCGGTGATACCACTTTCTACAGTCCCTATGCCCGATCCTGTGTTATCCCCAAAAAATTCCCTGGAGCTCAATGACGAAGAGACACTACAAAAAAATGGGCCTTTAGCAACAATTTTTCGGGCAAGCTAAAAGTATATGTTTAGCAACGAAAATTATCATTCGTTGCAGATTGTGTCAGGCTTTCACTTTTTGCAACGAAATTCATAAACCGTTGCAAAATTTCGTTACTAATTCATTGGCGGGTAGAAATTTCGTTAGAAATTCGTTGCAAAATTTTTTTGCCACTTGATTTCCCGTCATCGTGGGCAACAAAAGTTTTTTTGTTGCTAAAAATAGGGCTTTAGCAATGATTTTTAGGCAACGACTTTATAAGTCATTGCTAAAAGTGTATGTTTAGCAACGAAACTTGTCATTCATTGCAGATTGTGTCAGACTTTCACTTTTTGGAATGAAATTCATAAGTCGTTGCAAAATTTGGAAAGAAAATTCGTTGCAAAATTTCTTACCACTTGATTTCTCCTCATCGTGGGCAACGAAAGTTTTTTTGTTGCTATATTTCGTTGTCTAATATGAACCACATTCATTGGCAACAATTTTATTTTCGTTGCATATTTTATACAACTTTTTGCAACGACTATTAAAATGTTGCCTTAAATTAAGATAATAATAATAATAATAATAGTACTAATAATAATAATAATAATAATAATAACAATAACAGTAATAACAATAATAGTAATACAAATAATAATAATAATAATAATAATAACAGTAATAATAGTAATATTAGTAGTAGTAATAATAATAATAATAATAATAATAATAATAATAATAATAATAATAATAAGAAAAAATGAAAGCTGGTGAAAGCTGCAACAAAAATCTCCTATGTACCCTCGATTCCTCTACCAAACCTCCCCATGACATTATCCCTAAACCAAATCAACCTCCAACCTCCCGAAGCTCACCACAAAATGACACTGCCCTTAACAAAAGAAGGTATCCCGAAAAACCAATCTTAGAACCCCCTTCAAAAAACCACGCACAAAAGCAAACTTGAACTTACCGACCCCTCATAAAAAAATAACATCTCCTTCGAAAACATTCGACTCCCCTTCATCCTCCAAACCAAGATAAGGAACCCCACTAACGAGTACCCTACGGACAAAAGATGTTCGTAACGACTACCCGATCGAAATTTTCAACGCCTTCATCCTTCCAGGGGATGACGGAAAATTTGAATGACTAAACCCCCAACAAGTCCTCATCACTAGGGCAATCTATGGGGGTCATGTTGGGTTTATATATAGTGTGATCATGCAATTAAATTACACAAAAGGTGTGGAAGCGCGATAAATAGGAATTTAAAATTTTTCATGCAAACCCATCACCATGATCATACTTTGTGCACAATTATCAATAAAAAAAAAAGAGATGGAAATTAGATTTATACTTGTAACGCCCCCAAATTCAGGTACTTGAAACCCGAACTCAGTGCTTTACGATACCATTTCTCTGAGCGGAAATAATACTAATAATAATAACAATAATATAAATACCGAACTTAATTTACATAAATCAGAGTTTAATCCCAAGTACGCAAGCTTTACTACATTCAGTACAATACATGATAATAATAAATATCATCCTTATCTTAATAAAACTAAACTATTACATATTATATAGCTTAATACTCATTCATCAACTTTCCCTTTTCCTTTGTTCTTGGCCGAACCTTTTAGTTGTTCACACTTAGCTGAAAACATTTAAATTAAGCATGGATGAGCATTTGAGTGCCCAGCAAGTAATAGCAACAATAGATATTAGCTGAAAGGATTAAATGTTTTCTTTGAAAGACACTTCTACAACGAATCAACAGTTGTGAAGTAAGCTGAACCAATAATAATAACATATCAATTCTATATAAAAATTTTGAAACTACGTACTGACTATAAATGAAGATCAGTCGACATACTATGAACATTATTTTTAATTTTCACTAAGGGTTAGTAGAACTTCATCCGCAAACCGCCATAACTTACGAGCGCGAGGGTGATCTGCCCAATGTGCCCTGTATTGATTAATACTACATACAAGAACGATATTTTCGTTCAACATATCCGCCTTAGGCGCATAAAAGTTTCCCAGATTCGGGATGTTCATACTTATTCGGGAATCCGAACCAAAATAATTTTATTGGAAAAAATAAAGTTCTATTATGTTCAACGATATTTCTAAATTTGTGTCTAGCTGGGTCAAATAGCTTAGACGGCTTTTAATTAATTTATACATACTGGAAATCAATAGGTATGTATCAACATGTGATTAAATACAATAATTATCCAAGTGGGGACACTTGTATAACCAAATTTAAAAATTAACGAACAGAATAAATATCTAGATTATACAATAATACTATGTTGATAAACAATGATCGGATAATTTAAGAACTTGTAGGGATACAAATGATTGGATACATAATCGATAACAGTAGAGTGAATAATCTGGCACAATAATAATATAATTCTGAAACTTTCTTACTCATGTCCATTGCATAAAGGTAAATGCAAAGGTAGGATACTTGTCTGGTAGTTACGAAACTTAGTTTTATTTTTTATATCAAGACCTATCATTAATAAGATCATTCGTTCGATTAGAATAACATACTATAACATATAGCACTGCTATTTGCAGTCAACACATAACCTAATCACATTGTCACATATGTCTAACAGTCATTGGTTCACAAACAAACACTTATCTAGTCAAATTATATAAGTCTAGATTAATTTTTGAATTATTTCAGTGTACTGACGACTTTATCGGGTAAATCTCAAGTTTAAAACTATATTCTGTAGTTCAATATTCATTTAGATATATTAAATATCAGTTATATTATTTTTCATAGCCTTATAATAATTTTTAAATAATTATTATAATTTATCATGATTTTTCAAACACTGGAATCATTTTTAAATGATTTAAATATTTAATAATTCTATTATCATTAATATTTAATTCATATTAAATTATTAATGAAACCATTGCCAAAATATTAAAGTTATTTATAATAACTCAAAATATTTGTAAAACACTTTTATTACCCTTAAATGATTTTTAAAATAATAAAATTCATTTTTAAATAATTATCATTAATATTAAAGTATTAATGTATTATTTATCAAAATATTAAAAGTCATTAATCATAACTTAAAATATTTTTAATTCACTTATTTCCTTTTTAAATGATTTTTAAATAAATAAAACTATTTTAAATTATTTATTTTATATAATTATTAATAAAAATAATTATCATTAATATTAAATTATTAATAAAATTTTCCTTTAAATATCAAAAGTTATATTTTATAACTTAAAATATTTTTAAACTATTTATTTTCATTTAAAATGATTTTTATAATATTAAAATCATTTTTAATTAATTTATTTAATATAATTACTAAATTAATATTAAATAATTAATGAAATTTGTCTTAAAATATTAAAATTTATGTTTTATAACTTAAAATACCTTATTATTATTTAAAATGATTTTTAAAATAATAAAATCATTTTTAATTAATTTATTTAATGTATTTATTAAATAAATTAAATATCAATAATATCCAAATAAATATTAATATTTATGAAAAATATGTCAAATTATTACAAGTTAATTTTTATAACTTAAAATAATTTTGGAATTTTTAATAATTAATTTCTATTTTTAAATGATTTTTAAAAAATTAATTAAAATAAATAAAACTGTCGTTATAGCCTTTAGCGACAGAATCTGTCGCTTTAGGTGTTCTTGATGCTCAAGAACATTCATAGGCTAGTCAAGTACGCTATTTTGACCAGTAATTACTCAGTGTATATTGTGTTTCTGGACTAGTTAGTGGTTAGATATTGTAGTACTTGTAAGACCCCAAATAATTAATAAATAAAATTTAATTTCCTCTAATTATTATTATTTTTGAATAGTAAGGGTTGATTTGATTAATGTGGATAGTTATGGGTAAAATACGCAAAATAAGCAAGTGGTTATAAAATATTCATTGTTGTCGGGGAATATTCGTTTGGTCGGGGAATATTCGTTTGGTCGTGGAATATTCGTACGACGGCGCAGCCTTGTGTGGGCCTCATAACGGAAAGCGATTGGATGAAGAAAACGACAAAAATAAGTTGTTTATAAATAACGACGTAGTTGTTACCGTTAATACTGTTAAAATACTCGGTGGTTAAAACACAGTAGCACACGATATTGCATCAATTATTGATTCTTACGTAAGAAGACACTACTCAATAATGGTTACAGTAATTACTGTTCAATATTTTATTTTATTGATTCAATAATTACTGCATTGATATTTTATATTGTTGTTGTTTCAATAATTGTCATTACACAGTATTTTTCATTATCGAAGCAATAATTCATATTATCTGAATAATATTATTGGATTACATTATTGGTAATGTCTAGAAAGTTCTGTCTAAGGAGAGGTTTGGTCACCTAATTGTGCGCCAGTAAGGAGAAATCCTTATTGGAAAGCCCCCTCTATCCTGGGAACGGTCTGGTTGTCAGTATTGTGATTCTGTAATATTATTTGTGAATAATTAAATTATTGATTTATATGATGAGGAAAATATTGATTTTATGTGGATATAGATGGAGAAAATTTTTAATGTGACAATTGTTGAAAATTAATATTTTATCTTTTTATGATAAAATAATTCATTTAAATATATTATTATATTTTAATAATATAATAATGATGATATTTTTACGATGAATGTGGGATATATGAGTATATGTGGAGGAGTATTTTTGTTACCAAAAATATTTAAAACGTGTTAAACATGTCGGTGGACCCCATTTCTTGACTGAAATTTGATTATAGCCTGTAAAATCGCTCATTTGTGGATTTTGGTCAATTTATGTTTGGAATTTTGAAAAACTTTATTTTGCAAAGTTGTAGAGAATTGAATTTCCTATAAACACTCGCGAGATTTGATTTTTTTGACAAAGGGCTATTTATTATGAATTATTGAAATTCCGAAGCTCTGAAATAATTGATTTTTGGAAGTTTAAAATATGTTAAATTAGAAAAACGTTTTTTTTGTTGGTCTTGGGATGTGGGCTAAAGAGTTGGATGATGTTTGGGGCAAGTTATGCGTGCATTGGAAATATATATATATATATATATATATATATATATATATATATATATATATATTATTAATTTATTAAATTTTCTGCTTTGGTGTTTTAAGCATTTTTCTATAAATAGGGTGCTTAGGTTAGAATTGAAAATCACACCAGAAGCTGAAGTTTCTCTCTCTATATTATCGAGCATATTTTTGTGAGTATTTTGAGTATACTTTGAGTATTGCTATACGGTGAAAGTTCAAGTTATAACCTATATCCAGTATTCCAGTTAGAAGTACTATCTTTCCGAGGTAAGAGATATTATTATTTTTTTCCGTAATGATATTATTTCTTCAATATCATTATGCTGAAATATTGATCTTAAGTTTTTATCAAATTTGGAACTTTTGGTGTCGGAATTACTATTCACGTATACGTCACTATTCACGTATACGATACTATTCACGAATACGGTACTATTCATCGAAAAATAAAAATGTTCCCTTTTCGTCTAAAATATCTATTGTGGATACTAGCTTTGATTGTATCCATGTTTTGATCATTCTTGAATTTTACACCACTATGATGATTTTTGAGGTATTTTTGGACGTGGATAAAATAAAGTACGAATCCTTAATCCTTAATCCTTGTAATTTTGTTTCACTGGATTCGTTTCTTTAATAATATTTTTCATCATCCTCAGTCTTAAATGATGATATTATTGAATATCTTTTGCCTGTAGTGCAAAGATGAACGATTTCTGATGAATATCATTGGCCCGTATCGCAAAGATGAACAGGTGTTTAGATGAACATGACCAACAGATGAATATCCTTGGCCTGTAGTGCAAGGATGAATATATGATTCAAGATGTGCATTGATTGATGTTTTAGGGATAAAAATACTGTTGATGGACTGTTAAATTCATAGACATTAGTAGATTTCATCCTCTACGTAACTCTTCTATGAATTAATATTTTCCGCTGCGAATATTGATTTATAACTTGTTGTCTATTGTATTCTATTAGATTTTTCCCTGTTGAAGACTAACGATAATTTGTTGTATATTATCTTAGTCATAATATCCTTTACTGGGCTAGTTGAGCTCACCCTTTTTCCTTTTTGTTCCATTTTCTTCTCAGGAGGCGAGAATATAGCGAGTACGAGTCGGGGTATGGAATGAAGGTTCTAGGGAGAGTTGTTTAGTAGTCCTCACCATTTTTGTAAAATAATGTATCAATAATTATGATGGGGATTTATTTGTATGCGGATATTGTCTAGATGGCAATATCTGTATTTAAACTCATAGTTTACATGTTGTAATAATAAAGTTGTAGTTGTTTCTGAACCATGTATTGACAACTCAGAATGGGTGATGTATACCTATTTTGGGGGTGTCACAGTTGGTATCAGAGCTTAGGGATATGATCTCTGACGGAGATCGGGGAATAGAACTAGGAGGGGAGAGACGAGTAAATCCTTCGTTAGTGTGTCCTACCTAAGTTTATTTGTTAGTTGGTCAGTATATAGGGATATTATGTGATATATTGATTTGTTTAATTAACCCTTGTTTTATGGAAGTATTTAAGAATGGCAACTGAGAATGTTAACAGTGGAGTTAATGAGACCGTGGAGATGCCTGTACTTACCAACGAGGAGAACGTGCAATAGGCTGGCAATTTTCCTCCTGTGAACAACACCACTGATCAGACGATGAACGACGCAATGTTTAGAAGCTTTTTACAGTTCATGCAAAATCAGACGAGGGAGACTTGTGTTCAAAATACAGGAGGAAATGATAACAATTCACGGGTTGTCATAGCCAAGCAGTTCAAAGAGTTGGGACCACCAGAATTTAAGGGAAAGCCAGATCCGATCATGGCAGAGACATGGGTCAAGCAAATTACCAAGATATTCGATGTCTTGGGATGCACGGAGGAACAGAAGGTTCCATTCGCCACCTTTATGTTCCGTGGCGAGGCAGACTACTGGTGGGAGTCTATGAAGCGTACCCATCCAGCCGCACTCAGCATGTCTTGGGATACATTTTAGAAACTATTTAATGACAAATACTTTCCTGAAAGTGTTCGTCATATGAAGGAAGTGGAGTTCATTAGATTAGAACAAAATAACATGACGGTGTCTCAGTACGAGGCAAAGTTTGTAGAGTTATCCAGGTTTGCACCTCATTTGGTGGAGAATGAGGAACGTATGATGCGGATGTTTCTGAGAGGTTTGAAACCCGGCATACGACAATATCTCATCTCTCATAAATTTTCTCTCTATTCAGATGTTGTTAACAGGGCTCAATTGTTGGAGCGAGATAACGAGTACGGTCAACCGAGGTACCACAATCAGGATCATACTGGAGATAGCAGTCAGCAAAACAACAATAACCAGTGGAGAAAGAAAAAAAAGGACAAAAATGGTAACCACTCTGGTGGTAATCATAGCTATGAAAATAGAAGAAGCGAGTCGGGAGGAGATTTCAAGAAGAAGAGATTCAACAATGACCATGTGAAGATGACAGTGCCAACAGCAAATGGTTCCAAGGGAGGAGAAAGACCACCGGTCATATGCTATAAATACGGGAAAGAGGGACATATCAGTCCAAACTGCCCACAACAGTTCAAGGTATGTTATAATTGTGGGAAGGAAGGACATATCGCTCGAGATTGTACGGTAGCGAAACCAATTCCAGCGGGGACGGTGATTCAGAAGGCTGTCCCAGAAAAGTCAAAGTCAACGGTTCCTGGAAGAGCGTTTGTTATGACTGGTCAAAATACGAGGAACCCAAACGAGGTGATCACGGGTAAGCTATTTATAAATTCTTGCAAAGTTTATACCTTACTTGATACCGGTGCTACCTATTCATTTATCTCTCCTGATTGTGCTCAACGTTTAAACTTGACTCCGGAGAAATAAGACTTTGACCTATCTGTGGAAACTCCGTTAGGAGAAACTTTCATCACATCCACTGTTTATAAATCTTGTTTGATTCAAGTTGGCACCATCACCTTACCTGTTGACCTTATCTCTTTAAAGATACTTGCTTTTGATGTGATTTTAGGGATTGATTGGTTAACTACTCATCATGCCAAAATTGATTATTTTCGTAAGGTTATTAGTTTTCATATTCCTAATCAACCTGTTGTTCTAATTCAGGCAACTAAACCCTTAAAATCAATCACTGTCATATCTAATCATAAAGCTATTCGTTTATTGAAAAACGGATGTCAAGCTTTCTTAGCCCATGTTATGGATTTGAATAAAGACACGTCAAAATTGAATAATATTCCTGTTGTTATTGACTTTCCTGACGTATTTCCTGAAGAACTTCCCGGTCTACCCCCAGAAAGTGAAGTTGAATTCTTTATTGATCTTGAACCTGGTACAAAGCCCATTTCTAAAACCCCATATCGAATGGCTCCTATTGAACTTCAGGAGTTAAAAGTCCAACTACAGGAGTTATTGGACATCAGTTTCATTCGTCCTAGTACATCTCCTTGGGGTGCTCCTGTTTTATTCGTAAAGAAGAAAGACGGGAGTATGCGACTTTGTATTGACTATCGAGAATTAAACCATGTCACCATCAAGAATAGGTATCCTCTACCTCGTATTGATGACTTGTTTGACCAGTTACAAGGAGCACAATTCTTTTAAAAAATCGATCTTCGTTCTGGATATCATCAGCTGAAAATTAGAACTGAGGATATTCTAAAGACTGCCTTCAGAACTCGGTATGGGCATTATGAATTCTTAGTCATGTCTTTCGGATTGACTAATGCTCCTGCGGCTTTCATGGATATGATGAACAGAGTATTCAAGGATTATTTGGATCAATTCGTTGTTGTCTTTATTGATGACATCCTCATATATTCCAAAAGCCGTGAAAATCACGAGCACCATTTGAAGCTGGTACTCCAAAGGCTTCGTGAAAATAAGCTTTATGCCAAGTTGAAGAAATGTGAATTCTGGCTTGAGGAAGTAGCATTTCTTGGGCACGTGGTGTCTAAACATGGAGTATATGTTGATCCGACGAAGATTGAAGCAATACAAAGTTGGGAGCAACCGAAGTCGGTCACTGAAGTACGTAGCTTTTTGGGCTTAGCTGGTTATTATCGGAGATTCGTGGAAGGGTTTTCTCGAATCGCTACTCCGTTAACTCATCTAACTCGAAAGGATACAAAATTCATTTGGAGTGAAGAATGCGAGAAGAGTTTCCAAGAGCTTAAGAGGAGACTTATTTTGACACCTGTTCTAACAATACCATCGGGTACAGATGGATTTGTTATCTACAGCGATGCTTCAGGCAAAGGGTTAGGATGTGTTCTCATGCAACGTGGGAAAGTCATAGCCTATGCCTCGCAAGAACTTAAAAAATATGAGAGGAATTATCCTACTCATGATCTAGAGTTGGCAGCAGTCGTTTTTGCGCTAAAGATCTGGAGGCACTATCTATATGGGAAGAAAGTGGAGATATATTCAGACCATAAAAGCCTTAAATATTTCTTCACTCAAAAAGAACTCAATATGCGGCAGCAACGTTGGCTCGAGCTATTAAAAGACTACGACCACACTATTCAATACCATCCTGGAAAAGCGAACATGGTAGCTGACGCATTTAGTAGAAGATCATATGCAGGAACGAGTGCGATGATGTCAAGTATACGCATAGAGCCAACTTTAAAAGAAAAAATTAAGGTTGTTCAAGCCACCGACCCGGAGCTGATGCATATGAAGAAGAAAGTACAAGAAGGTGCTATTTCAGAAGCGAGAATCGATGAAGAGGGAATACTTCGAGTCCACTCCAGACTTTGTGTTCCTAACGACTCTGATTTAAAGTATAAGATCATGATGGAGGCACACAATACACTATTTGCAATCCATCCTGGAAGTACCAAAATGTATCGTGATCTTCGACATATATTTTGGTGGAACAATATGAAGAGAGAGATTGCAAAGTTTATCTCGACGTGTTTAACTTGTCAACGTGTAAAGGTAGAGCATCAAGTGCCAAAGGGTCCATTGCAACCACTTGAGATTCCAAAATGGAAGTGGGAACATATTACTATGGATTTCGTTACGGGTCTTCCTATGGTTTCTCAAGGCATCAATGCTATTTGGGTTATTGTTGATAGATTAACCAAGTCTGCTCATTTCTTGCCGATACGGGAGACTTATTCCCTTGAACGTCTTGCTCAAATGTATGTAAATGAGATTGTGAGGTTGCATGGCATGCCAGTATCTATAGTTTCGGATCGTGACCCAAGATTCATTTCAAGATTTTGGGTTAGCTTGTAAAAAGCTATGGGTACGGATTTATGATTCAGTTCGACATACCATCCTCAAACGGACGGACAATCAGAGAGAACTATTCAAACTCTTGAAGATCTATTAAGACTCTGTGTCCTAGACTTCAAGGGCAGTTGGGATAAATATTTACCATTGGTGGAATTCTCCTACAACAACAGTTATCAGGAAAGTATAGGTGTGGCTCCATTTGAAGCATTGTATGGACGAAAGTGTCGCTCTCCAGTATGTTGGGACGAGGTGGGTGAAGCAACATTGTTGGGACCCG
Organism: Panax japonicus; assembly: GCA_020205505.1. Lineage (NCBI taxonomy): Eukaryota > Viridiplantae > Streptophyta > Magnoliopsida > Apiales > Araliaceae > Panax > Panax japonicus. The sequence goes on from CM035098.1 coordinate 35,173,198, forward strand.
AGTTGGTACGTATGACTACCGAAAAGATCCAAATTATTCGACAACTTATACAAATGGCACAAGATCGACAAAAGAGTTATGCGGATCTTCATCGAAACGACGTGGAATTTAGTATAGGGGATCATGTATTGTTGCGTGTTGCCCCATGGAAGGGAGTTACAAGATTCGGGAAGAGAGGAAAGCTCAATCCACGATTTATTGGTCCATTTTAAATTCTTGACCGAGTAGGTAATGTAGCCTATAGACTCGCGTTACCTCCAAGTATGTCTCGTGTTCATAATGTTTTTCATATATCTGGGCTTCGTAAATATGTGAAAGACCTGAACCACGTCATTGAGTTAGAACTGAATGAGATAGCTGAAAATTTAACGTACGAGGAGGTACCTGTCAAGATCTTGGATAGGAAGGAGCAAGTCCTACGCATAAAGGTTATACCACAAGTAAAAGTTTTGTAGGAGAAATCATGCTATAGAGGAAATGACCTGGGAATTGGAAACGGAAATGAAAGCGAGGTATCCTCACCTTTTCGAAACACCAGGTACGTACGTCAATTTCGAGGACGAAATTTTATAAGGAGGGGAGGTTGTAAAACCCCAAATAATTAATAAATGAAATTTAATTTCCTCTAATTATTATTTTTTTTGAATAGTAAGGTTAGATTTGATTAATGTGGATAGTTATGGGTAAAATACGCAAAATAAGCAAGTGGTTATAAAATATTCATTGTTGTCGGGGAATATTCGTTTGGTCGGGGAATATTCGTTTGGTCGGAATATTCGTACGACGGCGCAGCCTTGTGTGGGCCCCATAACGAAAAGCGATTGGATGAAGTAAACGACAAAAATAAGTTGTTTATAAATAACGACTTAGTTGTTACCGTTAATACTGTTAAAATACTCGGTGGTTAAAATACAGTAGCACACGGTATTGCACCAATTATTGATTCTTACGTAAGAAGACACTACTCAATAATGTTTACAGTAATTACTATTCAATATTTTATTTTATTGATTCAATAATTACTGCATTGATATTTTATATTGTTGTTGTTTCAATAATTGTTATTACACAGTATTTTTCATTATCGAAGTAATAATTCATATTATCTGAATAATATTATTAGATAATATTATTGGCAATGTCTAGAAAGTTCTGTCTAAGGAGAGGTTTGGTCACCTAATTGCGCGCCAGTAAGGAGAAATCCTTATTGGAAAGCCCCCTCTATCCTGGGAACGGTCTGGTTGTCAGTATTGTGATTCTGTAATATTATTTGTGAATAATTAAATTATTGATTTATATGATGAGGAAAATATTGATTTTATGTGGATATAGATGGAGAAAATTTTTAATGTGACAATTGTTGAAAATTAATATTTTATCTTTTTATGATAAAATAATTCATTTAAATATATTATTATATTTTAATAATATAATAATGATGATATTTTTACGATGAATGTGGGATATATGAGTATATGTGGAGGAGTATTTTTGTTACCAAATATATTTAAAACATGTTAAACATGTCGGTGGACCCCATTTCTTGACTGAAATTTGATTATAACCTGTAAAATCTCTCGTTTGTGGATTTTGGTCAATTTTTGTTTAGAATTTTGAAAAACTTTCTTCTGCAAAGTTGTAGAGAATTGAATTTACTATAAAACTAGCGAGATTCGATTTTTTTGACAAAAGGGCTATTTATTATGAATTATTGAAGTTCCGAAGCTCCGAAATAATTGATTTTTGGAAGTTTAAAATATGTTAAATTAGAAAAACATTTTTTTGTTGGTCTTGGGATTTGGGCTAAAGAGTTGGCTGATGTTTGGGGCAAGTTATGCGTGCATTGGAAAAATATATATATATATATATATATATATTATTAATTTATTAAATTTTCTGCTTTGGTGTTCTAAGCATTTTCCTATAAATAGGGTGCTTAGGTTAGAATTAAAAATCACACCAGAAACTGAAGTTTTCTCTCTCTATATTATTGAGCGTATTTTTGTGATTATTTTGAGTATACTTTGAGTATTGCTATACGGTGAAAGTTCAAGTTATAACCTATATCCAGTATTCCATTAGAAGTACTATCTTTCCGAGGTAAGGGATATTTTTTTTTTCCCGTAATGATATTATTTCTTCAATATCATTATGCTGAAATATTGATCTTAAGTTTTTATCAAATTTGGAACTTTTGGTGTCGGAATTACTATTCACGTATACGTCACTATTCACGTATACGATACTATTCACGAATACGGTACTATTCATCAAAAAATAAAAATGTTCCCTTTTCGTCTAAAATATCTATTGTGGATACTAGCTTTGATTGTATCCATGTTTTGATCATTCTTGAATTTTACACCACTATGATGATTTTTGAGGTATTTTTGGACGTGGATAAAATAAAGTACAAATCCTTAATCCTTAATCCTTGTAATTTTGTTTCACTGGATTCGTTTCTTTAAAAATATTTTTCATTATCCTCAGTCTTAAATGATGATATTATTGAATATCTTTTGCCTGTAGTGCAAAGATGAACGATTTCTGATGAATATCATTGGCCCGTATCGCAAAGATGAACAGGTGTTTAGATGAACATGACCAACAGATGAATATCCTTGGCCTGTAGTGCAAGGATGAATATATGATTCATGATGTGTATTGATTGATGTTTCAGGGATAAAAATACTGTTGATGGACTGTTAAATTCATAGACATTAGTAGATTTCATCCTCTACGTAACTCTTCTATGAATTAATATTTTCCGCTGCGAATATTGATTTATAACTTGTTGTCTATTGTATTCTATTAGATTTTTCCCTGTTGAAGACTAATGATAATTTGTTGTATATTATCTTAGTCATAATATCCTTTACTGGGCTAGTTGAGCTCACCCTTTTTCCTTTTTGTTCCATTTTCTTCTCAGGAGGCGAGAATATAGTGAGTACGAGTCGGGGTATGGAATGAAGGTTCTAGGGAGAGTTGTTTAGTAGTCTTCACCATTTTTGTAAAATAATGTATCAATAATTATGATGGGGATTTATTTGTATGTGGATATTGTCTAGATGGCAATATCTGTATTTAAACTCATAGTTTAAATGTTGTAATAATAAAGTTGTAGTTGTTTCTGAACCATGTATTGATAACTCAGAATGGGTGATGTATACCTATTTTGGGGGTGTCACAGTACTAATGTAATACTACAAGATCTAACAACTAACAGGGTAATACCATGCACTAAATTTAAGATCCAAGCTCAAGAACAAGCTGTCAGAGCTGTTCTTCATTTTCTGGGTTACCCAGAAATGAAGAACAATTCGACTGGCTAGTTTTGGGCTTCCACAACTTGCTTCTCATGTAATGTTTTTGAGATTTAATTAAGACTTTCAATGTGTAGACAACCTGTAGGTGTACATATCTATTACATAACATCATCATAATAACAAAACAACAAGAAGATATATGCCGGTCAACCCTTGTCAGAAATAAGGTTCAAACGTTTTCTAGGTTACCCAAAATTAAAACAGCCCTCGTGATCTTTTTTCCTACTTTGACCGGCCACTGTGTTCAACCTACTTAAGTTTTAGGAGATTTTAAGGCATAAACATGTAGTCTTTATAGCAGATTACAATCTTATTACATCAACAGGAACAAAACAACTAATAACAGAAAGATCTGGGCCCATGAACTTGCTGTCAGAGCTTTCTGGGCAAGTTCATGGCTGCCCAGATTTCATACGGTCAATGCCGATCATCGTGGTTTGACCATGAATAACTCGCAATCTAGACCAGATCTAAGTCTGATTCTTGATCCAGATCAAAGAGCACATATCAGACTACATATCTAAAACATAAAACAACAAAAATCATGATCAAGCAAGAATCTAGAGCCACTAACATTCGTTGTCAGACCACAATTTAAACTTTTTCCAGATTTTGAAAAAAAACTAGATCTGAGCCTATAGATGTTATGGATCTAACATCTATCAACCCAGATCACTTAATAACACTATAATCAACATGTTTTAACACTTAAACACAACTTTTATCATAGTAATCAAGATCAGAATTTTGATTAGGGTTTATACCTTCTATGAGCAAACTCTTAAATCTAAACCTCTGATTTGTTAATGGAATTCGTGGGGCTTGATTTGGGGACTAGTCCACTAATATATTTTGTGGTTTTAGAGAGAGAGAGAGGGTCTTGAATGAGTATAAGTGTATGAATGAGCAAAAATGTGTACTTTTCTCTCTCTTAACCTATTTATATAACTTAGATGCATTGAATCTAACTTGCAAGGTGTCAAAGAGGATAAGATTGGATGAGTTTTAGGGCATGTGCTATAATCTAGAGTGGTGACTTGACAAGATATGGCAAGATTTGCAAGCAAGCTTAATAAAGAATGTGCATAAGGGTATTTTGGTCATTTGCATTAAAATTTTAATGGTATTCTTGTCCATGACACCTGAATCTAGGTTTTAATCAATAGATTTTAAACCTTAAGGTTTCCCAAATAATTTCTAGGGTTTGAAACATTAAGTTTAAAGTTTAATAAAATTTTAATTAAAACTTACCAATTAAAATTAGGGTTGTTAATAGAAAATTAGGGTTTTAAAAATACTTAGGTTTTTTCTTGATATTATTAGGGTTCCCCAAATGATGAATTATGGTTTCCTAATTAACATTACAATTTACTAAAATAATAATTAAGATTACCATTTTAGTTATTAGGGTTTTAAATTGGAAATTAGGGTTTTTAGTTTACAATTAGGGTTTCTAGACAATAATTAGGGTTTACCTAATTAGCATAATAATTATCATTAATTACGTACCACAATTTCTTACTAATCAAAAACTCCGGTTTGAGTTTCAAGTTAGGGTTTAATGAATTAATGCTAGGATTTTGACATTATACACCATAATTGACCAACCATTATTAATACGTATTTACAGTACAAATTTATAGCACTGAAATAAAAATAATTTATATTAATTATTTTCTTTCCTTATTCCAAATCCAGAATTAGGGTTTGGATTTTATATCTAATTTATCTTTCACACACGTACCATAATTAGTTAAATTAAAATCATTAACTTAACTAATTTGAATAAATTCATATAATAAAATAGTTATTATAATAATACTAATAATCATTTCATATATTATTTAAATAATATATAAATTTATTTTCATGGAAAAATAAGTACTAAAATCATTTCTACTATAAAATTAATTACTATAATAATATACTTTATAATAATCATTAATTATAAAATAAAATTATTTGAAATTATTCATGTAATAAATAAATTTTATTTATCACAAAAATAGATACACATTACCTGACACATATTCCCACCTTTAAAATAAATAAAAAAAATTATATGCAAAATTTCTTATTTATTTATATAGAAAATATCAGGTTATTACAATACCCTTGTAGAACTAGCTTCCTCAAGTACAAGTTCACCTCCAATCCTTTTCACATTCAACTTGAATCCACCGAGTTAGATCTTTTCCTTTGATCAACGTTAGCCACCCAAATATTTGGCCTCTAGAGGTGATATACTAAGGAAGAACAAATATTCAAGAAGATGGGTGTTTGGCTCAAACTCTAGTTTTTTCTATCTTTCTAGAAAAATAGGCGTACTCTCCAACAATTAGAATCACATATGTTGCGAAAGCATCAACAACCACTCACACCCATAATAAGACTCCTCTTATTTATAGATGTAGGCAACCCTCCTTAACAATTAAGAAATTGGGTTTTATTTTAATTAATTAAACTCCTTTAATTAATTAGGCTATCAATCTTATAAGAAATAATTAATTAAACGCTTTTAATTAATTAGCCTCCTAAACTTATTTAGAATATATGAGAGTACTTTTATTAATTAATTCCCAAACTCCTTTAGGAATTAAATAATAATAATAATAATAATAATAATAATAAGACTATTCTTATTAATTTAAATTTTATATTTCCAAAATATTAAATAATAAATATAAAGCTATTTAATTTATTCTATCATTATAGATTAAATTAAATACACTTAACTTGTTATTACGATTATATCATTTGTTTCTTAAATAAATATTCTTCTTTTTATGGTGCGACCCTTTAGGTTCTCCATATTAATCCGATTGTGAATAAATCAATTAGAATAATTCTAATCTTATTTAAATAAATAAATTAAACTATTAATTTATTTAAATAAATAATATTTATTCTACAATAGGGATAAGCCTCCCTAGCGATCAACGACTTTTCAGATAATATAGATTTCAACATTAATCATAAAAACACCTTTGAGTAATTCACTACAAAAACACCTTTGACTTGTAGTGCAGTCTAACTCCATATTTTTCCAATTGTTAAACACCTCGTCTGTAGTCATCCTTACAACTTTGAGTTGTTTATTTCCATAGCTTATCCATCTTTCTGGTGGTACATCGGGTGGTTCATCAAAGATTTCCACCACTATTCTTCTGCAAACTCTTGCCAGAGAGAGAACCGGATAGTCTTTTCATTCTCTAAGTCCTGGTTTGTAGAACTAGAATCTTTTTCCATCTCTTCATTTTCTGAGCTTGAATCATGTTGGATCATTTCATCTGATCTATTAGAGAATACTTCTTGCATATTTTCATCACTTGTTTCTTCTTCAGCACCCTTAGCACTTTCTTCCTTGAATTTAGACTCATCATCACTTAATGTAATGATTGCAGTAGAGTGTTCTCCTTTTTTCTCTAGGACAGATTTAGCAAGCAGTCTGTTGCTCTTTCTTCTCCTTGGAGGTTCAGCTATAAGAGAGTCAGTCCTTTCATCACCTTCAGATTTTGAATCCTCTAAATCATCAGATAAGCTTCCTTGATGTTCATCATCAGTAGGAACATGTCCTTTTTCCTTGGACTCAACATCTTTTGAGCCATCATATGAACTTGTTGGAGCATTAGCGGTAGGTGATGCAATTGTTTCAGCTTTCAACCTTTCTTCACCAGCAGAGTGGCTACTCTGAGTGTTAGCCATAGGATTTGTACATTCTTCTTTATTACCAGATATAGCTATTCCTTTCATAGGTTCAACTTTCTCTTTCTTGGATTCAACTTCTTCTTCTTTATCATTGAAGCTCTCAGTTCCCTTCTCATCTTCTGATTCTACGTTCTCTTCTTCGGTAGATAGACTTCTTTGGGGAACTAGGACCAATTTATTTATCACCTTAGATTTCTTCTTCGGTGGCCTCACAGATTTGCACTGAGGAATGTCTAAATCTTCAGTGAATGACACCTCCTTCTCTTTCATAGCATTTTCCTTCCTTTTCTTCATAGTGCTTCTGCTGGTGCTGCCATATATCATTAGCTTTTTGTTCTCCATTGGGTTCTGCTTCCAATTTGCAAACAGCTGTGTAGTCATCATTTTATGACTATTAAGGACTTCACCTTCATCATCCTTAATTTTATTCTTCAGCTTCTTCTTCAAAATGATACTCAAGAATCTTCCATGAAAAACCTTTGTGAGGGGTTTTCCTGTCAGTCTTTTCTTCTCTTCCTTATCCAGCCATTTGGAGATTTGGTCAAGCAGGATAACTCCAAAGTTGATACGCTACTTTAAAACTATTGCTGATATAATCTTTAGCTGTTGATCACTTACAGTATCATGTGCAGTGTCCTTGCATAGGATACATTTGCCCACTATCTCAGCAAAGAACTCGAATTCTTCAGGAAACTCCTTTTTCTTCATGTCCTTCAGACTAGGGTTTTATTTGTACTACATAATCTTCTTAGCTTGTTCAATGTTGATCTCATCAAAGCTTTTTAGACCTAGGTCAGGAAAACCTAAGCATTGATTGATGTCAGAAGATTTCAGCATCAAAATCTGACCTTTTACCTTGGTGGAGAGGGTTCCATAATTTATGGTTGCATTTGAGTGAAACTCTTTAACCAGGTCAACATATATTTGAGTGTTTGCCTCAAGACATTCTGAGAATCCAGCCTTCTTTATAAGTTCAAGAATATCTCTGAACTTCTTTTCGGATTTCTTAAACATCTTGGTTCTGAGCTGAATGCCAGTGATTACTCGCCAATCTGCCATTTGAAGAGTTCGAATTATATGTGTATTTAATTTCAACGGTCTTATAAGAGATAGTTGAATGCGATTTGGGGGAAGCTAAAGGGTTAATGGTTTCAGGCTTTGAAAAGGATTTTAGGTTTTTTTAAAAAAGGGAGGGTAAGAGGTTCGATATCTTTTGATAACTGTTTGGAGATTTTGGCTGTTTAGAGGTAGTTAGGTTTTACCTTAGGTATAAAATTGACAGGCTTGCAACTTTTGAGGAACCCGCTCAAATGAAGTTGCCAATTTTTTTTTCTTGTAACTGTTCTTTCCACGTTTCTTAGTGGGACAAGTGTAAATTTCTGATAAGTCACAATCTATAACTCCTCCATCGTGTCTATTCTTCAGATTTGACTTTTCTTCCATTGACTATTCCAGTATATAGAGTAGATTGATGAGATTGCTATGTACTCTACGATTTTCTTTGACAACTCAACGATTGTCTCCTAAGAGATGCTTTAGTGAGCATTTTGACATTGATCCTGATTTTGCATGGCTTAACAATTGATGTGCCCCAATTGAGTTCGGGCATTGAAATCCTGAAGTGAATTTGCAAGACGTCTTTTCCAAACTGTATTTGTAAATTCCCTCCATACGATCTGAATAGTTTGGTATGTGCCAAGTTCTGCTGAGCTCCTCATTAGCTAGTGTATCCTTTGGGAAGACTACGATCGTTAAGACTGATCTACGATCGTTGAGTTTACTGCTGAACATAATCTACGATTATTGTCTGTCCTGATTCTTATGATGAACTTTGACTTAGACATTCCTTCTTGGTTAAGGTATCTCAGGAAGGGCCAATATTTTAGCTTAGTGCTAAGGGTCAGGTTTGTCCCTGAGGTGCTTACCAGGTGAAGAACTTTAGACGTTTGTGTAGGCTGTAATCGTGGTGTCCTTCTGCTCTTACACTACGATCAGATTGTTTGATCGTAGGTACTCCACGATTTTGAGTTGGGTGGTTGACAAGGTTATCAACGACATGTTTTGAGACGTTCCTACTGACTATGGATCTTTGTTTGGTTCATCAGCTACAAAGTTTTGGGACTTTATAATTGGTATAATGCTTCATAGTGCACTTTTGATACTTTTAGTGATGCTGTTCTTTAATAACAGATCACTGCTCCCCTATAGTTGATACTATCTTCTCAGAGAGGTGTGAGTTTTTCTTCTTCATGTGCATCAGAAGGCAGTCTTGCATATCTCTTTCTGACTGGAATCATTACTATCATTTAAACCTTCTTGGATCATAGAAATAGATATCTTCAGAACTAATCACTCCACGATTGTTGATAGAACTACGAACGTAGTCTTTCTTTATCTAGAACCTAAACAGGTGTTTTCATCAGTCTTATAGATCTTCCTTAAGCTCTTTGACCAATTGCACTAGTGGAGTTCTACTTCTGTGATGAGTTCTTCATGATCAATGCTCAATGATCCTGTCATGTGAACTTCCTCAAGGGTTCTTCTTCTTAGATAATATGCTTTGTATGAGTAAGCATATAAGACCCTTTTCCTCTTAGCATAAATGGTCTGCTTCTTTATAAAGATCATCAAACAGGTGAGCTTTATTCATGTTAGCTCAGCAAGTCTTCAAGAACAGGCTTTGAAAGAGAATGATTTTGTCAGAAACATTTCTGAAATGTCTTAAGTCTCCAGATAGTTGAGTCTTCTCGACTGAAGTCATCTGCTTCAGTATACCTTAGTGTGGTCAGATAGACCAAATACCTACAGATTAGATAAATTTCTATTTTTGGTACCTATGGTTAAATGGGTTCTGCTCGGTTAGTTTCCAAAATCTCGGTTCCTCATATATTTGAATTTTCATCACATTGATCATTAACACTCATATTTATGCATGTATTCAATTTAGGTATGACATTTTAAGATGCATGATGATGAGTGTGTGTAAGATTAACCATTTTAATAAAACACTCTTTTTCTTTGATGGTTTCATCATTTGCTTGGTTATGTTCACGGATTTTAAATGGTCAAAGAGTGAGAATCAGTTCTATCACTTATTTGTATCTAGTTGATTCATGGAGATGATCAGTTTCTATGAATCTTCAAGATACTCTTATAGAACTGATCATACTATATGTATTATAAAAAACCTAGAACAAATGTTTGTACGTACATACTAACTCGTCAGCAAAGATTACTCCACTTAAGATTAATTAAATCTTGATATGTTTATGACCTATTTCAGACTTCTTTCAAGATGTTATCTTTAACCTAAAACTTGGATGGAGAGAAAGTTTGTTAGCATTTGAGTTTCCAACCTTAGTGTACTCACTCTCTTCCCCTTTTTAGGTAGAGTATGGTCTCTTGATAGAATACTGTTATAGTACATAAGTTGATGCAACATGATGTACAGATTTATGTTAATGAGGAATCTTACCTTTCCACTGTTAGTTTCTTGACAGTTATTTATCTTGATATAATGAGGTTAGGCATTGATGTGCGTATTTTTACGTTCTTTCTGATAGCTTGTTACTTCAGTTGTCCTCCAATTAATCAGTCATAGTCTTAAAGTTGTAAGATAAGAGAATCTTGGCATCCTTAGTTCTTTGACAACCTCGAACCTCAAGGTTCACATCCAGCTGTTGGTTAGCCAAATATATTTTTGAGAAATTCTTCTTTCTCCTCTGGATAAGTATTTCTTAGCATATATGACCTTTCATCTTTCAAACTGGTGGATGCTTGACTCTTTGCTGTTGATGCCTTTTGACCTCCCATCTCTGATCTTCAGATTACGAGATTGACTATGGACAAAGATTGGTCTTGTTGCTATGGCATTTAAGAACATTGACCAATTGAGCAGCTTCAGATGTATATACACATTTACCTGTAAACAATATTTCCAACATGTGAGCTCATCTGCATTTACATCAATTATGCAACTCCTTGTACTTTTCCTCTTAAATCATAATGGTCAAGGACTCAAGTGTGTGCACATCTGAACTAAAATGATTTACGTTAAGTCAGACCCAGCATTTCTATACAAGTTAAGAGAAAATTACAGCCCTTGTGTGTGCACAATAAAGCAGTAATGTTCAATTCCTTATAAACATCATATGTATAAAAACAACATCTTAAATATTTAATACTTGCCTTGTGTGTGCACAACAAACTCATATTAAATATTCAATACTCTATTGTTTCTATCATGCTAGAAGGCGACGCTCGATTCTAAATATCTTTGAACGTTACAACTTAATATAAAATATTTGAGGGGTTTGTTATTATTTATCTCATCTTGTTTAGCGCGCATGCACACACACACACACAAATATATATATATATATATATATATGCGTCATATTATAAAAACATGCTTCGTATATATATATATATTATATATATATATATATATAGTATAAGCATGCACATATAGAATATTATATTCCACACGAATTGATTATGGACTTTATTCTAGTTTGATTCACTAGAGCCACCAAATGAACTAAAAGGTCAAACCAATGGTGCAAGAATTAAATTTAAATATAACTATTACATTTAAACCCGGGCTCAATTACAAATGAGTCTTCAAGCGCTCCTTGCTCCTTGATCTCTAATTCTTCAAAATTAATTTTAACTATTCCTATTACAAAACTATTTAAAATAAATAGAAATCTTGATTAGCAGTCAAGGGAAAATACATAGGAGGGAGATAGAATTTACATTAAGAAAAATTAGAGAAGACGAGGTACGCAGACCCCATTTAATAAAACCCATACATTCAAGCTTTCAACTAAAATAAAATCTAATCATATTGGTCAATAGTCTATAATCAATCCCATTTATTATCATACACATCAACATATGCATCAATAAATAAATTCATCTCATGAATAATAAATCCATTTCATATATGCATTGACAACGATTTAACGGGCAATTTTAAATTTATTAGAATTTAATTTTGAAATAAAAATAAACTCCTTTATTTTAATCAAAATTTATATTATAATAAATTTCTTTATTTTATTTTATCCATTTTTGAGTAAAAATAAACTCATTTATTTTTAATCAAATTCCAAATCAAAATAAACTCCTTTATTTTAATTAGTAAGGAATCCAATTTTAAGTACAAAATAAACTAATTTATTTTTAGTTAAAATTACTGGAAAAAATAAAATATGTTGAATCCTTTTCCTTATTAAAATTAAACATCTTTAATTTTAAGAAACATGGAATCCTATTCCATATGTGAATAAACTCTTTTATTCAAGCAAACGTGGAATCTAATTCCAAATTAATATAAAACTTCTGAATAAACTTTTTTATTCAAACAAACGTGGAATCCAATTCAAAGTTAATATAAATTTTTGAATAAACTCTTTTAGTCAAATGAGCGTGGACTCCTTCCAGCCAGCGGAGTGTATAGACACTACGTCTTGGTCATTATTCTTGGCAGGGATCATAGATCCGTTTGACATTCTGCCGTGTACAAGGCTTAGTTCACCCTACAACTTCATTACTCATGCTCCTAGTATGGATTATCTCCCTCTGGCTGGTTTGAGGGGCATGACGACTTACCACCCACTGGCTGTGATGTCACAGTTTGACCAGTTCCAAGACTTTAATCCTTTTGAGGGGGAATTGAGTCAGGGCTTGACTTTTCTCCACTTGTCAGCAGAGGACAGATCCAGGGTGTATGCCTATTGGGATCAGTGTGAGCTAGCTACATTTTTTATTAGCCATCTGGGCTGTTCGTCAGAATATTCTGCATGGATAGAGACAAAGATATCATCGACTGCGGTAGTATCCACAGTGCCGGGGATTAATTATGATGATGGGGAGCCCACAGAGGACATTGATCTTCCCACCGAGGAGGAGCTATTCACTGGGTTGACAACAGCTCTTGTAGATTCTCCCAGTACGAGTGCTATTGTGATCCAACATTCAGCACAGTATTTAGAGCAGAGTCTTCATCTGATGACATTTGATAGAGATCAGGCTAGGGCCTTGATGTTGACAGCTCTTGATGGGAGAGATACTGCTCTATTGGAGAGAGGGGAGGCTGTAGCTCATAGAGACACCGCTATTGCTGAGTGGGGCCAGATCATCCAGAGATGCATTGATTGTTGAGCGGGATGCTGCCATATCTGCCCGGGATGTAGCCGTTACAGATAGTACTATAGTGAGATCCCTTACTACTGGCCTACTGTTGGTTAAAATCTATATACGCACATCACACAAGTATACGCGGTCAACAAGTAATATAATAGTAAGTAGAGTATCGTTCCCACAGATAAATTAGTAAGAATTTCAACCTCACAATTACCAGTTTCCTATTAATCCCAATTTTATTAAACTATTCAAATTAATGATTAAAATTATAAACTCTCAAATTATTAAAAATACTAAGATCACAAAACTCAAAAACTAAATTCCTAAACAAATATTAGAGAATTAGGCTTACAACTTCACCATAAGTTTCACTCTGGTTATTATCCTTTGTTCCAGTTTAATTTACTATCCCCGTTTATTAATCAAGAACACGAAAGTAGAGTTAGCTACCTCTCGATGCACTAACACCATATTAACTCAAATCCATAATTTAGATAGAATTAAGTCAAACACCTTAATTAACCAACTCACTATATCTCTATGTGAATTACAATCAAAGAAGGTTTAAGTTCAAGTTCTCTATTCGATTACATGCGATGTTAAACATATCTATACCTTAACATTCATCAAGATTCTGTTCATTCATAAAATTCAAGAACACATGCTATATTAACTAAGTCTAGACTCCTACTTCCTCTCTCGAATCCATAGAAGTCCACAAAGAATTGTTGATCAGGCAATTCATAAATTCAAGCACAAATTAATATTGATAAACCGAGGAATAGCTTATTAAACTGAAAATCAAAGTTACGTAACCATCGTTTCAATTAAAGATCCGTCATAAGCCTAAAAAGTGAATTAGTTCATCATAAATGAAATAAACACTGAATAAATTAAAGATATCATCCTTTCAATTACAATTAAACTAAAAGAAAAGAATAAATCCAGAACCACCCTTTTCTTCAGCCCAATTCGCAATTGATACAAAAAATCCTTCAATTATCTTCCTCTAATGCTTGCTCTAAAAATCTATATTCTTGCTCTATTAATTGCTTTCTATCTCTCTCTATCTTGTATTTGTTGTTGATTATATACTTCGACATGTATTCTGATTACCATTCCACTCTAATATGAATCCCAAAGCATCCCAAACACCTACACTTGAGTTACTGCAACATTTAAAATTAACTAGGAGGCTACTCTGCCCCGTACCCTCGCCCCAGCGGGGGTTTAGCCTTGTAAAGGGCCTGCCCTGGCAGGCTAGTACACTGACTTCTAACTCTGGACCCCCCACCCTGGCGGGGGTGTTAGGCTTAAAAACGCCCGCCCCGGCAGGCATGGCTTCTGCTAATGACTTTGTTTTGCTCCTTTGCTTGCCCAATTACTTGCCAAATTGTACCTTAATTTCCACCCTTTTTATCCAAATGACACTCCACCAATCCTAAACACAAAACAAAGCCAAACAAGTAAAAAAAATAATAAAAACAAGGAATTAACACCGATTAGCTTGAATTAGGAACCGATTCTCGGGTATAAAACCCACTTATCAAAATCCCCCAAACTTAAACCGTGCTAGTCCTCGAGCACAAAACAAACTAACATACTATACAATGCAATGCGATGATATGTAATGCATCTAGTCTATATGCCTACTCATCCAGCAGTCATCATAAAATCAATGTTTATAACCGGCCTCAAAGAAATCAAGCAAACATTACAACACTTCATATCAAAACCAAGCGACAGTTCCTTATTAATCCTCGAATCTTAAACCATTATCACTGGTATAGTGTATGTGTGTGATTAACATCCATGCTAACTAAAACAAATTCAAATTTAATACATAACTAAACTCCTATAAGGAATCATACAGAGTAAACTCAAAAAGTTCAAAAGTAGACGAGTTCTAACTAAAACCCAAGCAATCACCACTATCAAGGGTTCACATAGGGTACTTATGCTTTATTTTTATTCATATATATATATATATATATATATATATTCACTAGGGCTTTTTGCATTTATTTCCCGTTTTGTTTTTTTATTATTTTTTTAAAACTGAAAATCATGACTGTGCAATGTCTCATTCCATTAGGCTAATAGTGCTACCCCTTAGTGAGCTTTCAACCAACGACTCCCAGACCATATAGGACCTTAGGGCGCTAGGTGTAGAGACACTCCGTTGGGCGTACTTGCTCAAGTAACAAAGGCCCCGAAACAAGACTAGCCACAAATTTATTTATTTATTTATTTTTAGATAAAGCTTATGCACCCCACATTTATCCCCCCAAACTTAGGTTTTTCCCTAATTATTCGTCTTCACTGCCTATCCTTGTCATTTTCTCATTTACACTAACATTATCCTTTAGAAACTCTTTATGTATCAATTTGAACTAATCAGTCAACACATATGTTATTAACGTGCTACCCTTTTTATATCAGTTTCAAACAAGAACAAGATCCAATTCATAACAGAAACTACATCAAGGTTCTAATAATCAGTACTGTACTTGTCGACTTAATCTCAATCTCATCATTTGCCAAAATAAAATGAACTACAACAACTGCTGGACATATGAAAAATTAACACAATACTTAACTGATTTTTTATATGTATGGTAAACATAACATGAATGGAATAATAAATAAAAACTATTTATGCTCCTAAGCTACGATGCATTTACATGATTACATGAATGCAACATTAACTAATCCTAAAACTAAATAATGAACTAAAATATGCAATCCTAACTAATGAAATCAAATATGCAAGCATGAAATGCAAACATGAAACTAAAGCCCCCTAAACTTGAAAATTACAATGCCCTCATTGTACAGATTTAGCAATAAAAATATGAGGACTTCCTTGAAATCCATTTAAGCTTGGGGTGGTGGTGTGTGTTCTTCTTCATCAAAGTCACTTAGTGGAAACCTTGGCATTGGGGCTGGCTACTGGTATAAGAATTGAGCATTGGGATTGAAGCTTTGGAGCATCATGTTCAATGAGGCGAATGATAGGTTCGGCTTCAAACATGTGGTCCTGCCTTGCTGTGAGTTGCTGCATCTCTCTTCGTGCTATCTTATTTTGCTCATCCACTTGACGTTGAAAGTTGATGAATTGAGGGCTAGATATAGATTCGAACTATTGTGGTGCCTCTATTCCTTCCTCTCCCATTGGTGCCGCCTCCTGGAACTCTTCATCATTCGAGCTGTCGGAGGCGTCAGCCTCATCCTCCAAAGCTGATGGAAATATGAAACTTAATCCTCTAGGATGTTACTTGCCTCTGAGCCATACCGTATATCGTGCAATCATTCTTGAATCCAGTGTCTGAAGTAGCATTTATGTGATCTCATCATAGGACCATCTAACTTCCACTTGCCTACACAACCCACAAATGAGTGATGTGTGTGGCAAGCCGCTCGAGAATTGTCCTCCTAAGCACCGTCAGATTGAAAAAATAACTATTTCCCTACGTTGATGATGAAATCTTGTACAATGGCATACAAGAGCACTGCTTTCTCCTTGGTCATGTCTGACGTGTGTGTGGATGGAAATAATTTAGCGTACAAGAATGCATACCATATCTTGTTATACCTGCTGAGATCCTTGCTGTGAAAAACCGTGCTTCCTTCATGACCTTTGATCCATGTGGTACCCAGTTTGGTTATTTCCTTCATAATAACCTCATAATCCGGATCATGATAACGTAAATGAGCATACTGGCAATGTATAGGCACTCTTAATTGATAATATGTGTTAATGGCGTCGACACTGAAAGGGGCTAATCTTCCCCACACAAAAGCGTTGAAAGGGGCCTTGTCCTCTGCGTTAGCATAAATTCTTTGACCACACTTACAACGACAGCTTCGGGTTTCTCCGTGAACTTATTCCACCCTTTCTGATATATATGTTGCATCATTTCACTGTCGACATGGTCTGGTGCCAACCCCCGCTCTGGTGTGAGTGCTTTTGACACCGTGTAATCGTAACAGTCGGCGGCGGCGGCACTAATGAATTTGCATCGGTCGAAGGTTCATGATGGTGGTTTAGTTTCGGAACTCTCTCCTCGTTGTCTCTTTGATGTGGGTTTGGACGCCATTGAATTGAAAATCAGGAAGCTTTAACACCAATATTTCCCCCAAACTTCACTCACACAATCTATCGAACACTTGGTGTGCACAATGTTTTATCTCCCCAACTTGATGAATTTGTGGCAACTATGGTGATAGAAAGTGAAGAATTGAAAAACAACTTACTCACTCTTAGTGTATCTCCAAATTGGTTGAAAAATATATCTCTCAACTCTAACCTTGAACTTCTGAGTAGTGTAAATTTAGTTTGGTCAGGGAGAGGTTTTATAGAGATGGGATGATTTATAGAGTTGTGAAGTAGATTAATGGATTGAAGTAGTGGGTAGTTTAATTGAGTGGTGTGATGGAGATTCAATTCCCAAAACGTGGGTAGAGATTGGAGAATATGGATGGGAGTGGGAGTTGTATTTGAGGAAGAAGTAGTAGTGGCAAACTGATGTAACTGCCGAAAAGTATTGGTTCAATTTCAGGACCCCCGCCCCGGCGGACATGCTTACTGTTAACAAGAATGGGAGACCCCCGCCCCGGTAGGCATGCTAGGCTTGAAGGAGCTTGCCCCGATGGGCATGCTTTCTGCAAATGGCCTCTGTTTTGCTTGTTGTTTCTTCCTTAATGCAACTATTAGCTCCTTAATGCATCTATTAACACCTTCATTACCTGCTCATTATGAAAACATAAGTATCATTAGATCTTGTGCAAATTAAGCATGAGACATTAGATTATCTAGAACAATACAACTAAATCTAACTAGCACAGATAAAAATATGAAGAATAAAAGTACGATTGGGTTACCTCCCAATTAGCGCTTGATTTTAAGTCGTTCAGCCTGACAACTCTCTGTTTATGGTACGTCGGCTAGTGTGATTGCGATGACATCTGTATTGGAATCACCACCCCAATAATGCTTTAGCCTTTGATCGTTGACCTTGAGCATTTCCAATGGATTCCTATTGTAGAGTTCAACGGAGCCATGTGAGAAAACTCTTTTGATGGTAAATGGACCCGACCATCGTGATTTTAGCTTCCCTGGGAACAACCTCAACCTCGAGTTGAACAGTAGTACTGATTTCCCCGGCTCGAACGTTCTTTGCATGATTTTCTGGTCGTGCCATTTATTGACCTATTCTTTATATAACTTCGAGTTCTCGTAAGCTTGAAGTCGGAATTCATCGAGCTCATTTAGCTGAAGTAGTCTCTTTTCACCCACAGCTGCTTGATTGAAGTTCAGTTTCTGAATTGCCCAGTAGGCTTTATGTTGTAACTCCACAGGTAGGTGACATGCTTTCCCGTAGACCAATTGATACGGTGACATACCGATTGGTGTTTTGTACGCAATTCGGTAGGCCCATAGTGCACCGTCCAACCTGAGAGACCAGTCCTTCCTATTTGGGTTCTCCACCTTTTCTAAGATTCTCTTCACCTTCCTATTTGAAACTTCAGCTTGCCCACTCGTTTGGGGATGATATGCCATCACCACCTTATGGTTGACCCCATACTTCGCCAAGAGAGCTGTAAATGATCTGTTGCAGAAGTGACTACCTTCATCACTTATAATCGCTCTTGGCGTGCCAAACCTTGTAAAGATATTCTTTTGTAAAAATTTGAGAACCACTTTGGCATCGTTAGTTGGGAGTGCTACGGCTTCAACCTATTTTGATTCATAATCAACTGCAAGCAATATGTACTGATTGTTGAACCAGGAAGGGAATGGTCCAATAAAATCCATGCCCCAAACATCGAAAATCTCAACTTCTAAGATTGTTTGTAGTTGCATCTCATTCCTTTTCGATATGTTGCCCACCCTTTGACATCTATCACAGCTTTTTACGAATTGGTGGGCATCTTTAAATAATGTAGGCCAATAAAACATGGCTTGAAGAACTTTCTCCGCTGTTCTCTCACTAGCGTAATGTCCCCCGTATACATGTAACAACCCGATATTTTCTATACAAATAAATCAGAAATTTTTCGTATAATTTTTTTTATTAAAATAAATATGGAGAATATGTGCCAAGATAATGTGTATATGTATATTTTTGATAAATAAAAATTTATTTATTACATGAATAATTTTAAATAATTTTATTTTAGAATTATTGATTAATAAAATTATATTCTCATAATAATTAATTTTATAGTAGAAATGTTTTTATTAATTATTTTCCATGAAAATATGAGTATTATATTATTTAAATAATATATGGAATGATTATTGTAATTATTATAATAATTGATTTAGAATATGAATTTTGGCTCAGATTATTAAGTTAAGTATTTTAACTTAATTAATAAAGCTGTTTATGCAAGATAAATTAGATATGAAATCCAAACCCTAAATTTGGATTTTTATCAGGGCATGAGAATAATAATATAATATTAATTATATTTTCATTTTTCAGTGCTATAAATATGTACTGTATGTGTGTAATGTTAATGTGTGGAACAATTTTAATGTAACATGACAAAACCCTAAAAATACTGGGATTAACCCTATTTTTAAAACTCAAATTGGAGTTTGTGATCAGTTAGAAATTGTGTTAATGTGATTAATATCATGTATAGTGGATTTTATTGCTAATTATGGAAAACCTAATTAGTAACTTAAAACCCTACTATTTAGAACCCTAATTTAGTAATTAGAAACCCTAATTGTGATTTTGTAACCCTAATTACCAAAATTATAAATCCTAATTGCTAAATTAGCAAGGATAATTATAATTAGTAAATAATACCTTAATGTTCATGTATAATTAGAACCCTAATCTAATTAAGGAAACCCTAATTATAAATTTTAGAAACTAAATTTTTTATTTTTGTACAACCCTAATTGCTAGATCTTACAAATTCTATGTGCTAAACCTTAGGGTCAAGTGTACATGATGTATAGTATGTTAGTATGTTAGTTTAACTCTCGATCCATGCTTTTAGTGCCTCTAGATATCAAGTGTACAGGATTTTGTGGCTGGTCAAAGGAGGTCAGACGTTCATGAAATCAGTTTTCTAGGTAACCTAGAAAACTGATGAACATGACGACTGACAGACTTTGCCCGTCATGTATCTTCATTATGTGATGTTGTTATGGTGATGTTTTGTAATGGATCTATAGTCTCACATGTTATCTACAAGCTGGAACTTTTAGATTACAAAAAAAAACAATTCTATCACAAGTAGTGGAAGCCCAAATATGACCATTCGAACTATTCTTCATTTCTAGGTAACCCAGAAAATGAAGAATAGATCTGACAGTGTTTTCATTGGCTTAGATTTTACATTTGATGCATGTTATGATCATGTTTGTTGTTGGATCTTGTAGTCTTGCATTAGCACTACACGATCTGATCAACAACATGTCCAGAAACACTTTGTGTGAAGAATTAATCATGGTCAAACATGCTTACTCGGTAACTGACTTGGTGTTCTGGGTTTTGATGAAGAATATGAAGAACACCTATAACGACGGTTCTGTCGCTATAGGTGGTCTTTAGCGACAGTTTCTATATAAAAAATTATATTTTTATTAAATAATTATAGAAAATTAGTTTTTCATTTTTAAAAATACAAATTAAATTATTAAAAATTATTTTAAAGTCTGAAAATTAGTTTTTAATTAATTTAAGTATATTTCATAAATAATTAATATTTTTAAAATATTAAAGGTATTTAACATATTTAATTATTATATTAAATAAATTACTTAAAAATGATTTTAATACTTCAAAAATTATTTAAAATTATATTATGGTATAAGAAAATATTTTAAGTTATTTTTAATGACTTTTAATATCTTGTGATAAATTTAATTAATAAATTAATATTAATGATAATTAAGTTATTTAATAAATGAAATAAATAAATTAATTAAAAATAATTTTATTATATTAAAAATCATAATAAGGTATTTAAAAATATTTTAAGTTATAAAATATAAATTTTAATATTTAATGGTAAATTTCATTAATTAATTATTATTAATGATATGAAAGTTATTTAATAATTATATTAAATAATTTAGTTTAAAAATGATTTTATTATTATAAAAATCATTTTAAATAAAAATAAAGTGTTTAAAGATATTTTAAGTTATAAAATATAAATTTTAATATTTAAAGGATAATTTCATAAATAATTTAATAATATTAATGATATTAAATTTATTATATTAAATAAATGGTTTAAGAATGGTTTTATTAATTTAAAAATCATTTAAAAGGGATATAAATAAATTAAAAATATTTTAAGTTATACTTAATGACTTTTATTATTTTGATAAATAGCACATTAATATTTTAATATTAATGGTAATGGTAATTATTTAAAAATGATTTTAAATATTTTAAAAATCATTTAAGGGAAATATAAATGTTTTAAATATATTTTTAAGTTATTCTAAATAACTTTAATATTTTGGCAATGGTTTCATTAATAGTTTAATATTAATTAAATATTAATGATAATAGAATTGTTTAATATTTAAATCATTTAGTAATGATTCCGGTGTTTAAAAATTCATGGTAAATTATAATAAATATTTTAAAATTATATTAAGTCATTTAAAAATAATATGACTGATAATTACTGTTATTGAGCTACAGGATAGAGTTTTAGACTCGATAATTACTCGATAAAATCGTCGGTAGACCGACATGTTTCAAAAATTGATCCGAACTTAGATATTTTGACTGTATTAGTGTTTGTTTGTGATTCAATGACTGTTAGATATGTGTGACAAGGTGATTAGGTTATGTGCTAAGTGTGAAATGCAGTACTATGTGTTATAGTATATAACAAATGATCTGATTAATGATAGGTCGTGATATAAAAGATAAAACTAAGTTGCATTTTGTAAGCAGCAGACCAGGAAAGTATCTTAACTTTGCATTTTCATTATGCAATGGACATGAGTAAGAATGTTTCAGAACTATATTATTATTATGCCAGATTATTAACCCTATTGTTATATATATATATATATATATATATATATCCGATCATTGATTATCAAAATGTTAGTATATGGTAATTCAGATATATATTCTGTTCTTTAATTTCAATATATGGTTATACAAGTGTCCCCACTTGGATAGTCATTGTATTTAATCACACGTTGATACACCATTGTTAATTACCCGTATATATATATATGTATATATATATGTTGAATTATAGATTATTATTGAATAAGATAAAACCTACTATTATCCAACCGAATTGCTTTGGTTTGGAACCTCGGCAAGTATGAACATCCCTTACACGGAAAAACTTTTTATGCGCCCAAGGCGGACAGAGTGAACGATAACATCGTTCTTGCATGTAGTATTGATCAATACAGGGCATAACGGGATGATCACCCTCCGTGTCCGTAAGTTATGACGGTTTGCAGATGAATTTCTGTTTAACCTATTCGAAAATTGAAAATAATGTTCATAGTATGTCACTTTAACCCTATATATAGTCAATAATTATTTTCAAAAATTTGATAGAGAGTTGTTATGTTATTATTATTGGTTTAGATTACTTCACAGCTATTGATTTGTTGTAGAAGGGTAGTACAAAGAAAACATTTAATCCTTTCAACTAATATTTATAATTGTTATTACTTGTTGGGCACTCAAATGCTCATCCTTGCTTAATTTAAATATTTTCAGCTAAGTGTGAACAACCTGAAGGCTCTGCTAAGAACAAGGGAAAATTAAAGGTTGCTGAAAGAATGCAATGTTATCTTATGTAATAGTTTTATATTATTAAGATAACGATATATATTATCTATCATGTTATGTAATGAATGTTTAAAGGTGTCGTACTTGGGAGCTAGACTCCGATAATCATGTAAATTAAGTTTAATACTTATATTATTGTTATTATTATTAGTATTATTCCGCTCATAGAAATGGTATCGTGAAGCACCGAGTTCGGGTTTCAAGTACCCGGATTTGGGGGCTTTACAGGTTATTTAATAATTATATTAAATAATTTAGTTTAAAAATGATTTTATTATTATAAAAATCATTTTAAATGAAAATAAGGTGTTTATAGATATTTTAAGTTATAAAATAAAACTTTCAATATTTAAAGGATAATTTATTAATAATTTAATGATATTAATTTAATATTAATGATATTAAATTCATTTTATTAAATAAATGGTTTAAGAATGGTTTTATTAATTTAAAAATTATTTAAGAAGGATATAAATGAATTAAAAATATTTTAAGTTATACTTAATGACTTTTATTATTTTGATAAATAGTACATTAATATTTTAATATTAATGGTAATTATTTTAAAAATCATTTCAGGGTAATATAAATGTTTTAAAAATATTTTTAAGTTATTCTAAATAACTTTAATATTTTGGCAATGGTTTCAATAATAGTTTAATATTAATTAAATATTAAAAATAATATAATTGTTTAATATTTAAATCATTTAATAAAGATTCCAGTGTTTGAAAATTCATGATAAATTTTAATAAATATTTTAAAATTATATTAAGTCATTTTAAAATAATATGACTGATAATTACAGTTATTGAGCTACAGGATAGAGTCTTAGACTCGATAATTACTGTTTATTTGTGATTCAATGACTGTTAGATATGCGTGACAAAGTGATTAGGTTATGTGCTGACTGCAAAATGCAATACTATGTGTTATAGTATATTGTTCTAATCGAACGAATGATTTAATTAATGATATGTCATAATATAAAAGATAAAAATAAGTTGCATTTTGTAAGCAGCAGACCAGGCAAGTATCTTACCTTTGCATTTTCTTTATGCAATGGACATGCGTAAGAATGTTTCAGAACTATATTATTATTATTATTATTATGCTAGATTATTAACCCTATTGTTATATATATATACATATATATCTGATAATTGATTATCAACATGTTAGTATATGGTAATTCAGATATATATTCTATTCGTTAATTTCTATATATAGTTATACAAGTGTCCCCACTTGGATAGTCATTGTATTTAATCACATGTTGATACACCTTTGTTATCTACCCGTATATATATATATATGTTGAATTATAGATTATTGTTGAATAAGATAAAACCTTACTATTATCCAACTGAATTGCTTTGGTTTGGAACCCCAACAAGTATAAACATCTCTTACACAGGAAAACTTTTTATGCACCCAAGGCGGACAGAGTGAACGATAACATCGTTCTTGCATGTAGTATTGATCAATATAGGGCATAACGGGCTGATCACCCTCCGTGCCCGTAAGTTATGACAGTTTGTAGAAGAATTTCTGTTTAACCTATTCGAAAATTAAAACAATGTTCATAGTATGTCACTTTAACCCTATATATAATCAATATGTAGTTTCAAAAATTTGATAGAGAGTTGTTATGTTATTATTATTAGTTCAGATTACTTCACAACTATTGATTTGTTGTAGAAGGGTACTACAAAGAAAACATTTAATCCTTTCAGCTAATATTTATAATTATTATTACTTGTTGGGCACTCAAATGCTCATCCTTTCTTAATTTAAATATTTTCAGCTAAGTGTGAACAACCTGAAGGCTCTGCTAAGAACAAGGGAAAAGGAAAGGTTGTTGAATGAATGCAATGTTATCATATGTAATAGTTTTATAATATTAAGTAAGTGATATATATTATCTATCATGTTATGTAATGAATGTTTAAAGGTTGCGTACTTAGGAGCTAGACTCTGATAATCATGTAAATTAAGTTTAATAATTATATTATTGTTATTATTATTAGTATTATTCCGCTCATAGAAATGGTATCATGAAGCACCGAGTTCGGGTTTCAAGTACCCGATTTGGGGGCTTACAATTGCAGACGAATGACATTCATGCAAAATATTATTCACCTCGCTATATGGCACACACCTTCTAATCATCTTGTCGGAGCATTATTTAAATAGGTATGGCTCATCCGACATATACCACTTAACGTTATGTAGGAATTTCTTTTTCTGCTGACATGTAAGATCCGGGGAAGTATATTACTCACTAGATAGTTAGCAAAATCCGCGTACCATGAAAATTCTGCATTGACTCCAAACAGTTGTTCATCCAGAAATGAATCATTAATTACACATTTATCCTCATCATCTTTACCCTGATTTTTCAGCCTTGATAAATGATCTGCAACTTGATTTTCTGTCCCCTTTCTATCTTTTATTTCAAAGTCAAATTCCTGTAGAAGGAGAATCCATCTGATAAAGCGCGACTTAGCATCTTTTTTTGAAATTATGTACCGAATATCCGAGTGATCTGTATAAACTACCACCTTTGTTCTGATCAAATATGCCCGGAATTTATCAAATGCATATACTACTATAAGCAATTCCTTTTCCGTAGTTGTGCAATTCAGTTGGGTCTCCATAAGGGTCTTACTTGTATAGTATATGGCATGAAATACCTTCTCTCAGCGTTGACCCAAGACAGCCCCAACCGCATAGTCACTTGCATCACACATTAACTCAAACGGCATTGTCCAATCTGGTGCGACGATAACTAGAGTTGTAGTCAATTTCTTCTTCAATAGCTCAAATGCTAACTTACAACCCTTATCAAACTTAAAAACTGAATCCCTCTCTTAAAGACTGCACAATGGTTTTGCAATTTTAGATAAGTCTTTTATAAATCTCCTATAGAACCTGGCATGTCCCAAAAAGCTGCGTATTCCATTAACTAAGTTGGTGGTGGAAGCTTTTCAATCGTATCCAGCTTTGCTTTATCAACCTCTAATCCTTTTGTTGAAACCTTGTGACCTAAAATTATTCCTTCTTCAACCACGAAGTGGCACTTTTCCCATTTAGATGTTTTCCACTTCTCAAAGTGATTGCCTAACACTGTTCGTGATTTTCCTTTGGATTTCTTTCGGTGTCACTTAGTAGAGTCCCTTGCGGTCTATTGTTCAATGCTAAGGCAATTTGTCCCATCTGATTTTCTAAATTCTTGATGGCTATCTCATGCAATTTCATGGCCATTACTTGGTTTTTTATAGCTGCCTCTTTGCTTGTTATATACTTTGACATCAACTCCTCTAAATCTAATTTCCACTTTTGATATTGAGCTAGTTGTTGGTATTGATTATGATATCCTGGGGGATAAGATGGTCGTAAAGCTTGCTGATGCTGATTATTACTCCACGAAAAATTTGGGTGATTCCTATTCCCCGAATTGTATGTATTCTGGTACATATTCTGTGGAATCCTGTTGTAGTTACCCACAAATTGCACTGATGCTGGGTAGATTGTACATTAATCTGTTGGATGTTCACCCGCACATAATTCACAAATAACTGCAACCTGCTGTGTCTGTACCCTTGATAAAGCATCCAACTTCTTAGAGAAAGCTGAAATCTGCGTTGCTATTGCCATCACTCCATCTAACTCTAACACTCCAGCTGCCTTCGCCTGTGTCATTCTTGCCGTCGGCCACTGGAAGTTGTTAGCTTCCATTGTCTCTATTAACTGATATGCCTACTCATAACTTTTTGCCATAAATGCTCCACCTGAAGCTGCATCAATACTAGTTCTGATATTTCCGTTCAACCCATTGTAGAATGTATTCATCTGCAACTACTAAGGCAATCCATAATGCGGGCACTTTCTGAGAAATTCCTTGTATATTTCCCATACCTCATACAATGATTCCCCATGTTGCTGTTCAAACATAGTTATCTAATTCCTCATCTTTGTAGTTTTCGCTGGTGGGAAAAATTTTGCAAGAAATTTTTGAGCGAGGTCTTCCCATGTAGTTATTGATCCCGGTGGTAGAAAGTGTAACCAACTCCTCGCCTTGTCCTGTAAGGTGAATGGGAACAAGCGAAGCCTTACTGCATCATCCGACACTCCAATATACCTGAAGGCATCACAAATCTCTAAGAAGCTGACTATGTGTTCATTCGGATCATCATTTGTCAAATCCCCAAACTGAACCGAATTTTGAATCATCTGAATAGTCCCAGGCTTGATTTCAAATGTGTTCGCAGGTATAGTAGTCCTGGTGATACTCGACTGCAGCTCAATCACCTTGGATGTAACAAAGTCCCTCAATGCTTTCTGGTCTTCGACAACCATTACTTCTTCTTTCTCAGAATTTTTGAAGTCTTCCCTTGTTTCCTTAATCCACTTACTAAACCTTTGAAACTGTATCTCAATGTCGTCCTCAAAAGGAAGCAAGTCTGGATTTTTGGATCGAGTTTGCATAAACCAACTTCAAAAACCTGAAATAAGAAAGAACAAAGAAAAAAAATATGTTTAAGTAAAACTGGACTAATTAAACTGATATCGCAAAATATTAAAATCTATACTAATAATTCCCTTGCAACGGCGCCAAAAACTTGTTGGTTAAAATCTATAAATGCATAACATGCAAGTATACGTGGTCAACAAGTAATATAATAGTAAGTAGAGTATCGTTCCCACAGAGAAATTAGTAAGAATTTCAACATCACAATTACCAGTTTCCTATTAATTCCAATTTTATTAAACAATTCAAATTAATGATTAAAATTATAAACTCTCAAATTATTAAAAATACTAAGATCACAAAACAATCACAAAACTCAAAAATGGAACTCCTAAACAAATATTGGAGAATAAGGCTTACAACTTCACCATAAGCTTCACTCTAGTTATTATCCTTTGTTCCAGTTTAATTTACTATCCCCGTTTATTAATCAAGAACACGAAAGTAGAATTAGCAACATCTTGATGCACTGACACCATATTAACTCAAATCCATAATTTAGATAGAATTAAGTTAAACACCTTAATTAACTAACTCACTATATCTCTTTGTGAATTACAATCAAAGAAGGTTTAAGTTCAAGTTCTCTATTCGATTATATGCGATGTTAAGCATATCTCTACCCTAACATTCATTAAGATTCTGTTTATTCATAAAATTCAAGAACACATGCTATATTAATTAAGTCTAGACTCCTACTTCATCTCTCGAATCCATACAAGTCCACAAAGAATTGTTGATCAGGCAATTCATAAATTCAAGCACAAATTAATATAGATAAACCGAGGAATAACTTATTAAACTGAAAATCAAAGTTGCATAACCATCATTTCAATTAAAGATCCGTCATAAGCCTAAAAAGTGAATTAGTTCATCATAAATGAAATAAACACTGAATAAATTAAAGATATCATCCTTTCAATTACAATTAAACTAAAAGAAAAGAATAAATCTAGAACCACCCTTTTCTTCAGCCCAATTCGCAATTGATACGAAAAATCCTTCAATTATCTTCCTCTAATGCTTGTTCTGAAAAATCTATATTGTTGCTATGTTAATTGCCTTCTATCTCTATCTATCTTGTGTTTGTTGTTGATTATATACTTCGACACGTATTCTGATTACCATTCCATTCTAATATGAATCCCAAAGCATCCCAAACACCTACACTTGAGTTACTGCAATATTTAAAATTAACTAGGAGACTACTCTGCCCCGTACCCTCGCCCCAGCGGGGGTTTAGCCTTGTAAAGGGCCTACCCTGGCAGGCTAGTACACTGACTTCTGACTCTGGACACCTCACCCTGGCGGGGGTGTTAGGCTTAAAAACGCCCGCCCCAGCAGGCATGGCTTCTGGTAATGACTTTGTTTTTCTCCTTTGCTTGCCCAATTACTTGCCACATTGCACCTTAATTTCCACCCTTTTTATCCAAATGCCACTCCACCAATCCTAAACACAAAACAAAGCCAAACAAGTAAAAATAAACAATAAAAACAAGGAATTAACATCGATTAAGCTTGAATTAGGAACCGATTCACGGGTATAAAACCCACTTATAACCTACTTATTGATATGCGTGCATATATTGATGAGCATCATGCCACCATACAGTTGGCTGCGGATCTGTTAGCTTATGTAGATACCCTTGGGCAGGCTCTTGCAGCATTGCCTCCTTCTTCGGAGAGAGATGCCATGTTGGACTTTTTAGTTCATATATCCACGGGATTGTAGATAGACTTGTATTTTCCTGTAAAGACTAGCTTAACCATTTTGTCATGTACAACACATATTGTATATATCAAAAATCATTATATATGGCAGACAAATATATTTTGATTCACTTCCCTTTTAGTTGTGCCCTGCTACTTGTTTGATATTTGCCTGTTTCTTCAGGGCTTGTGATTTTGATGTGTGGACATTAAAACGTCACAGGATCTTTCAGAATGGAGCGTTGATCTGTGTGTATCCCTACCCTCTTTGGTGTCTTGGGACTGGTTTCTGTATATAGAGGTGGAGAGGAGTGTGGCTTCTACTCTATGAGATTCAGCACACCACAGATGGTTGTCGGTACTCCTATTGAAGAGGAGATCCCAAATAGTTCCATCTCTTATGGATTGGTGTTGCTCTTCAAGGAATCAACTGCAGCTTAGATGGTCGCCAACTCTCCCATTTATGGGGAGGCCAGGTAGTTCCATCCCTTTGGTCTGAAGCCGATGAAATGTGGTGGATTAAAGTTTGATCCCAGTATCATTGACAAGTATTTATTTTGGTAGGGGTAAGACCGAACCATAAATGGTTGCCTACGTACTCCTATTGAAGAGGAGATTAGTTATGCGTAGTTTGAACCTGGTGTAAGAGGTTCAACGCTGTATGTGAAGGGGTAGAATGTGTAGGAATGTATTTGTGATTTTTGTTTGTATAGAAGGGCGTAGAAATGTTTTTGTTGTTTCTGTTTTTATTGCGACCGAGCCATATAAAATGGTTGCCTACGTACTCCTAGGTATCAGGGAGATCAGGTCAACGTAGTTCGCCCCATGTTCAAGATGATTTGCAGCTAAAAAAGTTTGATCCCATGTTCAGGACAAACTACGGGGAAAAATTTTGATCCCATGTTCAAGATAAACTGCAGGTGTGGAAAGTCTTATTCGTGGTGGGACAAAACTACGGGTGTGAAAAGTTTTATCCCTGGTGGGACAAAACTGCGGGGGTGAAAGGTTCAATCCCTGGTGGGATAACCCGCGGGTATGAAACGAAGTTGAGTGAAAGATATGATGATCTGAAAACCAGGCTGTTGGCTTGAAGAGTGTGTTTCCCTGGTGGGGCAGATGGGTATGAAGAAAGGGTTGTATGTAGAAAATGGTTAGAAACCCTGAAGTGGCTGGTGATCTGGTGATCCAAACCAGGATGTTTGCTTGATGGTAACTTCAGACATAGTACTGTTTCATGGTGTTTGAGTTGATGAGTTGTGGAAATTCATCACCGTCCATTTCCTGTAATCTGAGAGCACCTCATGTCAATACCTCATTGATAATAAACGGGCCTTCCTAGTGTGGAGCGAATTTTCCCTTTGATTGATCTTGGTTGTCAATGATCTTCTTCAAAACCAATTCATGTTGTTTAAACTGTCGTAGTTGGACTTTTCTGTTGTAGGATCCTCTGTTGGTATAACGGACCATGGATGATAGCATTGTTGGTTAATTTTTAGTTACGCACAACACATAAGTATACGTGGTCAACAAGTAATATAATAGTAAATAGAGTATCGTTCCCATAGAGAAATAGTATGGATTTAAACCTCACACTTATCAGCTTCTATTAATCCAAATTTTATTAAACTATCCAATTTAATGATTAAAAATATTAAAACTAAAATTATTAAAAATACTAAGATCATAAGACAATCACAATTCTTAAAAACTAAAATTTCAAACAAGTATTGGAGAATTAGGCTTAGAACTTCACCCTAAGTTTTACTCTGATTATTACACTTTATTCCAATTTAATTTACTATCTCAGTTTATTAATCAAGAACACTCAAGTAGAATTAACCACCTCTCGATGTACTACCACCATATTAACTTAAATCCATAAATTAGATAGAATTAAGTTAAACACCTTAATTAACTATCTCACTATATCTTTATGTGAATTACAATCAAAGAAGGTTTAAGTTCAAGTTCTCTATTCGATTACTTGCGATGTTAAGCATATCTCTACCCTAACATTCATCAAGATTCCATTCATTCATAGAATTCAAGAACACATGATATATTAACTAAGTCTAGACTCATACTTCTTCTCTCGAATCCATACAAGTCCATAAAGAATTATCGATCAGGCAATTCATAAATTCAAGCATAAATTAATATAGATAAACTGAGGAATAGCTTATTAAACTGAAAATCAAAGTTACATAATCATCGTTCCACCTAACGATCCATTATAAGCCTAAAAAGTAGTTTAGTTCATCATCAATGAAATAAAAACTGAAGTAATTAAAGATAACATCCTTCCAATTACAAATATAAAACTAGAGAAGAAGAATAAATCAAGAACCACCATTCTCTTTAGCCCAATCTGAAATTGATATGAAAATCCTTCAAAAACTTCACTCCAATGCTTGCTCCAAAATTTGTCTTCTATCAAGGTTAATTGCCTTCAAAGTTCTTAATCATGTTAGTTGTTGTCAAATATATTGCTAAGACATGTATTCTAATTATAATTCCATGCCAATATAAGTCCCAAGCCATCGCCATCAGTTAAGCTTCACATTTACAGTATTAGAAATCTACTACGAAACCAATCTGCCCCGTACCCCAGCCTCGGCTGGGGTGTTGCTATATAATAAGCCAGCCCCGGCTGGTATAGCTACTGTTAACTGACTTCAAGACCCCTAGCCCCGGCTGGGGTGGTAGGCATAAAAGAGTAAGCCCCGGCTTGCTATGCTGCTGCTAATACATGTCCATTTGAGCTCAAAACTTGCCATAATTCCATTTTTTTACTCCAATTTCCCATCCACTATACCTAAACACCAAACAACATTAAACAAGTAAAAACAAAACATAAACTCAAGGAATTAACACTGATTAAACTTGAATTAGGAACTGATTTGTGGGTATAAAATCTACTTATCAAAATCCCCCAAACTTAAACTGTGCTAGTCCTCGAGCACAAAACAAAACTAACATGCTATTCAATGCAATGCAATGACATATGATGCATCTAATCTATATACCTATGAATTCAACAGTATCATAGAATCAAATGTACTCAACCAGCTTCAGAGAAACCAAGCAAACATTACAACACTTCATAACAAAACCAATCAATAATTCCTTATAAATCCTCAAATCTTAAGCCATCATTACTGGTATAGTGTGTGTGTGTGTTAAACATCCATGCTAACTGATGCAATTCCAAGTTTAATACATAAAAAGTCTCTTATAAGGCATCATACAGAATAAACTCAAAAATTTCAAAAACGGACGAAATCCAACTAAAATCAAAAAATTACCAAGATCAAGGGTCCAAATAGGGTACTTATGCTTTCTTTTTCAATCACGGGGGCTTTTTGCTCTTATTTCTCGTTTTATTCTTCTTCTTTTTCTAGATAGATAGTGAGTGCATTTTACGCTCCATCTCACGCCTGTGTTTATGGGGAGTGCTTTTCATGATTCTTCTCAACCCACCACAAGACCCAATTATTATTTTTTTATAGAAGCTTATATACCCCTCTTTTCCCCCCAAACTTAGGTTCTTGCCTAATTCTTCGTCTTCACTGCCTATCCTTGGCATTCTCTCATTTACACTAGCATTATCATTTAGAAATTTCTTATGTATCGATTTGAACTAATCAGTCGACATAAGTTTTTTCTAACGTGCTAACCTTATTATTCCAGTTCCAAGCATGCAAAAGATCCAATTCATAATAGGAGCTACATCAAAGTTCTAATAATTAGTACCGTACTTGTTTACTTAATCACAATCTCATCATTGGCCAACATAAAATAAACTACATCAAATTGCTGGACATATGCAATATAACAAAATGCTTAACTAATTTTTTTAGATATGGTAAACATAACATGATAAACAACTAATAAAAACTATTTACAATCCTATATTACTATGCAACTAAATGACTACATGAATGCAAACATTTAATAATCCTAAAACTAAATATGAAATAAAAAATGCAGACCTAACTAATGAAATTAAATATGCAAACATGAAATGCAAACATGAAAATTAAACTAAATCCCGTCAAACATGAAAATTATAATGTCCTCATTGGATAGATAAAGAAATAAATATATGAGGACTTCCCTTTAATCGCCTATGTCTGGGGTGGTGGTGGCTGTTGTTCGTCATTTGAATCACTGGGTGGGAACCTTGGCATTAGGGCTGGCTGCTGGTAGGGATGCACAAAAGGCCCGAGGCCTGCGGCCTGGCCTTGGTCTGGCCTGGGCCCGGCCTGGTCAAAGCCCGGTCTGGTCAAGGCCTGGCCCGGTCAGGCCTGGCCTGGAAGGCTTGAAAAGGCCGCTTGTTTTTGACAAAAATCTGGCCTGGCCTGGCCTGCAAAAAGGCCTGGGGTCGGGCCTGGCCTGGCTAGGCCTGGCCTGGCCTGAGACCTTACAAGATTTTTTTATCTAATTATTTGTAATTTTTGAACTTTAAATTTATAATTATTCATCAATAAAGTATAAATTTTTACTTATTCATTGTTGTAATTTATAAATTATAATACATTAATTTTAATTAATACATAAATAAAATTTAAAATTTTAATTATTTATTCTTGATTTCTTGTTGATACATTTAATTACTATACATCTTCAATAAATATAACTAGTTAGTATATTTAATATTAATAATAAGTTAGTTACTTAGTTGATTAAATATTAATAATAAGTTAATTTATTGTAAATACTAAAGTACTAATATTTAACAACAAAATTTTAGTAATATTCTTTGTTACTTTAATGTTAAATATTAACATTAATTAATACATCAATAAACTAATTTTTAATATTAAATATTAATAATAAGGTTGTTTCTTGTAAATACTCAAGTTCTTCATTAATTTGGATATGCTAAATTCTTGGTGAGATTTATGATTTTGGTTATGTTTTAGGTATTCTGTTGTACCAATTTAAATAAAAATTTCATAAAGTAATTTGAAAACTAACTGGAATTAATACTTGAGATATAACCATATAAGAGTTTAATGATCATAAATAAAAAGATATATGTGTGTTTAAACTTTACAAAATATATGTCCAACCGATCCTAGTACGTATTATAAGAAAATAAAATCGAAACTAACTTTATATTCAAAAAATAAAAGTGTAATCTACAGTATTTAAGTAATCTACAATATTTTCTACGAAGTGCGTAGTAGACAATTAGACATATATTTAAGAAATCAATCTGTTTTATATTCAAGTTACATCTAAATTATATTTTTTTGTAATTTAAGATGAATATATTTATTTTTGTTCTAATCATTCAATTTATATTTGTGTAGTAGAATGTTAAAATAAAATAAATCTCAAAAATCTTGCATCATTTTTACAAAATTTATTAATTTATATTTTATTATTTATATTTTTTAATATTTAATATGTAACATTAAAAAAAAGGGACCAGACCAGCCAAGGCCTTGGGCCTGGTCTGGGCCTGGCCTGGCCTGGCCTGGCCTGAAGGCCAAAAGTCAACGGCCTGGCCTGGCCTGGTCAAAGCCCAAGGCCTGACAGGCCCAGGCCAGGCCAGGCCAGGCCGGCCTGTTGTGCATGTCTAGCTGCTGGTATGAGAATTGTGCATTGGGATTGAAGCTCTGGAGCATCGCATTCAATAAGGTGAAAGATAGATTCATGGCTTCAAACATATGGTCATGCCTCGCTGCGAGTCTCCGCATCTCTTTTCCAAGCTCCTTGTTGTGCTCATCCACTTGACGTTGAAGGTTTAGGAATTGAGGGTTAGATATGTCTTCGGGCTGTGGTGTCACCTCCGTTCCTTGCTTTCCCATTATCGTATCCCCTAGAAACTCGTCATCATCAGAGCTATCTTTAACGTCAGCCTCATCCTCCGAGGCTGATGGAAATACAAAGCCTAATCCACTATGATGCGACTCACCCCCGGGCCATACCGAATATCGCACAATCATTCTCGAGTCTAGTGTCTAAAGCGGCATCTGGGTGGTCTCATCATCGGACCATCTAACTCCCGCTTTCCTACACAACCCATAAATAAGTGATGGGTGTGGCAAGCCTCCAGAGAATGGTCCTCGTAGGCATCTTCGGATGGAAAACTTGATTATTGCCCCCCACATCGATGATGAATTCTTATACAATGGCATATAAAAGCAATGCCTTCTCCTTGGGCACATCTAAAGTGTGTGTGGATGGAAACATCTTGGCGTATAGGAACGCATACCATATCTTCCCATATTGGCTGAGATCTTTACTGCAAAAGACAGTGCCTCCTTTTAGGCCCTTGATCCATGTGGTACCCGACTTTGTCATTTCCTTCATAATAGTTTCATAATTGGGATCATGATCATGTAAGTGAGCGTACTGGAAATGTCTAGGCACTCGTAACTGGTAGTATGTGTTGATGGCCTCGGCACTGAAAGGCACTAACCTGCCCCGCACAAATGCATTGTAGAGGGCCTTATCCTCGGCGTTAGAGCAGAATTCTTTGACCACACTCACCAGTGTGACCTCGAGCTCTTTCGTGAACGTATTCCAACATTTCTGATATATTTGTTGCATCATTTCCCCGTCTACATGCTCAGGTGCCAACCCCCACTCTAGTGTGAGTGCTTTTGTTACAAGGTAGTCGTAACGGTCAGCGGCGACGACACTTATGAATTTTTGCCAATCAAAGGTTCCTGCTGATGGTGTGGACCTTGAACTCTCTCCACGTTCCTCTTTGATGTTTGTTTAGGTGCCATTGACTTGGAATTGGTGATACTTAATAAAAGTTTCCCCTAAAATTCACTTAAGCAATTTGTCGAACACTTGGTGTGCAAGACTTGAAATTCCCCCAAACTTGGTGATTTGGCTCGAACTATGATGATAGAAATTGAGGAATTAGAAGATAAACTACTTACTTTTAGTATATCTCCAAGTTGATTGTAGAGATTCGCTCAAACCCTAACCTTGAACTTCCAAATTGGTGTGAATTGAGGTTGTTAGATTGTGTGGTGAAGGAGTGGTTTTATATATAGGAGGTGATGTATGGAATAGTGGGTGACTAGGTTGAAGTAGTGGGTAAGTGTTTGATTATAGTGGGGAGATGGGAATTAATGTGCAAGTTCGTGGGTTTATATTGTGAAGGAGTGGGATTGTAAGCAGTTGAAGTGTAAGAAGATTGGGAGTACATGTCTGAACAATGTAACTACTGCAACAACCATTTCAAATTTCGGACCCCCCAGCCTCGGCTGGGGTATTACTCCTTGAAGGGCCAGCCTCGGCTGGCGTGTCATTTGCTTTGAAAATAAGAACCCTCGCACCGGCAGGGGGTGTTGTACTATAAATGCCAGCCCCGACTTGGATATTAAGCCTAAAAGGGGCTAGTCCCGGCTGGTTTGTAATCTGCTAATGCCTTATTTTCCTTATTCTTTCCGTCTACTCCAATACATGATCTTGTTAAGTACCTGTAGTGCCAATAACATAAATATAAGTAGATATTGAGCAATTTTAAGCATGGGTGGTAAGATTATCTAGAACAAAATAACTGAATAACTATGTGATAAACTTATTATATACTCCCTCCGTCCCATAGTTATAGGCTGATTTTCCATTTTGGAATGTCCCAATATATAGGCTACTTACTATTTATAAAATTTAGTTGGTTCATTGTTTTACTTTTATGCCCTTATAATAAATATTCAACCATTACTTTTTTTGAACAAACAACATTCAATGTCATTATTTTTATCACCACATTTAATGTTGTTGTATTCTCAATAAAAGAATTCAACTTTTTAGGCTCAATAAATGAATTTAGAATAACATAAACGTTTTGTGATTGGTTGAAAGTTTATGTAGATTAAAAATTCATCTTTGGTTAAAGTTCTATTTTAATGGTCAGTACACGTTGATCAATTAAGTTGAGTGTTTCAGTGTGATAAGTAAGGAGTAATTAACTTATTCATTAATTTCATATTAAGGGGTATATATGGAAAATTTGTGTTAAAAATTGTCTTAAACTGATTTTCTTAAACTATGTGCCAAAAGAAATCAGCCTATAACTATGGGACGAAGAGAGTACTAAGTATTATTCTAAACTATAAATTGACTAATATGACTAAAGATACTAATAATAAAAGTAAAATTGGGTTGCCTCCCAACTAGCGCTTAATTTTAAGTCGTTCAGCCTAACTACTCCCTGTTCATGGTGTGTCGGTAAGTGTTATGTTGATGACATCTGTGTTGGATTCACCACCCCAATAATATTTTAACCGCTGACCATTGACTTTGAACGTCTCTAAAGGATTCCTACAAAATAGTTCAATGGAGCCATGTGAGAAAACCTTTTTGATGGTAAATGGACTAGACCACCTCGATTTTAGCTTTCCTGGGAACAACCTCAACCTTGAGTTGAACAATAGTACTGATTGTTTTGGTTCGAACATTCTTTTCATGATTTTCTTATCGTGCCATTTCTTGACCTTTTCTTTTTATAACTTAGAGTTCTCATAAGATTGAAGTCGAAATTCATTGAGCTCATTTAACTGAAGTAGCCTTATTTCACCCACAACTGCTTGATCGAAGTTAAGTTTCTGAATTGCCCAATATGCTTTATGTTATAACTCCATAGGTAGGTGACATGCTTTCCCGTAGACCAACTGATATGGTGACATAGCAATTGGTGTTTTGTACGCAGTCCTATAAGCCTAGTCTTTCCTATTCAGGTTTACTACCTTCTCTAAGATTCTCTTCACCTCCCTATTTAAAACCTCAGCTTGCCCACTTGTTTGGGGATGATATGCCGTCGCCACCTTATGGTTGACCCCATAATTTGCTAAGAGAGCTGTAATGATCTGTTGTAGAAGTGACTACCCTCATCACTTATAATAGCTCTTGGTGTGCCAAATCTTGTAAAAATATTCTTTTGCAAGAATTTAAGAACCACTTTGGCATTGTTAGTTGGGAGTGCTACGGCTTTAACCCATTTCGACACATAGTCAACCGCAAGCAAGATGTGCAGATTATTGAACGAGGAAGGAAATGGCTCCATAAAATCCATTCCCAAAACGTCAAAAATTTGAACTTCCAAGATAGTTTATAGTGACATCTCATTCCTTTTCAATATGTTACCCACTCTTTGACATCTATCACAAAGTTTAAAGAACTGGTGGGCATCTTTAAATACTGTAGGCCAATAGAAACTGGCTTGAAGCACTTTTGCCGCTGTTCTCTCACTTCCGTAATGTCCTCCATATGCAGATGAATGACACTCGTGCAATATGTTG
Organism: Panax japonicus; assembly: GCA_020205505.1. Lineage (NCBI taxonomy): Eukaryota > Viridiplantae > Streptophyta > Magnoliopsida > Apiales > Araliaceae > Panax > Panax japonicus. The sequence goes on from CM035098.1 coordinate 35,211,707, forward strand.
TTCACCTCGCTGTAAGGCACACACCTTCTAATCATCTTGTTGGCGCACTGTTTAAATAGGTATGGCTCATCCCACATTACCACTTGACGTCATGTAGGAATTTCTTTTTCCGCTGTCATGTAAGATCAAGAGGAAGGACGTTGCTCACCAAATAATTAACGATATCCGCATACCACATAAATTTTGCATTGACTCCAAACAGCTGCTCATCCGGAAATGACTCATTGATTACACACTTATCCTCTTCATTTTTACCTGGATTTTCCAACCTCGATAAATGATCTGCAAGTTGATTTTTTGTCCCCTTTCAGTCTTTTATTTCCAAATCAAATTCTTGTAGGAGAAGTATCCACCTGATAAGTCATGACTTAGCATCTTTGTTCAAAATTAAGTACCGAATGGCCGAGTGATCCGTATAAACTACTACCTTTTTCTTGATCAAATATGCCCAGAATTTATCAAAGGCATATACTACTGCAAGTAATTCCTTTTCCGTAGTTGTGTAATTCATTTGTGTCTCTGTAAGTGTCTTACTTGCAGAGTATATGGCATGGAATACGTTCTCTCGGTGTTGACCTAACACAACCCCTATTGCATGGTCACTTGCATCACATATTAACTCAAAAGGCTTGTTCTAATCCGGTGTGACAATAACTGGCGTTGTAATCAACTTTTTCTTCAACAAGTCAAATGCTAACTTATAATCCTCATCAAACTTAAAAATCGAGTCTTTCTCTAAACGATTGCACAATGGTTTTGCAATCTTAGAGAAATCTTTGATAAATCTCCTATAGAACCCTGAATGTCCAAGGAAGCTACGGATTCCCCTTACTGAAGTCGGCGGTGGAAGGTTTTCAATCGTTTCCAACTTTTCTCAATCAACCTCTAACCCCTTTACTGAGACCTTGTGCCCTAAAATTATTCCTTCTTGAACCATGAAATGACATTTTTCCCAGTTAAGTACCAAATTTGTTTCTGCGCATCTCTTTAAAACCATCACCAAATTCTCTAGACAAGCATCAAAATCATTTCCATAGATAGAAAAATCTTCCATGAAGACTTCCAAATTTTTCTCTACCATGTTTGAGAATATGGCCATCATACACTGTTGGAAGGTAGCGGGTGCATTACACAAGCCGAAAGACATTCTTCTGAATGCGAATGTTTCGTATGTGAAAGTAGTATGCACACAAGCCAGTCATGTTTGATGATAAAGCATATACTTTGTAACAATCTTATTCATTTATTAATAAAAAGTATTAATTTATTAAAGGCTTTTAATTATCAACATGATGTTGTTTTATAATATGTGATAAACATATAGTTTTAAGCAATGCTTTTAGAATAATGATGATGATCATTCTAATGAGATCTAAATTCTTAGAAAGCTTAAAACTAAAATAGTTCCCAATCGTTGGATTACTAAATTGGGGATTAGTGAATCCGGATAGATTGGTACATACGTTGCGTGCTCATTGGATGAGGATGATTGATCTCATGATCATTTGTGTGGAGACACTATAGCAAGTATGTAGGTGCTTATTAGAGAATAAGTTCACTGAACTTGGCTCACTAAGGAATACCAAATGGAGTTTTACTCGTCTGTCAATAGGAATTCCTGAAGAGATAGTAGTACAGGTGATCCTTGGACTTGAGATCATCATAGTATCTTGTGTATGATGAGTTATACTTTGACTTATTCCTTAAGACCCTTAAGTTATATCAAAGGGTATGCTTGGGTATAATAACTTGTATATGGAGATAATGTATTGTTGGGTAAAATCTATATACGCACAACACGCAAGTATACGTGGTCAACAAGTAATAAAGTGATTAGTAGAGTAACGTTCCCACAGAGACAAATTAGTAAGAAACTTAACCTTAAAATTACCAATTTCATATTAACCCTAATTTTATTAAACTATTTAACTCAATGATTAAAAATTATAGAATCTAAATTAAGAAACAAATAAACTACCACAAAACAAACACCAATATCAAAAGCTAGAATTTCAAACAATTAATGGAGAAATAGACTTATGATTTCACCCTAAGCTTTACTCTGATTTCTACACCTTTATTCCAATTCAAATCATTATCCCAGTTTATTAATCAAGAACACGAATGTAGTATTAGCCACTGATGAGTAGGTTTTATACCTATGAATCCGATATTATTAAACTTAATTATTGTTATCTTTAATTGTTTTTTAGTATCTATTTATGTGTTTTGTGTTTATTTATTGTAGGTTGGAGCTGGAGGGACAAATTAGTCATTTCGGAGAAGAAAAAGGTTAAACATCATGAAAATTAAAGGTGAGTGGCATTTTTGTAATTATGTGGTCCTGGTCAAGCGCCTAGGCTCTTGGAAATGGCCTATGTTGAGCGCCTAGGCGCTCCTGTGCGGAAAAAGATGCGTTTTTCTACTGCTAAGTGGGTTTTTGAAGCTAAATAGGAGTCTGAATGAGGGCTGAGACCAATACAAATAGGAGAAGACTTTAGAAAAGACGTATCAACTAATTTTTCAAGAGATTTGCAGAGAGAACAAGGAAGAAAAATACGAAAGAGAATTGCAAAGGCTAAAGATCTAAGAGAGAGTATTGGAGCAAATTCAGAGTTTCTTCTTCTCTTCTCTAGTTTTATTTTTTGTAACTATCTGGGATGTTTGGATTATTAATTTGGATGATGTTTTTCTTTATTATTATCATGAACTAAATTTTAATTAAGATTGCAACGGAACTTGGTATGTAGTTTAAATTGCAAGCTTCCCATTGAATGAAAGTTAGTTTTTATTGAATTATTTATTATATCTTATGTTTATTGATTAATTGTTTGGCCAATAATTAGTGTGATAATCTATATGAAATTGGAAGATGGAGTATAGATTGAGATCTGGATATGATAACATTTGTTCATATAATCTGAATAGGGTTAATATGATTAGCGTGTAAGATAGGAATATACCTATGTGTCTTTTGTATCCATTGAAAGAATTTGAGCGTAAAACCCTAATTAACTTGATTCACATAGGAATATAGTGAGTTGATTAACTGGGGTGTTCCTTGTAATTCCGCATCTTAAAGATTGGATTTAGGAGGATTTTTTCACGTGTCTTTGGAAGAAGTGCGTGAATATTCATAAAGCATTCTTGGATAATGATTCATATTAATTGATTTCTTTTAAATGGGAAGTAAGTTAGTTTAAATGAAATACCAAGGGAAGTTGTAATCTTAACCTGTTAAATCTGCAGTTATTCTTGTGAAATTTTGATTTTTAATCATTAGTTTTGTTAAGTTTAAATTTCAAATCACAAACAAAATTTTCGTAGTTTAAAATAGAATTAATTGCATTAAAGTTAGTAATTGATAAATATTAGTCTATTTCCTGCACCAGGCTCGATTACTACCACCAGGATCGATTACTACATGGAATGATCTCGCCCAGAAATTTCTTGCAAAGTTTTTCCCGCCTGCAAAAACAGCAAAGTTGCGGAACGATATCTTCTCTTTCGTTCAGCACGATTCAGAATCACTATAGGAAGCTTGGGAGAGATTCAAAGATTCATTGTGAAAATGTCCACACCATGGGATTCCTAAATGGCTTCAGGTGCAAACTTTTTATAACGGTTTATTCAGCACAGTGAGATCGAGTATAGATGCTGCAGCAGGAGGAGCTATTATGGCCAAGAATTGTGATGAGGGGTATCAGTTTCTTAAAACCATGGCAGCTAATAATTATCAGTGGCCAACAGCAAGAACGACTCAGCCAAGGACAGTCGGAGTGTATGAAGTGGATGCGATGACAGCATTGTCAGCTCAAGTGACAGCTTAGATTTTTGCTCTTACAAAGAAGATAGATGCACTTGGGGTACAACCAGTTCAGAAAATGGAAACAATTTGTGAAATATGTGCGGGTAACCACTCAAGTGATCAATGTGCAATAAATCCTGAGTCAGTCCAATTTGTTTCTAATTATAATAGGCAGCAAGGCAGTTATTCAAACAATTACAATTCAGGAGTGAGAAACCACCCGAATTTTTCTTGTAGTAATAATCAGTCACATGCTCAAGCCCAAGCTCCAAGGCAATCATATCCACCTGGATTTCAGCCACATCAACAATCTCAACAACACCCACAACCTCATCAACCTGATAAGTTATCACAAATGGAAGAATTGTTGGCAAGATTGGCAACTCAGTTTGAAGCCACAACGAAAAACCAATCAGCTGCAATAAAGAATCTTGAGAACCAAATGGGGCAGATAGCTAATGCTTTGAATACTAGAACTCCAGGTTCTTTACCTAGTGATACGGAGAAAAATCCAAGGAATGATGGAAATGAGCAATGTAAGGCAGTTACACTCAAAAGTGGGAAGGAGTTGACTACAGATCTGGACGGACACAAGAAAATAATTTCTGCTGAGGATGGTGAACAAGAGCGTGGAGATTCGAAAATTAAATCTGGGGAAAAAGTTGTGAAAAAACAACAAGAACATAAGCAAACAACAGTCGTACCACCTGTGCTGTTTCCTCAAAGATTTCAAAAGCAGAAATTAGATAGACAATTTTCAAAATTTTTAGAAGTGTTCAAAAAGCTGCAAATCAACATTCCATTCGCAGATGCTTTCGAACAAATGCCTAGTTATATAAAATTCATGAAACATATTTTAGCAAGAAAGAGGAAGCTAGGGGAGTTCGAAACTGTAGCATTGACAGAAGAATGTAGCGCAATTCTGCAAAGAAAGTTACCACCGAAGTTGAAGGATCCGGGTAGCTTCACAATACCGTGCACGATTGGGCCACAGTTCTTTAACAGATGTTTGTGTGATTTGGGTGCGAGTATTAACTTGATGCCACTTTCGATCTACACTCCGTTAGGATTACCAGCGCCAAAGCCAACAAATATCTCTCTACAGCTCGCAGATAGATCAGTGACATACCCTAGGGGCATTGTGGAAGACATATTAGTGAAGGTGGATAAATTTATATTTCCAGCTGACTTCATTGTGTTGGACTACGAAGAGGATAAAGACATACCCATTATCCTTGGAAGACCGTTTTTAGCCATTGGAAGGACATTAATTGATGTACAAAAGGGAGAGTTAACAATGAGAGTTCAAGATGAAGAAATAACTTTTAATGTTTTCAAGGCTATGAAATTTCCAAAGGGAGAGGAAGAGTGCTTAAGAGTTGATCTAATTGAAGAAGCAACTGAAGAGGTATTTAGTGAATCTGTGATTGAAGACCCTCTTGAAACCGCATTGGTTAGTGAAAATTTATTTGATGATTCAACTGTTCTAGAATGGGTTTAAATGTTAGATTCAACTCCGAAGTTCACACGATGTTTGCAAAAATTTGAACCTCTGGATTATCGGGGAAAGCTAGATGAAAAGGTGACATCATCCTTAGAAGAACATCCTACCTTGGAACTTAAGCCATTGCCTAATCACCTCCAGTACGCCTACCTTGGTTCTTCTTCCTCCTTGCCAGTCATTATTTCTGCATCACTTGATAAGGTTCAAGAAGAAAAGCTACTAAGGGTACTTCGACAATACAAGACTACTCTTGGATGGACTCTTGCAGATATCAAGGGGATAAGCCCATCAATTTGTATGCATAAGATCTTGTTGGAAGCTGAAGCAAATCCAACTATTGAACAACAACGAAGACTCAATCCCATTATGAAGGAAGTTGTCAAAAAGGAAATCATTAAATGGTTGGATGCGGGAATTATCTACCCTATCTCAGATAGCTCATGGGTAAGTCCGATTCAATGTGTGCCAAAGAAAGGGGGAATGACAGTAGTTGCGAATGAGCATAATGAATTGATCTCAACTCGAACAGTTACGGGTTGGCGGGTGTGTATGGATTACAGAAAGTTGAATAAGGCCACTCGTAAGGACCATTTTCCTCTACCATTCATAGATCAGATGTTGGACAGGCTTGCAGGGCACGAGTATTATTGTCTCTTGGATGGATACTCGGGCTATAACCAGATTGCCATTGCACCCGAGGATCAGGAGAAAACAACATTCACATGCCCATATGGTACCTTTGCTTTTCGCAGAATGTCTTTTGGGTTATGTAATGCGCCAACGACATTTCAACGGTGTATGATGGCTATTTTTTCTGATATGGTAGAACAAAATCTTGAGGTATTTATGGATGATTTTTCAGTTTTTGAGGATTTGTTTGATTATTGTTTGGAAAATCTCACGCTCGTGCTCAAACGGTGTATGGAAACGAATTTGGTTTTAAACTGGGAGAAATGTCATTTTATGGTGCAAGAGGGGATAATTTTGGGTCATCGAGTATCATCAAAAGGAATTGAGGTTGATAGAGCTAAGATCGAAACCATTGAGAACCTGCCACCACCTATTTCTGTAAAGGGTATTCGAAGTTTTTTGGGACACGCTGGTTTCTATAGACGATTTATAAAAGACTTCTCCAAAATCACGAAACCTCTTTGAAATCTTTTGGAGAAGGATGTCCCATTCAACTTTGATCAAGCATGCCTGGAAGCTTTTGATGTGTTGAAGAAGAAACTTGTTACTGCACCTGTAATCATAGCGCCAGATTGGAATATCCCGTTCGAATTAATGTGTGATGCTAGCGACTTTGCGATTGGCGCAATTCTTGGCCAACGAAAGGATAAAATTTTTCACGCTATATACTATGCTAGTAAGACATTAACGGATGCTCAACTGAATTATACCACTACCGAGAAAGAGCTATTAGCAGTTGTTTATGCATTTGATAAATTTAGCTCATATTTGATTGGGACAAAGGTGATTGTGTTTACAGATCATTCGGCAATTAAGTACTTAATAGCAAAGAAAGACGCGAAGTCGAGATTAATTAGATGGGTATTATTGCTACAAGAGTTTGACTTGGAGATCCGGGACCGAAAAGGAACAGAAAATCAGGTTGTTAATCATTTATCACGATTAGAGAATTCAGAACTAAAGAAAAATGACACAACAGTGATCAATGAATTTTTTCCGGATGAACAACTATTTGCGATAAGGATGGATACACCATGGTATGCAGATTATGTAAATTTCATTGTGAGTAAGGTGTTGCCGCCTGATTTGACAAGTCAGCAGAAGAAGAAATTTCTCCATGATGTGAAACAGTATTTATGGCTTGAGCCATTTTTATTTAAACAATGTGGCGATCAAGTAATAAGAAGGTGCGTCCCAGAAGTTGAAATGGAGAATATTCTATACCAATGTCATGCATCTGACTATGGTGGACATTTTGGGGGAGAAAGAACGGCAGCTAAAGTGCTTCAATGTGGATTTTTCTGGCCAACACTCTTTAAAGATGCCCGTGTGTTTTCATTAAAATGTGACAGATGCCAAAGAGTTGGTAATATATCAAAGCAACACGAGATGCCACTTAACATGATCCTGGAAGTCGAATTATTTGATGTTTGGGGCATTGACTTCATGGGACCATTTCCACCATCTTTCTGTAACTCCTATATACTTCTAGCGGTGGACTACGTTTCGAAGTGGGTAGAAGCTATAGCATCGCCCACCAATGACGCGAAGGTTGTGATTAAGTTCATTCGGAAGAATATTTTCTCTAGATTCGGCACTCCTCGCGCAATCATTAGTGATGAAGGCACGCACTTCTGTAATAAGCAGTTCTCAACTATCCTCGCTAAGTACGGAGTCACTCATAAGATAGCTACTGCTTACCATCCACAAACAAGTGGTCAATCCGAGGTATCTAACCGAGAAGTAAAACGAATCCTCGAGAAGATAGTGAATCCTAGTCGGAAAGATTGGTCTAGCAAGTTAGACGATGCTTTATGGGTATACCGTACAGCTTACAAAACTTCGATAGGGATGTCTCCGTACAAGTTAGTTTATGGGAAGGCATGCCATCTTCCAGTTGAACTCGAACACAGTGCTTATTGGGCAATTCGGAAGTTAAACTTTGATATGTCTGCTGCGGGGGAGAAGCGCCTCTTACAATTGAATCAAATGGATGAATTCAGACTCCAATCGTATGAGAACGCGAAGTTATATAAAGAAAAGATTAAGAAGTGGCATGATGAGAAAATTCTGGAAAGAAAGTTTGAAGCAGGGCAAACAGTGTTATTATACAATTCAAGGCTTAAACTGTTTCCTGGAAAGTTGAAATCTCGTTGGTCAGGGCCATTTATCATTACAAAAGTTTATCCTCATGGAGCTGTGGAGGTGGAAGACCCGAATTCCAAACATAATTTTAAAGTCAACGGTCAAAGATTGAAGCACTACTATGGGGGTTGTGTTAATCGTGAAAAGACATCGGTCAACCTTGCTGATTAGAACAGAGGAGAAAGTCAGGCTGAAGACTATAAACCAAGCGCTAACTGGGAGGCAACCCAGGATTTTTTATTGTTATTTTCTATTTTTATTTTTATTAATTTACTTTACTGTTAGTTTATTTAGTGGTTAAACTTTTATAGTTTAGGATTTGTTGCATCCCTCGTTCTCTAACAGATATTCAATTTATTGCAGGAAAGGAGGCCAAGCATTTATGATCTTAATAAGATGAATGTCCACTCGTCAAAATCTCAAATTTCTAATCATTTTTGCAAATTTTGGTGTGGAAGGAAACAAGTTATTGGAGGTATGGCATACAAGAAGCATAAAACACCAAAATAAGCAATGTACACTGGCCAAGCGCCTAGGCGCTCCAGACAAGCCAAGATCAAGCGCCTAGGCGCTCCAGACAAGCCAAGATCAAGCGCCTAGGCGCTCCAAGTCAGTAGCAAAAACGCAGCACAAGCGCCCAGGCGCTCATTTTTAAGCCAAACCAAGCGCCTAGGCGCTCCAAGTTATTTTGGCATTCTGCAGTCAACCGCCTAGGCGGTCCAGACAAGTCTATCTCAAGCGCCTAGGCGCTCCAAAAAAATAAAAAAATAAAAAATAAAAGCCCTAATCGGGCTAAACTCTTCCAATCCCAAATCAAACACATTCTTGCTCTTTTACTCCAACTCTAACTCACACAACTCTCAACCCTCATCTAATCTAGCCATAACAACCATTTTTCTCTTCCAAATCCTAATCAAACACTAAATCTCCTACCCAAACTAAGTCACTCAAGCTCCATCTTGTCATCCTTCTTCACCAATTCGGGCATCAACTTACATTCAAGCCACATCTATCTAAAGTTAGGGTTTAAAGCTCAAATTGCTCATCCAACTTTGATTGAAACATCATATTTGGCTATAACCAAGTAAGTACATAAGATTTTATTGCAAATTATTTGGATTCACTTGGATAATAGCTATGATAGTACTTTGAAACTAGTTTCTATCATTGTGTTGGCTCAAGTGGGTGTGGGTACTCTTAATTGTTGCTTGTATTGCCTTGGAGTTATAGTGTGCTTAGTAATTGGCAAATTTGGTGAAAATTAAGTTTGGGGGAGTGCATACCAATAATGTTCAAAATCTGTGCACACCAAGTGTTCGATAATTTGTCACAAAGAGGATTTGGCTATCCTAAGTCAATGAGTATCATTCGGTTTGGCAAGAACATATTACATAAGACTATGGCTACTAAGAGACAAAGAGGAGAGACTTCGGGCACTTCGCAAAAGTTTGACAAAAAGAGATTTACAAGTGTTAAAGCGTCCGAAAGATATTACAATGTACTTTCTAGTAAAGAACTAATTCCCGAGCGTGGATTATTGCCAGTGATAGAAGATGGGGAATTATTACAAATGATTGGGAGTCGAAGATGGGTGAACTTTACAGCCCAACCGGACGCATCGGTTGTTAAAATTGTTAAGGAATTCTACGCCAATGCAAAAGATCATGTTGGTAACATAATTTGGGTTTGCGGAAAATCATTGGAGGTCAGTTTTAGTTTATTAATCAAGAACACGAATGTAGTATTAGCCACCTCTCAATGCAATAATTCCGTATTAATTCAAATCCACAATTTAGATAGAAACAAGTTAAACACCTTAATCAAATAACTCACTATATCTCTATGTGAATTATAATTAAAGAAGGTTTAAGATTAAGTTCTCTATCCGATTATACGAGAGTTGGACCGTATTGGATAGTATGACTAGGGCTCCTATACCTTTGCATATTTCTTCAGGAGAATGCGCATGCGTTCGCAAGGCTTGGCAGAGGCTTGGCTAGGATTTTACCCATTTCTGCTGGTGAGTATTTCTCGTTTGATTTCCCATGTACAGGTTAAGATTGTTGACTGACCGTAGATATTTGTTCTTGTGTTGGCAGTTTTGGGCCTATGATAGGCTCACATGTCTGCCTCCCATTAGCGTGTTAGGTTTAGATACCTATCTACGGGGACAACAATGGCATCACTCCACATTGGCATAGGTTCATGTAGTTGAGGGTTTCACCCATTGTTGCCTACAGTTGGAGTTATTGACAACTGATGTCATTACATCAGTTCCCCATTCTGGGGACCATTTGACATTTAGCTTTGAGGATGAGTTCCCGACTGGTGTCGAGCATGAGATGTCCACCCGTCGGATTCCTCTCTTCGCAGATGGAGGATGAGAGCTCTATTTGGGAGAGCGTGCTATCAGGAGCACTATAGGAGAGATCTGTATACTGATCTATCCTCTTGTCATACATTATTGGCCTGTGTCGTAGTTTCTTGTCAGTGATATCCTGTTGATGGGAGTTGATAGCTTTATTTTGTCAGATGGTCCATTCACTTAAGAGGTACTCTACCACTGGTTGTCCCCTCGTACCATAGGAGCCCAGACTTGCGCCACTCAGTTCATGGGGGATATGGTTCCTGAATCCATGATGATGACGGATTGGATGTCCTGCGTCTGAGAGCCTACTCATTTAACGCAGATTGATAACTTTACCCGACAGTTAGACCTAACACATTTTTTCATCAGGCATTTGGGTAGAGATCCTTTCGAGGAAGATACTTTTAATCCTTCTATCTCAATGGCTGGCCCTTTAGGTGGCTTATATGGTTTTGCTGGTACAGATCCTCCATTGTGTCGGCCTGATATCCCTCTTGATGGAGATCCAGTGACTCAAGAGGAGTTACATCAGATGGATAAGGTAGATGATGTAGACATCAACACCATTGACTTCTTTTGATGTATTTCTCACTATAACTTTTGATAGGCCTCTATTAGATACTAGGTTGTTGTGCCCTATTCTCGTTATATCTTTTGATAGGACTCTGTTAGTTGTTAGGTGGTTGTGCCCCATTTCCCTGTATTTTCCAGTTGTATACAGAGATGATGTATTAGATGATAATGTACTTAGGAATATATATATACTGTTCTCCATTCCCTACATCATATTGCCATCAATTCTTTATCATGAATGTATTATGTTATGCATATGTATTTCTAGAGATGTTCAACATTGACCCCTAGACGATCTTATGATACAACCAACACAGATGTCTTCCTCGTTAGTTAGCCGCATTGATCACACCCCACCAGTATTGGTAGCCTTGTGTTTGAGATCATGGTATGATGGTTTGTCACCTCCAAATTGGGTGACTGTAGATCAGCTATTGTGACACTCCATGGCCCTCTTGATGTTCCAGGTTCCTGTGGGTTTTGTAGAGCGCATGCTGGAACACTGGGTACCAGAGAGGCAGGTGTTCCGGTTTGAGACCCAAGAGTTGACTCTCACTTTAGAAGAGTATGAGAATTTAACAACTTTGCCACTGGACAAGCTTTGAGCTCAGATGGCTATCAGAGATATGAGCCGACAGTTTATGACCCTCATCGGGTTGAGGCATAGAGTAGCACAGGATGAGATCACCTCTAGGCATGTAGTGTCCCTGCGTTTTTTGATAGAAGGATTTTGCTCCTATAACAATTACGTACAACACTCCGAGGATTTCACCATATCGGATGATGATTGGCTTGTTGCTAGAGTAGATATACTCATGATGTGTATAATGACTTATCTTTATATGCCACTATATATGGATCATTTAGACATCGATGTAGTCATGGCAGTGTGGGCTCTCCAGGAGGGACATACCATTGTACCAATTATTGTGGTAGAGACATTGAGGTCAGCCACATATTGCCACACCCATCCTGCAAGGGTATTCATAGGTAGCTTGGTCTTGCTGTATGTGTGGTTCATGTCACAGCTGATGTAAGACTCCAACTTTTATGAATAAAGATGATTTTTTTCTATAAATATCATTTTTTGAATTTTATGGTGTTGATTTAATATAATGTTATAGTTGTGGGTAATATTTACAAATTTTGCAAAGTATGCAAGTTGTTATAAAATATTCAATTGGTTGAAGAATATTCATTTTAAACAAGGAATATTTGTACGAAGGCACAATAATTGGTGGACCACACAACAGAATTATTGTCAGAGTTAGAAAATGACAGAAATATCTTTATATGAAAATAACAGTGAAAGTTTTACCATTAACTATTGAAATACCCAGAAGTAAAAGTACACGATATTGATTATTGATGCTTACGTAAAAAGTCACTCTGTTATACTCAATTATTGCTGCAGTAATTGCTCCATCATATCTCTTATATTTTTGATTCAATTATTGTCACAGTATAATCTGCATAATATTTTATATTATTAAATCAATAATTGAGATGATAAAATTATTCATATTATTATTTGCAATATTGACAATGTCTAGAAGTTCTATCAAGGAGAGGTTAGGTCATCTAATTGCGCGCCAATATGGAGAAATCCTTATCAGAATGCCCCCTATTTCCTGGGAACGACCTGATTTTTAATATTACGAGTTATAATAATGATGAATAAATTGAAGGGATTTATGAAGTATTTGTGTAAATTTTACTTATTATATAGACCTCCATTTATCCTTTTTTCAAAATAATCGGTAAGTATATTTTTATATAATAAAAGTGGGGCCACATGTGGAGCCCACATGTTAGAAGAGAAATGGGGGGGGGGGGGAGTATTCACGGGTGTTACTGTTTTTGTTATATATATAATTATAAGTTTTGTTAAATATATATATATATATATATATATTATATTTTAAAATATGATGATTCAGGGGATGAATCATTGAAATTTTTGGAATGATAATTGGGGGAGGGGGGAAGGTTACCCGGGAGGAAGGTTATTATTATTATTATTATTATATTTATATTATAATAAGTTTTTTATATGAAAAATAGAATATATTATATTTTATTGAATATTATATTATTAATTTGAAAAAAAGAAGAGCGTCTGAAACCCGTGATACTGCAAATTATTCGTCTGAAATTGCTGTGCGTCCGTGATTTCTAAATTCAAATAGTATCCTTTCCATTCTCCTATATAGGATGCTTAGTTAGAATTGAAAATCACACCAGAATCAAAGAATTCTTCTTCTATAATATTGAATGTATTTCTTTCGAGTTTTAGAAAGCTTTGAGCGTAGAAAATAGTTCAAGTTTTCTTCAAAAATATCCCCGCTATACCAGTTGGAATATTCTCTTTTTTAATGTAAGGGATGTTATTTTTGTTCAATATTCGTACGAAATAATATTTTCTTCCATACTCTGTAGTATGCAAGTAATATTATTTCGTTTTGGATTTCGATTCTATACTGATTTTGTTAAAGTTTTGGCTTCTATACTCTATGAAATTAGTAGAATATCCCTGAAATTTGTATTTCATCCAGTATCTTTTCATGGAAATATTATTTTGAACATTCTGGATAAGTTTTAACTTTTTCATGCTAGAGTACTATTCACAGGGTACTATTCCCAAATTACTATTCATGGGATACTATTCACTCGGGTACTATTCACCCCGGGGAACTATTCATGACAAAAATTAATTTATTTTCGGTCCAAATCATTTTTGATACAATATTATTCTTGAATTTTACTCCACAAAGCAGTATCATGTTCACAATTTGGGCATTATTGATTTCTGGATAAATTAAATTATAAATCTTTAAAAATTTATCCTTTACTTTTATTTAATTGAATTCTTATATCATTGTCATTATCCTCATGCTTATATTATTATGAAAGTCATCTTTGGCCCGTAGAGCATAGATGGACTTGATATGATTATGACCAGAGATTATTCGGTATAATCATGACCATAATGTTACAAAAGTTGTGGTAAAGTCCTCATTGACCCGTAGTGCATTAATTGATAGTTGTTAGCATGATTATGACCATTGATTAATACACGAATATCCTTGGCCCGTAGTGCATGGATAATTCATGGTCGTGATACTAATGAATATCCCTTGCCATAGTGCAGGGGTGATTTGATGATGTGAATAATTTATTAAGCTGAGTAGCAGCGATAAAAGTGATAAAAAAACCTTTTAAATTATAGAAGATAGTAGATATCACGCTCTACTTGAATCTTCTAATGGATTGCTTATTTCGTTGTAGTTAAACTTGATGTTTGTTATATTTTTTTAGTTTAACACTATTAAAGGCTAACGATAAATTATTCTGCATTATCTTAGTCATAATATTTCTTACTAGGCTAGTTGAGCTCACCCTTTTGCTTTCATTGTTTTCTTCGGGAAATAAGAACGTAGCCGGGAGTAGTCGGGGAACGGAGTGATGATCCAGATGTTTGCATTAGTAGTCCTCACTATTCTATGAAATAGTGTGATAATAAATGTATTGAGGACTCCATTTGAGTTTGAATACTGTCTAAAAGACAATATTCGTATTAAAACTCTCAGTTTATGTTCTGTCGTATTTTACACGACAATTGTATTATTAAGTTATATTTCAATTTTGTACCATGTATTTGGCAAATTAAGATGGGTGATGTATACCTATTTTGGTGGCGTCACAGTTGGTATCAAAGCTTAGGGATATGATCCATGGCTGAGATGTGAGACTAGAACTAGGAGGAGAGAGGCGGGTAATTCTTTTGCTAGTATGACTTAGCTAATTTTATTTGTTATTTGATTGGTTGGAAAGAATATAGGGATAATATGTTGCATGTCAATTAATCCTTGTTTTGTGGCAGTATTTGAAAATGACATCTGAGAATAATGAGAATAGCAATGGAGCATATGAGACCGTCGAATCACCGACGATTAATTACCAGGATAATGTGCATCAGGAAGGCAACAATCCTCATGCAAACAATAATACCGACCAAATGATAAATGATGGAATGTTCAGAGGCTTTCTGCAATTCATGTAACATCAGGTGGAAGCACTGACAACTCACAGATGGTCACCGCTAAGCAATTCAAGGAGCTGGGACCATCAGAGTTTTGGGGAAAGTCAGAACCACTTGAGGCGGAGACGTGGATAAAGCAGATCACCAAGATATTCGAAGTCTTGGGATGCTACAAGGAGCAAAAGGTTCCCTTTGCCACCTTCATGTTGTGAGGAGAGGCAGATTATTTGTGAGAATCTGTAAAGCGTACTAAACCTGCCGCACTGAAGATGTGACACCCCCAAATCTAGGTACTTCATTCCCACATGATTTGGTGTTCACTTAATCAAACATTCATATCTAACTACCCAATCATAGTAAAATTGAATAATAAAACCTCCCCATTAAAGGGTTACATTAATAAAATCTCCCAGGTTGTCTAACCTTTAAATACAATCATTCAAATGCAAATAAATAAATAAATGTCATTACAATCCTTAAAATAAAATCTGATAATAAAATATCAACATGTTACAAGTCTTCGATACTTGTTCATCTTTCCTTTTTCCCTTACTGGTGCTAGGTACATCAACCTTCTCATCTTTAACTGTAATTGTTATATAAGCAAGAGTGAGCAAACAAAGCTCACTTGAAACAACAATGAATAAAAATCTTACAACAACTTCCAAATAAGAGGCTCAATAGAAACGAACAATATGGTCTATCAACATTCAGAAATATATAACTGAGGGTCGTAAGACCACGAACTATGTCCACAGTTGCGAGTAATCTTTCAACTCAAACTTTAACAGTCATAAGACTATATGGACTCCTCGTACTTAGGGGGATTAGCCCTTCGTACAATGTATTGTGCACAAACATTTCAACGTTAAGCGTAAACCCCTAATAATAGGGGTGTTTATCTCAGTATTTAGAGTACATTAAGTCCGCACCAAAGTAAGTTTGGGTTGGATAAGTTTCAAGGTAATTTAGAGTTTACGAACATCAACTAAGGATTAGTTGAATAAAACTGTAATAACATTATGCTATAGAATAATTCATAAGTGAATCAACATTGTGTACTAAGGTCGTGCTTTAGGAATAATCTAAGAGCATAAGTATTGAATAATGTAACATACCTTGCTTGAACAATTTTAAGTTAAGGTTAAAACCTTATTTAGAGTTGAATCTTCAGCATGCATAACAAATAATAATTTGAATGATAAAACTTATTCAACATTAGTGTGTTAGAATGTAGAAATTTGCATGGTAATTAACAAGTTAAAGATTGGCTCAAAATCAAGAGATAAGGTTTAGGAGCTTGGACGATATAATTAGGGTTAAGAAACTTGCACAAGAAAGCTTAGAGTTAGGAAAACTTGCTCAAAGATAGTTTAGATACTTGCACAATTATAAAAGTAGAGTTAGAGAATTTGCCTCGTGCGTAGGTTAAACAATCACTACTCACGTTTACCACAAGTCCTACAAATACCATACATATTGACAATACACATTAGTTACACTAACATTACCTTCATGAGTTGCTTTCTTACTTTTAGTATAGCTACTAACTAAGTTTAAGTTTAAACAACAACACATCTTTTTATGAACATTACTTTTTAGCTTTATTACAACTACTTAAATGATCATGTCATTGCACCACATACACATTAAAAACTTGTTACAACATTCTATTACATGTCCAACATGTTATCATTAAGTTATACTAACACACAAAGGATTGCACTTGCATTCGCGCATCCTGACGCCCTTCGATTGGCTCTAAATACACAATATTCCTAAAGATGACCATTTTGACCCTTCATAACGATTTCAAATTAAATACCTTAAAGCATAAACGTTATAGGTTTATTCGTCCTCGTTCCGAATCATCTTGAATAACCTCAATCGGAGTTCGTATGGAAATGTTATGGCCATTTTACTACAAGAGGTTAGAACTGTCCGACCCAGGCTATAATTCCAGCGCTGGGGCACGAGACAGTAGCGCTGGGGGCGAAATTCAGTGCTGGGGCATGAATTTCAGCGCTAGGGGCGCGAACTTCAGCACTGGAGCGCGAAGTTCTGGCCTATTTTTGGCGCTGAGGCGCAAATTTTAGTGCTGGGACGCGAAATTTGGCGCCGGGGCTCCGAATTACAGAACACTCAAAACTAGAAACAAAACCAAGCTACTGTGTCTTAATTTCTGACACCAATTAACATGTGTAATCCATGTAAAGCACACATAAATATTACCAAGCATATATGTACCAATTTAAACAACTAAACAAAAATTTTAGAAAACTTAAATACTTGAAAGCCAATTTTTTTTTAAAACTAAATTCCTTTATTGACGTTGTTTGACAATGTTTAACACTGTAATTCCTATCATACATCAAATTGATTCCTTTCAACTACATTCTCTGTAATTCTTAACAAGCTAATTTGTGACGCCCCCAAATCCGGGTCTCTTCCAACCCGACAAATGGTGCTACACGGTACTACCATTCATTCACACATTTCCTCAAATAGTCACAAGAGGACTAATATAACTCCATATATATCAAAATAATATTACATTACCCAGGTTCTTTGTAACCCTTTCATTTGTTCTTGTCATAATATCAATATATTACAGACATTCTTCCTATACTATTACATAAGTATGCTACGGGTTCGTCTTCGCCTTGCCTTTATCCTTGCCGGATCCTTCAGTCCGCTCGATCTTAGCTGTGTTCATATGGTTCAAGCAAGAGTGAGCATGGCTAGCTCAGCAAGTACTATAATTCTAATAAACAACATGCTTGAAACATAGAACTAATATATCTCCAGTAACTGAACAATAGTTACGAAGTACTATTGGTGATTTAAAATAGCACTTCATTTCCTTCAAAACATTTTTCTATCAATATTCAGTAGAATAACAATTATGGCTCAATATTATGAGCATACATAAGTTCTTTTGAAAAGGACATCCCGGCACTAAGTCCGTAAGTCCGGCATAGCTTACGAGCACTTCTGAGTGATCAGCTCATAGTACTCTATGTTGATCAACACTACATTCTTTAAACGTGTATACGTTTAATTGTGGCAACCTCACGTGCCTGTCGTTAAACGACAAAAACATTTGAACATGCGTGGTCTTCGATTGAAAACCATACCAATATAACTCGGTAATTTACAAATCATGCTTGACAGAATCATAATATAAGTCTAGCCGGAAGAATTGGCTTAAGACTTCATCATTCTAGATTTCATGTGAAAGAGAACATGAATTACAAAGCTTGTCCAGACTGAACTGGAACAAGGGTTAGAATACTTGCCTTTGGTATCTGCTTACTGGTTAATACACGTACACTTTAAGTCTTTATGATTCTACAATTCATAATCATACAACGTACCACATTAGTTCATAATTAACCAGGTATGTTTCCTATTATATCTTACCCTTCATTTCAATGTAATTCTAACTTAGTTTCGTTATTAAGGGTTTCGGCTTTCATTACATCATTCATATCCCGCTCATCTTTGATTGATTATAAACATGCATTAGTTTATTACAAGCACCTTACAATGTCTTAGTTATGTTGTGATTACATCACAATTCATTACTATTAATCCCTCCTTCATTCTACACTTGGAACCCTTCTTCTCTATCTTCTTCCTTGCACTGGCGCCGCGACGCCACTAATTGGTCTGTGACTCGCGCTGCGGCGCAAGTTAGCAGTGTGTCATCATCCGGCCTCGCGCTGCGGCGCGGCCAAGAAGGCTTAGAGTCGCGCCGCGGCGCGGACTCTGGTCCTCATAAAATTTTGCAGTTTTTGAAAATTTTGCTAACTTCCCGGACGCATAACTTTTTCGTTTTAACTCCGAATTGGTCCGTTCAAAAGCCTACGGTTCACAAATTTCATAATCTATGTGTTCATGCAAGAATTTTATCTATTTGACTTCATTTACTAAAATTTGACCTATTAGTCCATTTTAACGAAAACAATAAACGTTCGTGAACGTTCAACGCTCATTTCTTCGTTCATAGTCGGAATCCGGTCATTTTCGAGTCCGCAACTCTATAATGACTACAATGACTTGTCCCCATCAAAAACCAACGTTTTCGACTTCCAACTCAAAATATGACTTCTATTCCGAGACTTTCACGAATTCGACGTTAATCGTCTAATCGTGCGAAGTTCGTCAAATCAACCATACTAAGCGTTCTAAGTGGATTTTAACCAACATATCATCATTTCAAGTTATTTATTACACCAACTTATAATCAAAGTAGGTTTTGACTTATTTCCATAAGTCATTGACTTTCTCAACTTATGAACTAGAAATCTTCATACTTATGACTTACCAATAATTTAAGTCCTTCAATCAATGTTCTTATGTTATAAACAACATACTAACATCATATGACAAGTCCTTCATGATCTTAACAACTTATTAGAGTTCAAGTTGCTTATTCAACTTATTCGGCTTAAGTTCATTCCTTATAACTTATTACATGTTATCCTCAAGCAATCCCCCTTCTCTATCAATCCTATCATAGAAAAGATATAGATAAAAGAAAATGAGTCTTACCCTTGAAGACTTCTATTTACTTTGGAAACTATCAAAGGTTGAAGTGGCTTATAAGTGCTTTAAGTGACTTATTCTCTCTACCAAATAAGTAGCTTATATGCTTGAGAGGAAAGTGTTGGATGATAACAAAACAACCAACAAAAATGAAATGAACTTGGTATTTATAGGACACCAAAGCTTGGGGCAAAATGGACAATAAACAATCCCACCTCCTCATTCCACCTCCTTACTATTCATAACTTAACCTTCAAGTCTTCTTGCTAGTCACTTCTTTTATTTGCTCACCACAACACTTGGTCATCACACTTAATCCTTGCCCATCAAGACTACCCACTTCCTCACTTGGTTTGACCCATGGGTCAAGGCTTTACCTTGGGCTTGGTTAATTAATCCAACTACTTTCCTATTGGGCTTGAGTTACAATAGATTGGACTTGTGGTAATCATACACTTGGGCTTCTATCAATAAACTAGAAATCCCTCAAGTCCATTATCTTAAATTCAATAACTTAACATACATATCCTACGTATAATTCTCGTATGCTATCTCGTATATTAATTCGAAATATACGATATCTCGTTCTTCGTACATAATAATACAATACGTCGTATTATACCTCCATTCCTTACTCCATATAATGTTTACACATTATACGATTACAACTTCATTCTTTTAACGCTTAATAATCTAACTATCTCAAATTAGGTACGCATGCGAAATATTTCATTTTCCATACTTAGATTATTATTACATAATCGATATCATCTCGATATTATAACATTACGTATTTCTCGGAAGTTCAAAAATAATTCCCGAGCAGAAATTGATGAATAGTGTTTTTCAGAAAAATTTCTAAGAAAACTTTTATTTTCGTTTTAGAAATTCAACCACTTTAATTCTCTCACGTAGTTAAAATACTACTACTTTACGACGTTTCTAGGTTATAGAACGACATCCATCTTCTCAACACACAATAATAATAAATAATATTATTTTATTCATTATTAAAAGAAATTACAAAATGTTCAATTTTCTGGGGCGTTACATAATTAACATAATCACATTTAAATTTCACCATTAGTTCACAATCATATATATATATATATATATATATATATATATATATATATATATTCATACATATATTCACTGTAAAAACAAAATTATCTTCTTGCAGAATTAATTTAGCATTCAATCGTATCTATATGTTAAGCATACAATCATATATATACATGCTAATAAATTCATCTTTGCAGTACGGCCAAAGATATTCATTAATAATTCATCTTTGCACTACAGGCCAAAAACATACAACTGTATTTTAGAAGAGTCAAGTGGAGCATGATATCTACTATCTTTTACGAATTAAAAGTGTATAATCAATATTTTATTGCTGAGACTCAGCTAAATAAATAATCCACATCATCGAATCATCCATGCACTACGGCCAAGGATATTCATGTAATCATCAAGGGTCATGATTATACCGAATAATCCCTTATTATAATCATACCAATAACTGTCCATCAATGCACTACGGGCCAATGAGGACTTTTACCACATCATCTATAACATTACGGGTCATGATTATACCGAATGATCCCTGGTCATAATCATACCAATAAACAGTTCATCTATGCACATAAGCCAAAGATACTTATCAATTAATAGTTCATCTTTACACGTAAGCCAAAGATATACAACTTTAAAACCAATAATCAACAGTCTATCTTTGCACGTAAGCCAAAGATATACAACTGTAAAACCAATAATGAATAGTCCATCTTTGCACGTAAGCCAAAGATGACTTTCATCATAATATAAGCATGAGGATGATGACAATGATATAAGCATTAATAAAATAAAATCAAAGAAATATATTAGAGACTTTAAATTTATCCAGAGTTTAAAAATATCCAAATTGTCAACATGATACTACCTTGTAGAGTAAAATTCAAAAATAATATTCTTGTACCAAAAATAATTTGGACAGATAAGAAATATATTTTTCGGGTAAATAGTACCCCGCAATAGTACCCTATGAATAATACTTCAGGAATAGTATCTCGTGAATAGTACCCCGACATGAAAAGTACCCCAAATACCCGAGTGAATAATATTCAGGTGAATAGTAATTTGGGTAAATAGTAACCTGTGAATAGTAACTCGTGAATAGTACTCCGACATAAAAAGTGCCCAGAATACCTGAGGGAATAATACTAGAGTGAATAGTAACTGGGTGAATAGTAACCCGTAAATAGTAACTCGTAAAAAAAATACCAAAGAAAATGATATTCCATGACGAGTACAAAAGAAATGATATCTCATACGAGTATAATAAATTATACGAAACTACAAATGGATTTTCACCCGCCATTCGATAATCCACGTAGATAGATCATTTCCATAATTTAATAAGGAATGAATACAAAGGATCATTCACCATGCATCCAGTATTCCACATAGACAAGTTATTCCAACAGAATAATAAAGAATGGAATAACAGAAGAATTCACCATGCATTCGATAGACCGCACAGACAGGTTATTCCCAATAGAATAATAAAGAATGGAACCAGGTCATACATAATCCGCACAGATAGGATATTCCAACAGAATGATAAAGAATGGAACCAGGTCATACGTAATCCATATAGACAGGATATTCCAACAGAATAATAAAGAATGGAATAACAACAGAATTCACCAGGCATGCGATAGACCGCACATACAGGTTATTCCAACACAATAATAAAGAATGGAATAACAGAAGAATTTCACCATGTATGTGGTACTTCGCATAGACAGGTTATTCCTAACATAATAATAAAAAATGGAATAACAACCCTTATGAGTATTGAAAGAAAATAACTCTCTTCATGAATATGAAAGAATAATACCCCTTACTATAATAATAATATCCATTACCTGAGAAGAAGACTGGATACTGGAATAGTGAGGTAGCAGACTTCTCTTCTTATTTTTCTCTATAATTTTTCTCTATAATAATTTCTCTATAGCTTTAGTGAATTGGTGAAAAATAATGAATGAATGAGCTTCTATTTATAGGAAAATATAGTTTCAATAATTTCACATTTTGGGGCTCGAAATATTACAATAGTAATACCTTCCTCTTTTCCTTCATTTTTAATTTAGTCATGCAAGTATTATCAAACTTGCACCATTTCCCCTAATAGTAAATCATGTGAATCAATAGTAAATTATGTGAATCAATAGTTCTAGACTTGTGAAAATACAAATTACAGTATAGTACCTCCATCTATACCTCCATTTTTAACTTAGTCATGCAAGTATTATCAATCTTGCACCAACTCCCCTAATAGTAAATCATGTGAATCAATAATACACACATGTGAACACATAGTTATAAGCATATAAATTAATAGCAATTAATTGCTCATTTATCCAATAAATTACCCGATTGGTCAATATAACCTCCAGACATCAATTATTATCGAAATAAATATCAATTTCCACTAACACTAATAATTCCCACACAATGGAACTATCAATTTTATCTTTAATCAACACGAACTTATTCATCATTAATATTATAACTCACAATATTTAACAACCAGGTCGTTCCCAGGAAAGATGGGGTTTTTTGATAAGTATTTCTCCCTATTGGCGCACAATTAGATGACCAAACCTCTCATTGACAGAACTTCTAGACATTGTCAATATTACAAATAATAATATGAATAACTTTGTCATCTCAATTATTGATTTAATAATATAAAATATTATGGAGATGATACCGTGACAATGATTGAATCAATAATATGAGAGATATGATGCAACAATTACTGTATCAATAATTGAGTGACTTCTTACGTAGGCATCAATAATCAATATCGTGTGCTACTATGCAACCACGTGTATTACTTTACTTTTACCACCGATTATTTTATGACAACTTACTTACTTTGAAAAATTTTCACATATCACCCTTAACTTTAACCTTTTATCAATTTAACCATTTACCAAAAAGAATAATTATAAGAAAATTGAATACTTTATTTCATAAAATTCGGGGTCTCATAATCTCCCCTCCTTAGAAATTTTACCCTCAAAATTTACGTACGTACCTGGTATTCGAATAGATGAGAATACCTTGCTTTCTTTTCGGATTGTACCTTCCTAGTTATTTCCTCTGTATCATGATGTTTCCATTGCACATCTCCTGTATTTCAGATATCATTCTAGAATATATCTTCAAAATAAAGGTTAATTGACATATCACAATTTGTCAACTTATCAAGCAAATAATTTCATCTTAAGTAACTCACACACTAGCGAAGTATATTACTCGTCTCTCTTCTCCTAGTTCTAGACTCATATCTCCGCCAGCGACCATATCCCTAAGCTCTAATACCATTTGGAACGCACCCAAAATAGGTCCACACGATCCATTATGAGTCGCCGGATATCACACTATAAAAATCATTTACAAACATCATTTATACAACTGTTGAAATGTCGTGCAGAATACGACCACAGTTAAATTGTGAGTTTTTAATATAAATGTATGTAACTCTCACGGTGCCTCGACCACAACCTTACAATCGTACTTTACATAAAATTACAGTCAATAACTATTTTAGAAATTAAAATCTTTGGGAAATACTTAAGGAAACCTTCGTATATGGGAGGCAATGCGTCTAGGTTATGATAGATATCATATGTCCACAAAATTATCCTTGGTTGACCCAATAGTCCCCAAAGAAAAACAAGAAGATTGATATCATCTTCTTTCCACTGGTGAGTCTTCTCTTGACATATAATTATCTCCATTTTCTCCAATTGAGAATTATATTTCAAACAAACTCCAAGATCATATAGGTAGTGCTCGTAGACATATTCAACAAGTGGATGTGTACAACCCTGTCTTATGATAACACGAGGTTGTATGTCATTAGACATCTTGTATGATAGTGGCAAAACACCCTTCCAAAGTTGTGTTCATCTCACCCTATTCGGTTCACCAAAATTAAATATCAAATGAAGTATACAATACGACACAATTATCTAATGTTATCAATAAAATTATTTCCATACTATTTAGGGAGAACCTCAACAGCTATAGCCTACCGTTCTATTCTCCTGTTACCCTCGCTCGACCCACCTACACTCTTATTACCTGAAATGAATTGTGAAGTAAAAGGGTGAGCACAACTAGCTCAGTAAAGAATATCATGACTAAAGATAATTAAATTATCATTAGCCTTCATCAGTAATAAATTAGAGATTTATAACATATGGTAGATGATAAAATTTTTCAACCATAGTTGCAGCGGAACGGGCAATCCATTAGAAAAGTTAAATAGACCATCAGATCTATTATCTTCTCCATGTTAAAAGCCCACCAATAATGTTTTATCTCTGTAACATCAATCAACAATTCTTGTCCATAATCATACTAATAAATTCATCTTTGAACTACGGCCAAAGATATTCATTAACAATTCATCTTTGCACTACAGGCCAAAGACATACAACTGTATTTTAGAAGAGTCAAGTGGAGCATGATATCTACTATCTTTTATGAATTAAAAGTGTATAATCAATATTTTATCGCTGAGACTCAACTTAATAAATAATCCACATCATCGAATCGTCCCTACACTACGGCCAAGGATATTCATGTAATCATCAATGGTCATGATTATACCGAATAATCCCTGATTATATATAATCATACCAATAACTATCCATCAATGCACTACGGGCCAATGAAGACTTTTACCACATCATCTATAACATTACGGGTCATGATTATACCGAATGATCCCTAGTCATAATCATACCAATAAACAGTTCATCTATGCACATAAACCAAAGATACTCATCTATCAATAGTTCATCTTGTACGTAAGCCAAAGATATAAAACTGTAAAACCAATAATCAACAGTCCATCTTTGCACGTAAGCCAAAGATATACAACTGTAAAACTAATAATCAACAGTCCATCTTTGCACGTAAGCCATAGATGACTTTCATCATAATATAAGCATGAGGATGATGACAATGATATAAGCATTAATCAACTGAAATCAAAGATAAATATTAAAGACTTTAAATTTATCTAGAGTTTAAAAATATACTAATTGTCAACATGATACTACCTTGTGGAGTAAAATTCAAGAATAATATTCATGTACCAAAAATAATTTGGACAGAAAAAAAAATATTTTTTGGGTAAATAGTACCCTGCAATAGTATCTTATGAATAGTACTTTGGGAATAGTACCTCGGGATGAAAAGTACCCCAAATACCTGAGTGAATAATATTCGGGTGAATAGTAATTTGGGTTAATAGTAACCCATGAATAGTAACTCGTGAATAGTACTCTGGCATGAAAAGTACCCCAAATAACTGAGGGAATAATACTAGATTGAATAGTAATGAGGTGAATAGTAACTCGTGAAAGGTAACTGGTGAAACAAATACCAAAGAAAATGATATTTCGTGATGAGTACAAAAGAAATGATATCTCATACGAGTATAATAGATTATACGAAACTGCAAATAGATTTTCTCCCGTCATGCGGTAATCCACGTAGACAGATCATTTCCATAATTTAATATGGAATGAATACAAAGGATCATTCACCATGTGCGGTAATCCACATAGACAGGTTATTCTAACAAAATAATAAAGAATGGAATAACAGAAGAATTCACCATGCATACGATAGACCGTACAGACAAGTTATTCCCAACAGAATAATAAAGAATGGAACCAGGTCATGCGTAATCCGCACATACAGTATATTCTAACAGAATAATAAAGAATGGAACCAGGTAATGCGTAATCTGCACAAACAGGATATTCCAAAAAAATAATAAAGAATGGAATAACAACAGAATTCACCAGGCATACGATAGACCGCACAGACAGGTTATTCCAATAGAATAATAAAGTATGGAATAACAGAATAATTTCACCATGTATGCGGTACTTCGCATAGACAGGTTATTCCAACATAATAAAGAATGAAATAACAACCCTTACGAGTATTGAAAGAAAATAACTCTCTTCATGAATACGAAAGAATAATACCCCCTTACTATAATAATAACCCCTTACCTCAGAAGAAGACTGGATACTGGAATAGTGAGGTGGTAGACTTTTCTTCTTCTTTCGCTCTATAATTTCTCTCTATAATAATTGCTCTATAGCTTTAGTGAATTGGTGAAAAATAATGAAGGAATGAACTTCTATTTATAGGAAAATATAGTTTCGATAATTGCATGTTTTGGGACTCAAAATATTATAATAAAATATCTTCCTCTTTTCCTTCATTTTTAATTTAGTCTTGCAAGTATTATCAAACTTGCACCATCTTCCCTAATAGTAAATCATGTGAATCAATAGTTCTGGACATGTGAAAATATGAATTACAATATAGTACATCCATCTATACCTTTATTTTTAACTTAGTCGTGCAAGTATTATCAATCTTGCACCAACTCCCTGAATAGTAAATCGTGTGAATCAATAGTATACACATGTGAACACATAGTTATAAGCATGTGAATTAATAGCAATTAATTGCTCATTTATCCAGTGAATTACCCGATAGGTTAATATAACATCTAGAAATTAATTATTATCGAAATAAATATCGATTTTCACTAACTACTAATAATTTCCACACAACTATCAATTTCATCTTTAATCAACACAAAATTATTAATCATTAATATTGTAACTCACAATATTTAACAACCAGGTCGTTCCCAAGAAAGAGGGGGCTTTCCGATAAGGATTTATCCCTATTGGCGCGCAATTAGATGACCAATCCTCTCCTTGACAGAACTTCTAGACATTGTCAATATTACAAATATAATATGAATAACTTTGTCATCTCAATTATTGATTTAATAATATAAAATATTATGCAGATGATACTGTGATAATAATTGAATCAATAATATAAGAGATATGATTTAACAATTACTGTAGCAATAATTGAGTATAACTGAGTGACTTCTTACGTAAGCATCAATAATTAATATTGTGTGCTACTATGCAACCACGTGTATTACAGTATTTTTACCACCGATTATTTTATGACAACTTACTTTGAAATTTTTTCACATATCACCCTTAACTTTATTCTTTTATCAATTTAACCATTTACTCAATAGAATAATTATAAGAAAATTGAATACGTTCATTTCATAAAATTCGGGGTCTCACACCGTACGTGAAGAAAATGTTCTTCTTAGGTTGAGTGCAGTTTGGGGCGATGTGACCCTCCTGGCCACAATTGAAGCATACTCGTTTCCCCCATCAAGCACACACCCTTGTAAAACTTCCCACATATAGCACATGCTTCAAACTTCTTCTTTTGTTGGTTTCCTTACGGATTTCCAGCTCTCACATTTTCATTTCACTTCCTCTTCAAATTGTTGTTGCCATTCCCACCATTACCACCACCACCATTCATTGATTCACCTTCACTCTTCTTCTTCATCTGCTCTTGGTTGGGTTTTGTTACAAGCCTCTCCTCCACTCTCAGTGAGAATTTCCTTCTCCATCACTGCTCTAAATGTCTTTAGTTGGAATAGGGAGACCCTACTGTATAACCAGGGCTTTAGTCCTTGTTCAAATCACTTCGCCTTTCATTCGTATGTGCTGACTTGATATGGCGCGAACCTCACCAACTCATTGAATTTTGCGGCATTCTCAGACACCGACATCGTTCCCTGCTTCAGCTCCAAAAATTGCACCTCTAGCTAACTCTTCAAACTTTCTAGGAAATAAGTCTCAAAAAACATTTCATTGAACCTTTCCCAAGTCATAATCCCTTGACCTCCTCGAATTTTATTGGCCTGCCACCAATAACTAGCATTTGCCTTCAACATGAATGTTGCAAAAGTAGTCATCTGGTTATCCTCTACCCTAGTAACATCGAAACTTTCTCTATTTACATGATTTAGGTTTGTTCTTCAATTGGATTCATGGACCCGCAGAATTTTGTTGGTCCAACAGCCTTGAAATCCTTAAAAGTTGTACCCTGATTCTGAGGTTGATTCTGCAAAGCACCCGTCAGTAACGTCACTAGCTGCTGAACTGGGTTACCTTCCTCATTGTTGTTGTTTGTTTCCTCAGTAGCACTTTGTCGGGGTGGTTGACGTCTTGGAGGCATTTTTTGTTAAAAATACAATCATTAGACTATTACTCCATTTCTTTAAATTTTATCACGTAACACATAACACTTTGAATAAAATAATAACTTTTATTCATTCATAATCTTTTAAAAAAACATCAAAACAATTGCATCACTGCTCTTTACATTACTCTCCTGAACTATAACAGTTGCAGGATTACTTCATCGTCATCTATCCCATTGGTTGTATCATACCCGAGATTTATATTTCATTTATTTTCTAATCACATATCAATTACATTCCCTACAATGTCCTACTAAGATGTTGCATAGCCTTATGATGCTTTTCCTCCATAATTCAAAACATTGTTCGACAATCTAATATGTATGATGGTAGCATCTCGAACTAGACTAGATAACCCATGACCCGATCTTGAGCTCGATTAATCACGATGTTGAATACGTTATTCATTTCTTCCATCTTCATCCTCTTTGCTTGTACGTCCCTCTCCACTGTTCCGGCTCGTTGGTAAGCTTCATTGTACGCATCTTCAGCTCTTTCCCTCTTAGTAGATTCCACCTTTAGCTTATTCTTCAATTCTGCAATCGTTGTTATCATACGCTCATTCTCTGCTTTCAGTGTGAACCATCTTCTCTTCAACGTTGTTCATCCGTTCTTCTCAATCCTGGATCTCGTCATCCTTCTGTGCCATCGAGGGCTGTTGTTCAGCTACTATTTCTTGCAACTCCTCGACGGTATCTTGAAGTTCCATATTAAGGTCATACACCTCGTCGTATATACGGGCAGCTATCGAGTTAAGTGGAAGCTCTTCCTCCTCGCCCTCCTCATCCGACTATGGCAGCTCTGCGTAGTCCTCCTCATCCGTCTCTATCTCATCATCCTCATCAGGTACTCTCTCCTGCTTAATTATTATAACCGACGAAACTAATTCCTGTGGCAGTAGTTGTTCCCAAATCACCTGAATATCTCGAGACTCCTCCTCTCTAGCCTGACTGGATCCTCCTACATTACTCATCCTGTCAACCAAATTTTAAGTTTTAATCACTAATCACTACTACTCGACACTCACAAGCACATAAGTTATAATCATATAAGCACATAAGTGTTTTATTACTTCTTCCTTAAAACTCGATAAGAGTTTATCACCACTATCTTTTCAAAGGTTACTTCTTAAGGCTTTTCCCCACCTAAGGTCCATAACCTAAAGCTTTGATACCAACTTGTGACACTCCCAAATCTAGGTACTTCATTCCCAAAGGATTTGGTGTTCACTTAATCAAACATTCATATCTAACTACCCAATTATAGTAAAATTGAATAATAAAACATCCCCATTAAATGGTTACATTAATAAAATAAATATCAAATGTGGAAAATAAATAAATTTCATTAAAATCCTTAAAATAAAATCTAATAATAAAATATCAACATGTTACAAGTCTTCAATACTTGTTCATCTTTCCTTTTCCCTACTGGTGCTAGGTACATCAACCTTCTCATCTTTAATTGTAATAGTTATATAAGCAAGAGTGAGCAAACAAAGCTCACTTGAAACAACAATGAATGAAAATCTTACAACAACGGCCAAATAAGAGGCTCAATAGAAATGAACAATATGGTCTATCAACATTCTAAAATATATAACTGAGGGTCCTAAGACCACGAACTATGTCCACAGTTGCAAGTAATCTTTCAACTCCAACTTGATCAGTTATAAGACTATAAGGACTCCTCGTGCTTAGGGGGATCAGCCCTTAGTACAATGTATTGTGCACAAACATTTCAACGCTAAGCGTAAACCCCTAATAATAGGGTTGTTCATCTCGGTATTTAGATTACAAGTCCGCACCAAAGTAAGTTTAGGTTGGATAAGTTTCAAGGTAATTCAGAGTTTACGAACATCAACTAAGGATTAGTTGAATAAAACTGTAATAACATTATGCTATTGAATAATTCATAAGTGAGTCAACATTGTGTACTAAGGTTATGCTTTAGGAATAATCTAAGTGCATAAATATTGAGTAATGTAACATAACTTACTTGAACAATGTTAAGCTAAGGTTAAAACCTTATTTAGAGCGGAATCTTAAGCATGCAAAACAAATAATAAGTTGAATGATAAAACTTGTTCAACATTAGTGTGTTAGAATGCAGAAATTTGCATGCTATTTATCAAGTTAAAGATTGGCTCAAAATCAAGAGATAATGTTTATGAGCTTGCACGATATACTTAGGGTTAAGAAACTTGCACAAAGAAAGCTTAGAGTTAGGAAAACTTGCTCAAAGATAGTTTAGATACTTGCAGAATTATAAAAGTAGAGTTAGAGAACTTGCCTCGTGCGTAGGTTAAACAATCACTACTCACGTTCATCATAAGTCCTACACATACCATATGTATTGACAATACATATTAGTTACACTAACATTACCTTCATGAGTTGCTTTCTTACTTTTAGTATAGCTACTAACAAAGTTTAAGTTTAAACAAAAACACATCTTTTTATGAATATTACTTTTTAACTTTATTACAACTACTTAAGTGATCATGGCATTGCACCACATACAAATTAACAACTTGATACAACATTCTATTACATGTCCAACATGTTATCATTAAGTTATACAAATACACAAAGGATTGCACTTGCATTCGCGCATCCTGACGCTCTCCGATTGGCTCCAAATACACAACAATCCTAAATATTGCCATTTTGACCCTTCATAACGATTTCATATTTAAAACCTTAAAGAATAAAGGTTATAGGTCTATTCTTCCTCGTTCTGAATCATCTTGAATCACCTCAGTCGGAGTTATTATGAAAATGTTATGGTCGTTTTACTACAGGAGGTCAAAACTGTGACACCCCCAAATCCGGGTTACCTGACTCCCGAATTTGGTGCTTCACGATCCAAATATAAATAACATTTAACTACCCATAATATATATAGATAGTAATTTTCATAAGATTTTATCAGAGTTTACTAATAATACATCACCCATATTCACTAACCTTAACTTTACAAACATACCCTTTGGATATACAAAAAGGGTTTACAAATACAACATAATAAATATGTTTACTCATAACTAGTTTATAACAACGCCTTTACCTTTATCCTTCGCAGCACCTCCTGCCACTTCGTCCCTAGCTGAAAAGCTTTATTTAGCAAGGGTGAGCAACTAATTTGCCCCGCAAGTTAAGACATACAATAAATGTATAAGTATTCAAATTACCAGACTATCTATTTTGATAGAATGAAACCAAAGTTCGGGGAACTTTGAAATAGCTGAAAAAATTGTTATTCAATAACAAAACTTCTCTTCTTCTACACAACACAATAATTCAATAATGAAAGAGTACAACGCTTTCAAGGTTTCTACGATATTCTAATGAATAATCAAGAATCAATTCTACGAAATTTCCAAGTGGAATGTTTTTCCAAATTTATACTGAGTGATCTCACAAGATCTTTGAACTTATTTTCTCGGGTAGATATCAAAGAAATCTTTGATAAATACTCAGGTGTATCAGATAACCATAAAGATTAAATCATACCCCTCTGCAAGTACAACAAGTGATCAACTTATTATACCCTATATTATGCATAATACTCAAAACGCGCGCAAAGGTCGAATTCACGACCAGCAAAATGTTCCCTTTATATAAAAGGTTGTTCTTCTCAGTCTTGGAATCAATATTTTGATTTTACAACGAAATACTATAATTTCAAATTCTATTTGCTTCTCGATCTAGCCGAAATAATTGGCATCGACCTATCAATAATAATTGAATTCTCTTCTCTAACCTATCAAGTTCAAACAAATTTTTCGTCTACCTAGAATAATTAGCTAAGACATTTCTCATAATAATTTGACAATAAACAGGAATTATCTGTACTGCCAATTCTAACTTCTACCGATATGAATATCCAACAACAGTAATTCTACGAATATATATTTTCTAATTAGAAAATTTAATTTCAACAATAAATCCCTGGACGTGGCTTAATCAACAATAATTAACCACCATAACAATTGAATAAATATAACTCAAGGTTGAGTTAGAGAACTTACCTCTTCCGCTGATTACAGCTACACAATATACTTATCTGCGTTTGAAAGACCTATAACCAATAACATCGGTCTAACAATTAGCACAATCATTTATAACACATAACACTGTATTTTACAGTCAAACTTCTCCTAGGCACATTACCACATAGCCACGTTAGTGTTTATAACCTATATAAACACTTATCAAGTCAAACTCTATCAGTCTAATTGGACTTCGGTCCATTCTCGGTGTTCTAGTCACCCTATCCGACAATTAACACATTGATTGTCAATTAAACTTGGTTTCTAAGCTTCAATATTAATTTAGATAAGTCAATTATCAATTATAATATTTTTCGGAAGCTTTTAATAATTATCAAGCAATTATTATAATTTATAATAATTTTTCAAACACTTAAACCATTTTTAAATGATTTAATTATCAAATAATCATATTATTATTAATATATAATAATATCAAAATATTATTAACATACTTTCCAAAATATTAAAGTTATCATCAATAACTTAAAATATTTTTAAATCACCAATATTCTACTTAAATGATTTTTAAAATAATTAAAATCATTTTTAATCATCACCATTAATATATAAATATTAATGAAATTGTTATCTAAATATTAAAAGTAATTAATTATAACTTAAAATATTTTAAAACTATTTTTCTCATTTTTAAATGATTTTTAAATCAATAAAATCATTTTTAATTCATTTATTTAATTAAATAAATCAAATATCATTAATATTAATTTATTAATGAAAATTATCCAAAAATATTGAAAATTATCTTTTATAATTTAAAATATTTATTAATACTTTATTCTCAATTAAAATGATTTTTAAATTATTTAAATCATTTTCATCTTATTTATTTAATTTATTAATCAAATAAATATTATATCATTAATATTAAATTATTAATGAAAATTCTCCAAAAATATTAAAAGTTACATTTTATAACTCAAAATATTTTTAAATACATTTTTCTTATTTAAAATGATTTTTCATAATATTTAATCATTTTTTTCTAATTTATTTAATACACTAATTAATTAAATTAAATACCTTTAATATTTAAATAATTATAAATATTAAAGAAAAATATTCCAATTGGTCAAAAATTATTTTTCATAATTTAAAATAATTTTTAAAACCATTTTTGGTAATTTTTAGAATTTATTTCTATTTTTTTAATAATTTCCGAAATATTCAGAAAATAATTAAATAAATCCGTCGCTAAAGGCCTATAGCGACACTTAGCGTCGCTGTAGGTGTTCTTGAGCAACCCAGATTTTTTTTCCGGCAGGCGAGGGTGCATGGTTTGACCGGCGTTATCTCACGATCGAAGCATGATCGAGGCTATCTAAAACTTTTGGCGTGTAGACAATATGTCACACTACAACATACAACCAACACTTTGGCTAAATAACATTACAATAAGGAGATCAACGCCTCCAAACTTTCTGACAAACGGATTCTGGATCCAAAACAGACTCGAGTGATCACTTTCAAACTCGATTTAGGCTATGTTCTGACCATGATTTACGTGATCTATCAACTCTAGGTTGTAGACAAAGTGTAGTACTACAACTATAAAGTAGAATAACACTAAAACATCAAACCATTAGCTAGATATATTCGGTCAAACTTGAACACGGACGTTGGCTCAAAATTTTCTAGAAAAGTGTTCTTGACAGATTCGGTCAACGGGTTTTGACCGCGTGTAAATTTTGATCTATAATAGATATGGTTTTCATTCTTTTTGTAACTTAAAGTACACATATCAGGCTACATGTTACAAGTTTTAAACATCAAAAACACGTAACACACACGGAGTTATAAGATCTGACATTTGACTGAAAATCACAGATTTCCAGATTTCCAGATTTTGAAAAACACTAAATTCGTGCACTTTGATGTTATGGGTTCATGATTTATCAACCCAGATCATCAATTGACACCTTATTACACATATTTGAACAATCAATTGCAACAAATAACAAGGAATTGAAGGATTTCAAATTTAGGGTTTATACCTCCTTTGCTTTGATTTTTGATTCTGACTTTCCAATCTGTTATTGATTGATCTTTGGCTATTTCTATGACTGGTCTACTACTGATTTTTCATGGGTTTAGTGAGAGAGAGAGTTGGTAAGAGCTAGAATGAAAAATGGCTAATTTCTTTGCATTTTCTCTCTCTAAATCTCTTTTATAATGCTCTTAAGTTGCTTGGATCTGTCCAAATCCGGCTGGCATGCATGAATTTGGCTGAGTTTTGTGTTGCAAAGTCAATAGTTGGTAAGGAGTTGGTGACCTAATAAAGTTGTTGGACAAATTTGCAAGTTAGCTCATAAAAATCCCATAAAGGGTATTATGGTCATTTCCACTTTTTCTAGATCTTCTCATTTGATGAAACCCTTAGGGTTTAGGGTTTGAACAATCTAGGGTTTAGGTTTTGTACCCTTTAGGTCTCAAAAATTCTAGTTCCCACAATTTGCAAATTTAGGGTTTAATTAGAAAAATAAATTTTCTAAACTAAAATTAGGGTTTCTAAAATAGAAATTTACTATACAAAAATATAATTAGAGATTTCTAACCATATTTATGTTTAATTAATACTTTAGGCATGCTAATAAAAATTAGGGTTGCCTAATTAGGGTTTACAATTCCCAGTTTTAAAAATTAGGGTTCCCGGCGTATAATTAGGGTTTCTTACGGTACATTAGGCTTTCTAATCCTGAGATTAGGGTTTCTAATCTCCTATTTATGTTTAATGAATCAATTAAGTCTACCAATTAGGATTAGGGTTCCTAATTTAAGGTTTACAAATCCCTGATTTTTAAAATTAGGGTTTTCTACAACACATTAGGGTTTTCTACAACTGAGATTAGGGTTTCTAATCTCTTATCAGGGTTTAATAATATTAAAACCTATCCGATCAATTATTGATCATTAAGCTCATATAGAATAAACACATTCTTAGCAATATAATTATTTTAATTATATTTTCTACCGAATCCCTATCCGTAAATTAGGGTTAGGGTTTCTAAAGTTATTAAGCACAACCCTACTCTATTTTCTCAGTCAATACACAAATTGAATAATTTTCAAAATTCGTATCACAGATACACAGTACTTTATTAACAGTCAATGTTAACAATAAAATAAAAAAAAAATTTATTCGCAAATTTTTAATTATTCGAAATCTCGGGTTATCACATTCATCCCTCCTTAAAAGGATTCCGTCCTCGGAATCACCACTTTCTTATTCTCTACAATCTTTTAAAGTTGTATCATCAATTCATTTTATCAACACAATGTAAATTTTGTGTTTCAATTTCTAACCTGTGACTTGAATCTATAAAAGAAAACAGTTCACATAATATTTAACTCGTATTTCTCGCGTAATTAAATTTTCTAAACAAAATCGTTACCTGCTGCCACCTCTTGAGTAGCCACTACATCATGCGTCGTCATGTTAAATGTACGGGCAGTTGGTCTTCCTGGCTGTGCAGGTCCTCGGATTGCCAAGGTTCCACCACCGGGTCCCTTGTTGGCGCTTTCCTTCTCCATATTCTTCTTCGGACAGTTTGTTACCAGATGATCAGTCTATCCACAGGCATAGCAACCTTGTATCTTCTTCGGGCTGGGACAATTTGGCGACATATGCCCCTCTTGTCCACAGTTGTAACAAACCCCCTTCTTCTTCAAACAAACTCCCGCATGATTTTTTCCACAATTTGCACAAGGCCCTCCTCCTTTCCTATTCCCTTCAGCTAATTTGCTACCCGATTGGGTAATCTCACTCCACTTCCTTTTATTCGGATTACTACCACCACTGCTTCCACCTTCATTGGTATTCTTCTTCTTCTCCTGATGAAAACGAGATGCAACCTCGCTTCCTCCTTCAGCAATTAAAGCTTTCCCTAGTAGAGTCGCAAAAGTGTTGATTTGTAGCACCACTACTTTGTTGTAAATCCCCAGCTTCAATCCGTTCTCAAATCTTCTCGTTTTCTTGCTTCTGTATCCACCTGATGAGGTGCAAATCGCGCCAATTCGTTGAATTTAGCAGCATACTCCGAAACAGACAAATTCTCCTGCTTAAGTTCCAAGAACTTAACTTCCATCCGAGATTGCATACTCGGCGAGAAGTAGTTCTCAAAGAACAATTCTTTAAATCGTGTCCACGTCACCACCGCTGTACCAGCTCTTGCTTGGTTCGTCTCCCACCAATAATTGGCTTCTCCTTTCATTAGATATGTTGCGAACGCTGTCTTTTGTTCTTCTGCAACTCGCGTAATCACGAAAGCTTTCTCCATCTCTTTTACCCAAGTTTGGGCTTCGATCGGATCCGTAGTCCCCTTGAATTCCGGCGGTCCTACCGCTTTAAAATCTTTAAAATTAGCCAATCCGTCGGCTGGCTGATTCCTTGGTCTTCCCCTGGCTGAAGCCCTATTTTCCATAGCTTGGGCCAGCATATCCACAAAATTCTGCATCGGGTCCACTTGACCTTCTTCGTTATTCACTGATTGTTCTTCTCTTTATGTCGTCTTGGCGGCATGATCTGATTTAAATAAAAATCTTATATTAATATTCTTATTCTACACAAATTCTTAACACAATAAGAATTCAACACATAATTCTCAAGTAATCACATATTTATTCAAATAGCACATAGTACATTTAGTACTTAACACATATTATTATCCTTTTAAAATTATTTTAGGATTAATCATACCCAACTTTACAAAAGTTGCAATTCTCCAACTTTACACAAAAAGTTAACATTCTCCAATTTCACATTACTATTTCCAGTTCATAAAACCACACTTATGAGTTCATAACCTGGCCATAATTATATGATTTTACGAACTTACCCTAGTCTGACCTTTGGCGTCCATTCGCTGAGGGGTTCATAACATTTCATATAACTATAAGTCAAGAATGTCACATAAGTATGAGTTTTAAGAACACACAATTTCATTTTAATCTTATATTCATATAGAAAATAAATATTTTATTCATACAAACATATATTTACATATGTTTAAACACCATTCTTGATATTACATAAATTAATATCAGAAACTTCTACCAAAAGATACTATTACATATATCTAATTGTCTACCGACCACTCCCTTCACCAGTCTTCTTCTTGCTGGGACACTTGTTGAATCCGTGACCTATTTGCCCACATGAAAAACACTTCCTCAAATTGGCTTAGGACAATGCAAAGAGATATGTCCTTCCTGCTTACAGTTGAAGCACACGTTCTTCCACATCATACATTCCCCCACGTGAGGTTTGCCACACTTACTGCAATCTTTCTTTTTCTTCGGGTTCGAATTTCCAGAATTGTCGCTGTCTTTGTTCCTCGTTCTTTTCTTCTTGTCCTTTCTGCTGGTTCCTTCAGATGATCCACCACCTTCAGCCTGCATCTTCTCCACCTGCGCTTTCAGCTCGTTCCGTTCTTCTGTCATTTCACGTAACGCCCGCTCCGTCTTCTACAACTCCTCCAAGAGAAATACCTTGCTTCGGAGTTCCTGGACTTCCACAGATAGCTGATCTTGTTCTCCAACTTTGATCTTATTCTTTAAATCCACCTTAGCTGGCTCAGACTCGGCCTCCTCATCTCCACTCAGATACATCTCGAGATAATCGTCATGATCGCTCCCCAGATTCACTATTGGTTCATCTTCTCCCAACTTCTCAACCGATTCGCTTTGTGCTGGCACCCCGGCTACTGGCACTGGTGCAACAGCCGCTAGCATCTCCGCACTCTTTTCACCTTCTTCAGGCATCCTACAAGCAGTTTAAACAACTTGATTAGTACTTTACTAGTACAACATTCTTTCACTATGTGCCCACATTTCTCACTATCGATATGCTTCTGCAATCCCTCACTTAGTACTCTAAATGAGTATTCTCTATCTCACTTATGGTTATAATCCTAGGGTTTTTCCCCACCCCACTTAAGGTTTATAACTTACAGCTCCACTACCAGCTGGTGACACCTTGGTCACTACAGCTCTGATACCAACCTGTGACACCCCCAAATCCGGGTTACCTGACTCCCGAATTTGGTGTTCACGATACAAATATAAATAAAATTTAACTACCCATAATATATATAGATAGTAATTTTCATAAGATTTTATCAGAGTTTACTAATAATACATCACCCAGATTCACTAACCTTAACTTTACAAACATACCCTTTGGATATACAAAAAGGGTTTACAAATACAACATAATAAATATGTTTACTCATAACTAATTTATAACAACAGCCTTTGCCTTTATCCTTCGCAGCACCTCCTGCCACTTCGTCCCTAGCTGAAAAGTTTTATTTAGCAAGGGTGAGCAACTAATTTGCCCCGCAAGTTAAGACATACAATAAATATATAAGTATTCAAATTACTAGACTATCTATTTTGATAGAATGAAACCAAAGTTCGGGGAACTTTGAAATAGCTGAACAAATTGTTATTCAATAACAAAACGTCTCTTCTTCTACACAACACAATAATTCAATAATGAAAGAGTAGAACGCTTTCAAGGTTTCTACGATATTCTAATGAATAATCAAGAATCAATTCTACGAAATTTCCAAGTGGAATGTTTTTCCAAATTTATACTGAGTGATCTCACAAGATCTTTGAACTTATTTTCTCGGGTAGATATCAAAGATTTACTTTGATAGATACTCAGGTGTATCAGATAACCATAAAGATTAAATCATACCCCTCTGCAAGTACAACAAGTGATCAGCTTATTATACCCTATATTATGCATAATACTCAAAACGCGCGCAAGGGTCGAATTCACGACCAGCAAAATGTTCCCTTTATATAAAAGGTTGTTCTTCTCAGTCTTGGAATCAATATTTTGATTTTACAACGAAATACTATAATTTCAAATTCTATTTGCTTCTCGATCTAGCCGAAATAATTGGCATCGACCTATCAATAATAATTGAATTCTCTTCTCTAACCTATCAAGTTCAAACAAATTTTTCGTCTACCTAGAATAATTAGCTAAGACATTTCTCATAATAATTTGACAATAAACAGGAATTATCTGTACTGCCAATTCTAACTTCTACCGATATGAATATCCAACAACAGTAATTCTACGAATATATATTTTCTAATTAGAAAATTTAATTTCAACAATAAATCCCTGGACGTGGCTTAATCAACAATAATTAACCACCATAACAATTGAATAAATATAACTCAAGGTTGAGTTAGAGAACTTGCCTCTTCCGCTGATTACAGCTACACAATATACTTATCTGCGTTTGAAAGACCTATAACCAATAACATCGGTCTAACAATTAGCACAATCATTTATAACACATAACACTGTATTTTACAGTCAAACTTCTCCTAGGCACATTACCACATAGCCACGTTAGTGTTTATAACCTATATAAACACTTATCAAGTCAAACTCTATCAGTCTAATTGGACTTCGGTCCATTCTCGGTGTTCTAGTCACCCTATCCGACAATTAACACATTGATTGTCAATTAAACTTGGTTTCTAAGCTTCAACTATTAATTTAGATAAGTCAATTATCAATTATAATATTTTTCGGAAGCTGTTAATAATTATCAAGCAATTATTATAATTTATAATAATTTTTCAAACACTTAAACCATCTTTAAATGATTTAATTATCAAATAATCATATTATTATTAATATATAATAATATCAAAATATTATTAACATACTTTCCAAAATATTAAAGTTATCATCAATAACTTAAAATATTTTTAAATCACCAATATTCTACTTAAATGATTTTTAAAATAATTAAAATCATTTTTAATCATCACCATTAATATATAAATATTAATGAAATTATTATCTAAATATTAAAAGTAATTAATTATAACTTAAAATATTTTTAAACTATTTTTCTCATTTTTAAATGATTTTTAAATCAATAAAATCATTTTTAATTCATTTATTTAATTAAATAAATCAAATATCATTAATATTAATTTATTAATGAAAATACTCCAAAAATATTGAAAATTATCTTTTATAATTTAAAATATTTATTAATACTTTATTCTCAATTAAAATAATTTTTAAATCATTTAAATCATTTTCATCT
The DNA here is from genome assembly GCA_020205505.1 of Panax japonicus. Classification (NCBI taxonomy): domain Eukaryota; kingdom Viridiplantae; phylum Streptophyta; class Magnoliopsida; order Apiales; family Araliaceae; genus Panax; species Panax japonicus. The sequence goes on from CM035098.1 coordinate 35,252,761, forward strand.
TATTTATTTAATTTATTAATCAAATAAATATTATATCATTAATATTAAATTATTAATGAAAATTCTCCAAAAATATTAAAAGTTACATTTTATAACTCAAAATATTTTTAAATACATTTTTCTTATTTAAAATGATTTTTCATAATATTAAATCATTTCTCTCTAATTTATTTAATACACTAATTAAATAAATTAAATACCTTTAATATTTAAATAATTATAAATATTAAAGAAAAATATTCCAATTGGTCAAAAATTATTTTTCATAATTTAATATAATTTTTAAAACCATTTTTGGTAATTTTTAGAATTTATTTCTATTTTTTTAATAATTTCCGAAATATTCAGAAAATAATTAAATAAATCCGTCGCTAAAGGCCTATAGCGACACTTAGCGTCGCTGTAGGTGTTCTTGAGCAACCCAGATTTTTTTTTCCGGCAGGCGAGGGTGCATGGTTTGACCGGCGTTATCTCACGATCGAAGCATGATCGAGGCTATCTAAAACTTTTGGCGTGTAGACAATATGTCACACTACAACATACAACCAGCACTTTGGCTAAATAACATTACAACAAGGAGATCAACGCCTCCAAACTTTCTGACAAACGGATTCTGGACCCAAAACAGACTCGAGTGATCACTTTCAAACTCGATTTAGGCTATGTTCTGACCATGATTTACGTGATCTATCAACTCTAGGTTGTAGACAAAGTGTAGTACTACAACTATAAAGCAGAATAACACTAAAACATCAAACCATTAGCTAGATATATTCGGTCAAACTTGAACACGGACGTTGGCTCAAAATTTTTTGGAAAAGTGTTCTTGACAGATTCGGTCAACGGGTTTTGACCGCGTGTAAATTTTGATCTATAATAGATCTGGATTTCATTCTTTTGGCAACTTAAAGTACACATATCAGGCTACATGTTACAAGTTTTAAACATCAAAACCACGTAACACACACGGAGTTATAAGATCTGACATTTGACTGAAAATCACAGATTTCCAGATTTCCAGATTTTGAAAAACACTAAATTCGTGCACTTTGATGTTATGGGTTCATGATTTATCAACCCAGATCATCAATTGACACCTTATTACACATATTTGAACAATCAATTGCAACAAATAACAAGGAATTGAAGGATTTCAAAATTTAGGGTTTATACCTCTTTTGCTTTGATTTTTGATTCTGACTTTCCAATCTGTTATTGATTGATCTTTGGCTATTTCTATGACTGGTCTACTACTGATTTTTCATGGGTTTAGTGAGAGAGAGAGTTGGTAAGAGCTAGAATGAAAAATGGCTAATTTCTTTGCATTTTCTCTCTCTAAATCTCTTTTATAATGCTCTTAAGTTGCTTGGATCTGTCCAAATCCGGCTGGCATGCATGAATTTGGCTGAGTTTTGTGTTGCAAAGTCAATAGTTGGTAAGGAGTTGGTGACCTAATAAAGTTGTTGGACAAATTTGCAAGTTAGCTCATAAAAATCCCATAAAGGGTATTATGGTCATTTCCACTTTTTCTAGGTTTTGTACCCTTTAGGTCTCAAAAATTCTAGTTCCCACAATTTACAAATTTAGGGTTTAATTAGAAAAATAAATTTTCTAAACTAAAATTAGGGTTTCTAAAATAGAAATTTACTATACAAAAATATAATTAGAGATTTCTAACCATATTTATGTTTAATTAATACTTTAGGCATGCTAATAAAAATTAGGGTTGCCTAATTAGGGTTTACAATTCCCAGTTTTAAAAATTAGGATTCCCGGCGTACAATTAGGGATTTCTAACGATACATTAGGGTTTCTAATCCCGAGATTAGGGTTTCTAATCTCCTATTTATGTTTAATGAATCCAATTAAGTCTACCAATTAGGATTAGGGTTCCTAATTTAAGGTTTACAAATCCCCGATTTTTAAAATTAGGGTTTTCTACAACACATTAGGGTTTTCTACAACTGAGATTAGGGTTTCTAATCTCTTATCAGGGTTTAATAATATTAAAACATATCCGATCAATTATTGATCATTAAGCTCATATATAATAAACACATTCTTAGCAATATAATTATTTTAATTATATTTTCTACCGAATCCCTATCCGTAAATTAGGGTTAGGGTTTCTAAAGTTATTAAGCACAACCCTACTCTATTTTCTCAGTCAATACACAAATTGACTAATTTTCAAAATTCGTATCACAGATACACAGTACTTTTATTAACAGTCAATGTTAACAATAAAATAAAATAAAAATTATTCACAAATTTTTAATTATTCGAAATCTCGGGTTATCACAAAAACTATCCCACCCAGGCTACAATTCCAGCGCTAGGGCGTGAGACAGTGGCGCTGTGGGTGCGAATTTCAGCGCTAGGGCATGAAGTTCTTGCCTATTTTTGGCGCTGAGGCACTAATTTCAGTGCTGGGGCGCGAAATTTGGCGATGGGGCTCCGAACTACGGAATACCCAAAATCAGAAACAAAACCAAGCTACTGTGTCTTAATTTCTAACACCAATTAACATGAGTAATCCATATAAAGCACAGATAAATATTACCAAGCATATATGTACCAAGCTATACCACTAAATAAAAATTTTAGAAAACTTAAATCCTTGAAAGCCAATTTTTTTTAAAACCAAATTTCTTTATTGACGTTGTTGGACAAAGTTTAACACTGTAATTCCTATTATACATCAGATTGATTCCTTTCAACTACGTTCTATGTAATTCTTAACAAGCTAATTAACATAATCACACTTAAATTTCACCATTAGTTCACAGTCATATATATACATTCATACCTATATTCAAACTATATTCATACATATATTCACTGTAAAAATAAATTTATCTTCTTGCAGACTTAATTTAGCATACAATCGTATCTATATGTTAAGCATAGAATCATATATATATATATATATATATATAAATGCTAGTATAACAATTACAATTACAATTACAATTACAAATACACATAATTTTCTAACCAATTATAAAAAACATGGTTTTGCAGAAAGTTTGTAAAGAACTTTATGTTACAGTAAATTTCAGAAACACAGAGACTTAGAAATAATGGCGTAAAACATATATGTTAAGGTTATGTAACATACCTTTTGTTGCTTAAGAAATCCTTGCTAATCCTCTGAGAATAACTTGAAGAACTCATAACTTTCTCTTATTTTTCTCTCTTAGACTCTCTCCCAAACCTCTAACGAACTTTTCTTCTTTTCTTTTCTTAGACTTAACCAATTACACTATATGTAAAACAAAAATCAAACCAACGTACGATTTTAAAATGTCTAAAAAACTGACGTCTACTAATTGCCCTTAATGAATTATCGGTTACCAAATATATATATATATATATATATATATATATATATATATATATATTGTTTATTTAATTTATATTATTATAATTTAAAATTAAAAATCCAAAAGCCATAAGGCTTTGTTTGGCAAAACTCTTTAAAAATTAAAGACTTAATATATTTAAGTTTTGTTTGGCAAAAACTAAATTAAATCCTTTTTAATTTATTTTAATAACTCCTTTATAATATAGTTATTTATCACACTTTATTTAATTAAGTATTCATACTTTTTTTAATTAATTATAATAATAATTTATTGAATAATTCATTTAATCACATAACTCAATACAAATAATTAACCATCAAATTGAAATATCAGTATAATAATAATTTCCTTAACTCATTAATTATTTATTTATAAATAAAAATTAACCACATCAAATCAAATCAAATTGAACAAATATTTATTCAACAATAAACACATTCATTAAATACTTATATAATTCAATAAATATTTAATATTACAATTGAAAATTCTGGAATGTTACAGAAGATATCTTGGGAGAAGTTCCAAGAACTATTCAATGACAAGTACTTTTCCAAAAGTATTCGTCACATGAAGGAGGATGGAATTCATCAAGTTGAAGCAAAACAATATGACCGTGGCGCAGTACGAAGCTAAGTTTGCCGAGTTATCCCAGTTCACATCCCATTTGGTTGATAATAAGGAGAGAATGACGCGGATGTTTCTAAGAGGTTTGAAACCCGAGAAACGTCAATACCTCATTTCTCACAAACTTTTCTTGTATTCTGATGTTGTGAATAGGGATCAGTTATTGGAGCGCGATAATGAGTCAACCCAACCAAGAGAGAGCAGCCGGGAAAATGATAATACCAGTGGTAGCAGTCATCGAAGCGGTGACAACAAACATGGAGGGAATCAATATGCCAGAAATAGTAATCACTTCGGTGGTAATCATGGTCAAGGAGAGAATGACTCCAGAGAAATTAGACTTTGACTTATCTGTTGAAACTCCTTTAGGAGAAACCTTCATTACATCCACTATTTATAAGTCTTGTTTGGTTCGAATCGGTACCCTCACATTACCTGTTGATCTTATTTCATTGAAAATACTTGCATTTGACATAATTCAAGGGATTGATTGGTTAACTACTCATCACAAAAAAAAATTGATTGTTTTCATAAGGTTGTCAGCTTTCATTTTCCTAATGAACCTATTATGCGAATTCAAGCAACCAAACAATTAAAATCAATTACTGTCATCTCAATCCATAAAGCTATTCGTTTATTAAAAAATGGATGTCAAGCTTTCTTAGCTCATGTCACGGATTTAAACAAAAATACATCAGTTTTGAATGATATTTCTTTTATTAATAAATTTCCTGACGTATTCCCTGAAGAACTTCATGGCCTACCCCTAGAGCGTGAAATTGAATTTTGTATTGACCTTGAACCTGGTACAAAACCCATTTCCAAAGCCCCATATCGAATGACTCCTATTGAACTTCAGGAGTTAAACACCCAACTGTAGGAATTGTTAGACATCAGTTTCATTTGTCCTAGTACGTCTCCTTGGGGTGTTCCTATTCTGTTTGTGAAGAAGAAAGATGGGAGTATGTGACTTTGTATTGATTATCGAGAGTTGAACCATGTCACTGTCAAAAATAGATACCCGTTGCCTCACATTAATGACCTATTTGACCAATTGCAAGGCGCCAAATTCTTTTCAAAGATTGATCTTCATTCCAGATATCACCAATTGAAGATTAAAACCGATGACATTCTAAAGACGACTTTCAGAACTCAGTACGAACATTATGAATTCTTAGTCATGTTTTTTGGATTGACTAATGATCATGCTGCCTTCATGGATATGATGAACCGAGTATTCAAGGAATATTTGGATCATTTTGTGGTTATCTTTATTGATGACATCCCCATATACTCCAAAAGCTGTGAAGATCATGAGCAACACTTGAGGCTGATACTCCAAAATCTTCGTGAAAACAAGATTTATGCCAAGTTAAAGAAATGTGAGTTCTGACTTGAGGAAGTAGTATTCCTTGGGCACGTAGTATCAAGTCATGGAATATCTTTCTACCCGACAAATATTGAAGCAATTCAAAGTTGGGAGCAATCTAAATCAGTGATCAAAGTACGTAGCTTTCTTGGCTTAGCTGGTTATTATCAAAGATTCGTAGAAGGGTTTTCTCGAATAGCTATTCCATTAACTCAGCTGACTTGGAAAGATACAAAATTCGGTTGGAGCGAGGAATGTGAGAAGAGTTTTAAAGAACTCAAGAGGAGACTCATTTCAGCACCTGTTTTGATAATACCATCTGTCTCGAAGGGATTTATCATCTACAATGATGCTTCAGGCAAGGAGTTAGGACGTGTTCTCATGCAACATGGGAAAGTCATAGCCTATGCCCCACGAAAATTCAAAGAATATGAGAGGAATTATCCTACTCATGATCTAGAGTTAGCATCAGTCGTTTTTGTACTAAAAATCTGGAGGCATTACCTGTATGGAGAGAAGGTGGAAATCTATACAGATCATAAAAGCCTTAAATATTTCTTCACTCGAAAGGAGCTCAGCATACGGCAACGACGTTGGCTTGAGCTGTTGAAAAATTACAATCATACCATTCAATACCATCTTGGAAAAATGAATGTAGTAGCTGACGCATTGAGCTGAAGATCATATACGGGTACGAGTGCGATATTGTCAACACAAAGGCCCATTTTGTATGACTTGCAAAGGATGGAGATATAGTTAAAGACTCTAGGGACCCATGTGATAATGGCAAATATACGAGTAGAACCGACTTTAATCGATAAAGTTAAAGCTGCTCAAGTTATAGATCCAGAGCTGATGAGTATGAGAAAGAAAGTTCAAGAAGGTGCTATTCCAGAAGCAAGAATCGATGAAGAAGGAATACTTTAAGTCAACTTCAGACTTTGTCTTCCTAACGATTCTGACTTGAAGTATAAAATCATAATGGAGACGCACAACACACCGTTTGCAATCCATCTTGGGAGTACCAAAATATATCGGGATCTTCGACATATATTTTGGTGGAGCAATATGAAGAGAGAGATAGCAAGGTTTATCTCAAGGTGTCTAACTTGCCAACGAGTTAAGGCGGAGCATCAAGTGCCAAAAGGTCCATTGCAACCACATTGAAGTTCCAGAATGGAAGTGGGAGCACATTACCATGGATTTTGTTACTGGTCTACGCAAGGTTTCTCAAGGCATGGATGCGATTTGGGTCATTGTTGATAGATTGACAAAGTCTGCTCATTTCTTACCAATACGCGAAACTTATACACTTGAACGTCTTGCATGTATTTATATAAACGAGATTTTAAGATTGCATGGTATGCCATTATCCATAGTTTCTAATCGAGACCCAAGATTCACTTCAAGATTTTGGGTTAGTTTACAAAAAGCTATGGGCATGGATTTATGATTTAGTTTGTCATATCATCCTCAAACGGACGGGCAGTCAGAGAGGACTATTCAAACTCTTAAAGATCTATTAAGACTCTGTGTCCTTGACTTCAAGGGAACTTGGGACAAATTCTTACCATTGATGGAGTTTTCCTACAACAACAGTTATCAAGCAAGTATTAGCATGGCTCCATTTGAGGCGTTATATGGAAGAAAGTATCGTTCTCCAGTATTCTGGGATGAGGTGGGTGAAGCAACGTTGTTGGGACTAGAGTTGGTACGTATGACTACGGAAAAGATTCAAATGATCCGATAACGTATAAAAAACTCACAAGATTGACAAAAGAGTTATGCTGATCTTCATCGAAAGGATGTGGAATTCAATATTGGAGATCATGTGGTGTGACGTGGTGCTACATGGAAAGGAGTTACGAGATTTGGAAAGAGGGGAAAGCTTAATCCTCGATTCATTAGCCCATTTTAAATCCTCGATCGAGTAGGAACTTTGGCATATAGACTCACCTTATCGCCAAGTATATATCGTGTTCATAACATTTTTCACATATCTATGTTATGTAAATATGTGAAAGTCCCGAACCAAATTATTGAATTAGAACCAGACGAGATAGCAGGAAGATTTAACGTATGAAGAGTTACCTATTAAAATATTGGATAAGAAGGAACATATTTTATGCTCCAAGGTTATACCTCAAGTTCAAAGTTTTGTGGAGAAACCACGATGTTGAGGAAATGAACTGGGAGTTAGAATCTGAAATAAAATCAAGGTATCCTCACCTATTCGTCATACCAGCTATGTACCCTAATTTCGAGGGCGAAATTTCATAAGAAGGAGAGGTTGTAAGACCTCAACTTTTATGAATAAAGATGAATTTTTCAATAAATGTCATTTTTGAATATTATGGTGTGGATTTAATATAATGTTATAGTTGTGGGTAATATTTATAAATTTTGCAAAGTATCCAAGTTGTTATAAAATATTTGATTGGTCGGGGAATATTCGTTTTAAACAGGGAATATTCGTACGATGACACAATCATTGGTGGACCCCAGAACGAAATTATCGTCGGAGTTAGAAAATGACAGAAATATCTTTTTATGAAAATAACAGTGGAAGTTTTACCGTTAACTATTGAAATACCCGATAGTAAAAGTACAGTAATACGCGTGGTTTCATAGTAGCACACAGTTTTGATTATTATTGCTTACGTGAGAAGTCACTCAGTTATACTCAATTATTGCTACAGTAGTTGCTGCATCATATCTCTTATATTATTGATTCAATTATTGTCACAGTATCATCTACATAATATTTTATATTATTAAATCAATAATTATTATTCATATTATTATTTGTAATATTAACAATGTCTAGAAGTTCTATTAAGGAGAGGTTAGGTCATCTAATTGTGCGATAATAGGGAGAAATCCTTATCGGAAAGCCCTCTCTTTCCTGAGAAAGACCTGGTTGTTAATATTGCGAGTTATAATAGTGATGAATAAATTGAAGGGATTTTATGAAGTATTTGTCTAAATTTTACTTATTATATGGACCTCCATTTACCCATTTTTCAAAATAATCGGTAAGTATATTTTTATATAATAAAAGTGGGGCCACATGTGGGGCCCACATTTTGGAAGAAAAATGAGGGGGGGGGGGGAGTATTCAAGGGTGTTACTGTTTTTGTTATATATATAATTATATGTTTTGTTACTTATATATATATATATATATATATATATAATTCTTATATATATATATATATTATATGTAAAAATATGATGATTCGGGGGATGAATCATTGAAATTTTTGGTATGATAATGGGGGGGGGGGGTGAAAGGTTACCCGGGAAGAAGGTTAGTATTATTATTATTATTATTATTATTATTATATTATAATAAGTTTTGTTTTATATGAAAAATAGAATATATTATATTTTATTGAATATTATATTATTAATTTGAAGAAAAAAAAGAGCGTCTAAAATCCGTGATCCTGCAAATTATTCGTCTGAAATTACTGTGCGTCCGTGATTTTCTAAATTCAAATAGTATCCTTTCCATTCTCCTATAAATAGGATGCTTAGTTAGAATTGAAAATCACACCAGGATCAGAGAATTCTTCTTCTATAATATTGAATGTATTTCTGTGACAGCCCCAAATCCGGGTCCCAAATTACCGCGGATTCGGTTCAATCATTCTATAACTATTGCGGAAGATATAAACATAAATTGTTTATACAACAAACTTTACACATTATTCCCCAAGGTCGAGTAACCTTAACTTATACACAATTCATTATCCTATTTGACATACAAAGATATTATCATACATGCTGTTACAAATTTATCTACACACAAAAACAAACGCTATAATTGTCTTTAACCATTCCATGTATCTGCCGTATTCGCTTTAATCTGCAATATTTATTATGCTATAGCAAGGGTGAGCATGAAAGTTACCCAGCAAGTTTAAATACAATTTAAAGATATATAATGATTGAAAGAGTCTGAATAACAAGCTGGCTAAAATTCATCAATATAATTGAGAACTAGCACGAAATTTTTTGACTGAACAAGTATTAAACATGAACAAATTTATCTGTATCAACGATAATGAAGGTGATCAGCCTTTCATACCTGACTCATACATGCAAGATGTACAGAATACAATTCTACATGGAAATCAGCAATGATTAACCATAAGCATATCCGAATGAAACAACTCTTAGTAGAGTTAAGAAAAACTTGCCTGAACCGTTTATTACCGCTACACATTTATAATGCTTTATCCGAAGACCTATTATTAGTAATATAGATCTCCAATATTAGAATAATATCATCACAATATAATACTATTATACATATATATATAGAATAACCATAAACATATAGCACATAACCCTATCAGTCTATAATACATATAAGACATAACATCAAGTCAAACTATTTCATTCTTACTTGAAACCTACATAATTCTATCATCCCTACGGTCTAGTCGGACAAATATCGAGTTTAAGTTCAATTAAACTCTGCCTAAACACTGAACAATTAACTTAGATAACTTTATTATCAGTCAAAACATTTTCAAAGGCTTGTAATAATTTAAAGATAATTATTACCATTTAAAATGATTTTCCGATCATTGATATTGTATAATATAAATACCACATAATTCCGTATTCATTAATATTCATTTATCATTAAATATTAATGATTATCATAACATAATATTATAATATAATTATAATATTATAAAGTATTTTTAATACCTTAAAATCATATTTATATAATTTTTAAACTGCTAAATATGTTATCCGATAATTGCTATAAATATTAAAATATTAATATTTTTCATGGAAAAATATCAAAAGTTATATTTTATAACCTAAAATATTTTTATAACACTTAAATCATTTTTATATGATTTTTAAATCATTAATCCTATTTTTCTATAATTTTTTGAATATAATTATTAAATAAACTAATTATCATTAATATTAATTAATTAATGAATTTTATTGCAAAATATCAAAAGTTATTAAAAATAACTTAAAATATTTTCTTATACCATAATATAGTTTTTCACGATTTTTCATGAATTAAAATCATTTTTAAATAATTTATTTAATATAATAGTTAAATAAATTAAATACCATTTATATTCCAAAAACATTAAATATTTATGAAATATACCCTAAATAATTAAAAATTATTTTTCAGGCTTTAAAATAATTTTTCATAATTTATTATATATTTTTAATAATTTAAAACTATTTTTCTCTAATTTTTATTAAAATAATTAATTTTCTAAATAAACTGTCGCTAAAAGTGGCCTATAGCGATAGATTCGTCACTATAGGTGTTCTTGGTGTTCTTGAAGAAAACCCAGTAACTTATAACAGTCTGCAGGGTGGTTACTTTGACCAACAATAAATTCATGTTCTTGTTATAATCTGGGCAGCTAAAGGCATCAATGTTGTAGTATGTATGTAACACTACACTTACAAACAAACATCCTGGCTATACAACATCAAATCTAAGAGTTATTAGCCCCCAAAATATCTAACAACGCTCTTCTTCAATTTTTGGATTTCCAGAAAATGAAGAACAACACTAGGTGCTATATAGAGATCTTTATATCTTGAAGCCTAGTTCGTATTTGTATGATTTAAAGCTTCTAATTCGTAGTTGAGATGTCAAGGTATAATAATACCTCAACAGAGCAACATAAAAACATCTACATCATAAGATCCAAGGCAGTCAAACATTGTCAGAAAATTCGTCCATGAAGTTTCTGGGTTTTTCCCAGAAATCTGCAAATCAGATGGTCAAATCTACTTTGACCCTGTATAACTTTGATCCAGTGTAATTACTAAGTAAGATAAAGACATAAATGTGTTCTCTACATGCCAGGCTACAACTACAAAACAACAACTGGACCAAAAAAAATAAACAACAACAAGATACAAGGCCTCAAAAATCGTTGTCAGATGATCTGGGTTTTTGGGTTTGCCCAGAATTCCAGAAAGCGTGATCGGTCCACGAGGTTTGACCGCTTGTATCTGGATATCTAGACATGGTATGACTATGACAACCTGAGAATTTGGACAATTTATAAAATCTTAAATGATTGATTTAAGGTCAAATATTAGACCTAGACAGAAAATAAGTGTATGCGTTTGATATTATTAGGTTGAAATTTTGATGATTTCAAAATTTTGTGAAGGATATAGGTGAATTATTCAGGATTAAGTATCTATGTGATTTAATTCTGTGTATGTGGTTATGTATGTGTTCTGAATGTGGTTAAGGGTCAAGGGTTGATCAGATAAACGATATATGTAACAAACCCTAATTATATATTAAGAACTTTAACGTTCGGTTAGAAAATCCTAGCGATTAATAAGAAATCGTATAAACCGGTTCTGAAACCCTAATTTCAGTTCCGGCAGTCCGAAAACCTAATTCGGATATTAAAAACCTTAGATTGGGAATGCAATGCTATGTACAAGGCTTAACGTTATTAATTATAAATTAATTAGGGAAAACCCTAATGAATTACCTGAAACCTTAACTGTTTATTAGAAAACCCTAATACCAGATCTGAAAATCCTAGTTTCAGATTCTGATAAAGTGAAACCCTAATTTGGGAATATAACGAATAATTTTAATATTTTAGTGCTAATAATTAAATATTAATTAGGGTAAATGTTAATTAATTAACAAACCCTAATTTCTAATTTTTGAAACCCTAATTGTTCCGTCAGAAACCCTAATGTTCAATTGTGGATTTAATTTCTAAAATTTGCAATGTTAATTAGGAAACCCTAATCCTAATTATTTCAATTTATGAGTAATTAGAAAACTCTAATCTAATTACGAAAATTTAATATCTTAATTGGAAAGTTTATTTTTCTATTAGAAACCCTAATTAGTGGTTTATAAACCCTAATGACCATTTTGACCCTAATTGCTTAATTAGCGATTGTAATTATGAAATGCTAATCCTAATTAGCAAGAATGAATCTATGATTAAGAAAATTTTTATATAATTAGAAAATTCTAATTATAAGTTAAAAATATTAATTTTCTATTTTTATAACCGAAATTGGAAATTTAGAAAATTATATTTTGTAAACCCTAAGGGTTCAAACCCTAAACCCTAAATTTTCCAAACCCTAAACCCTAACCAAACCCTAAACCCTAAGGGTTTGGCCAATTGACAAAAATGCCATTAAATATAAAATTAAAATGTCCATTTTCCCTTAATGTATTATTTGAGCTTAACTTGCAAGTCTTGCCCTATTATGGTTGGTGACCAACCCTAGTCCTAGACTTGTGCTACAAACACTGATTTCAGCCATCTAGCTCAGCCAAATACATTGCATTATATCAAAATATAAATTAAAGGGAGAGAGAAAAGTCTCACTCTAGTTCTCATTCTCTCCAACTCTTTATCTCTTTAAAAATTCGGGAATGGGGGATGGGAGAGAGTGTTAAGATAAGCCAAGAACACTTTTTAGATTAGCAAGAACAGATTCAAAGGACCAGAATCAAAGATCAAAGTTTTAAAGGTATAAAACCCTAAATTTTGAAATCTCTTGATCTTATGTTATATGTTGAAATTGATTGGTTAAAGTTGTGTAATATGATGTCAATTGATGATCTGGGTTGTTAAATCCATGCCATAACATCAAAGTGCTCAAAATTAAAGTTTTTCAATATCTGGAAAAACTTGAAAAATCTCGTCTGACAGCAAATGTCAGACATCATAGATCCGTGTGTGTGAAGTATTTTTGATGTTTAAAGCTTGTAAAAGGTAGTCTGTTATGTGATATTTAAGATGCAAAAAGAATCAAAGCCAGATCAAATGTAGATCAAACGTTACAAGCAGTCAAACATGGTTGACCAAAACTGCCAAATCGCGAACCCAGAAATTCAAGAACAGATTGTCCGTGTCCAAATTTGATCGGCCATATCTTGTTCATGCTGTGATGTTTTAGTGTTATTATGTTTTATAGTTGTAGTACTAAATGTTGTCTACAAACTGGAGTTGATAGATCACATAAAAGTTACACGATCATCAAGTTATAAGGACTCAAAGTAGGCCACTCAAATCTGCTAAACTCTGGCAAGCCGAAGAACAGCGTTGTCAGAGATTTTGGAGACTTAAATCTCTCTGATCTGAAGTTATTTAGCCACAAAATGTATTATGTAGTTGTATTATTATATAAATACTACAACATGAAATCAATTTCAAGTCCTAGAAAACATTTAGATCATAGATCTATAGCCGGTCAAACCACCCACCCTCGCATCTGATTTGAAGATCTGGGCAGGCATCAAGAACACCTATAGCGACAGAAAGTGTCAGCTATAGCCCTTTAGCGACAGTTTATTATTATTATTTTTTGAAAATTAATTAAAAATTAGAAAAAAATAGTTTTTAATTATTAAAAATACATAATAAATTCTGAAAAAATTATTTCAAAGTCTAAAAAATAGTTTTTAACTATTTTAAGTATATTTTGAAAATATTTAATATTTTTGGAATATAAATGGTATTTATTTATTTAATTATAATAATAAATAAATTATATAAAAATGGTTTTAATTCATGAAAAATCATGAAAAATTATTTTATGGTATAAGAAAATATTTTAAGTTATTTTTGATGACTTTTAATATTTTGGGATTAATTTCATTAATTAATCAATATTAACGATAATTAATTGATTTAATAACTATATTAAATAAATTAAGGAAAAATGGAATTAATGCTTTATAAATTATATAAAAATGATTTAAGTGTTATAAAAATATTTTAAGTTATAAAATATAACTTTTGATATTTTGGCATGAAAATATTAATATTTTAATATTAATAGCAATTATCAGATAATGGATTTTAGTGTTTAAAAATCATATAATTATGATTTCAATGTATTAAAAAATACTTTGGTATATTATAATTATATTATAATATTATGTAATGATTTTCATTAATATTTTATATAAAATAAATATTAATGATTAAGAAATTTTGTGGTATTTAATTTATTTAAATATCGTATTAATGATTGAAAATTGTTGATAAATGATATTAATTATCTGAAAATTATTTTAAGTCAATGAAAATTATTTTGACTGATAAAAAAATTATATGTGATAATTGTTAAGCGTTTAAACAGAGTTTAATTGAACTTAAACTCGATATTTATTCCGACTAGACCGTCGGGATGTTAGAATTGTGTCGGGTTCAACTTAGACTGCAATAGTTTGACTTGATACCTAGTCTTATGTGTGTTATAGACTGATAGGGTTATGTGCTATGTGTTTAGGTTATTCTATGGATATGTATATATAACGGTATTATACTGTGATGATATTATTCTAATTATTGGAGATCTATATATTAATATTAGGTCTTCGGGTAATACGTTATAAATTGTGTTGCGGTAATCAACGGTTCAGGCAAGTTTCTTTGTACTTAACTCTAATAAGAGTGTTTATTCAAGCTTATGGTTAATCATTGCTGATTGCCACAAAAATTGTACTCTTACATCTTGCATGTATAAGTCAGGTATAAAAGGCTGATCACCTTCATTACTAGTTGGTTCAGAAATGTTTGTTCATGCTTAAAACTTGTTCAGTCAACAGTTTGTTCGTGCTAGTTCTCAATTATATTGATGAATTATAGCCAGCTTATTATTCATACTCTTCAATCATGATATATCGTTATATTATTGTATATAAACTTGCTGGGCAACTTTCATGCTCACCCTTGCTATATCATGATAAAACATTGCAGATAAGGCGAACGTGTTCGGATACAAGAAAAGGTTAATGTCAAGTTTAGGTTGGGATAAAATGTGCGGCTAGTTTGTAATAGTTTATTTTGATAAATGATGTTGTGTAATAAATATTTTATGAATTGTGTATAAGTTAAGGTTACTCGACCTTGAGGAATAGTGTGTAATGTAATATATAAACAATTTATGTTTATATCTTCCGTAAATAGTTATAGAAATAGTATACCGGATCCGAGGGGATTTGGGACCTGAATTCGGGGCTATTACAGTTGGTATCAAAGCTGTTGGTTACGAAGCTTAGGCAGGAATACCTGAAACCAATAACCGCAGTGATTAGGATAAGACTAACTCACATAGAGTTAGTTGGTCGGTAAGATTCAAAGACGAATCTCGGTAAGTTGTTAAGATACAGAGTTCCCTAACTCTGATAATAAAGTTGAACAGTAATGGTGAATAGATCGAGTCTAAAAGACTGAAAGTGCAGGGATAGAAGATCGTAAAACAAAACGATCATAGTGCATGGAATTGAATCGTAATATATAGGATAAGATCGCCCCGTGATCTGATAAGGTTATGACAGCCAGAAAGAATCAATCTGATGAATGAAAAATTTACAGCAAGATGCTGTGTATCGGTTGTACTATGAAATGGTACTATGAAAACTCATAAAAGAGTTATGGATTATGTATACGAATTGAATTCGTATGGAAAAAGGGGGTTAAGATTAGGTGGGGATTTCAATGAGGACTCGTGTTAGCAACTGAGTTGTATGATTTCTTGTATGGGCGGGGAATTGTACTTGGTGTAAAAACTACTTAGTTGGTGGCATTGGTAACCATTGAAATGTTGTGTCGCGCTAGTTGTTATATATAGATAAATAGGTCATAGGTAGAGAATATAGGATTAAGTACGAGTTCTTAGAACTCATACTTATGTGACATTCTTGACTTATAGTTATATGAAATGTTTATGAGCCCCTCAGCGAACGGACGCCAAAGGTCAGACTAGAGTAAGTTCGTAAACTCATATAATTGTGGCCAGGTTATGAACTCATAAGTGTGGTTTTATGAATTGGGTATAGTTGTGTGTGAATGGAGTGTTAAGGATTATAGGAACAGATAGATTGTTAAGCAAATGATCATTAGTGGAGACTTAGGTTTTCCTAAACTCCTAGCTATGCTAAACTTCGAAATTTTTGACATCAAGCTAAATACGCACTATGTGCCTTTTTAAAAAAAATGTAGACTCGTAACCATTTTTGAAACGGTTTAAAGTACAGTCTATGCTACTTATTTTGGCTAGATGCAAATGATTTAAAATATCAAAAATTGTTTTTATTTATCACTTATGTACCATGTAACCTGGTGCAGAGATGATAAATATGATGGATTCATCAATGCATTATTACTTAGTGTGAATTTGACCTAAAGTCACTATTCCACTATGGTATGATGTAGCATGATAAAATCACCAAATGACGGAATCCTCAACGGAATGTAAATACAGTGCGGCATCATGACGTCATTCTCGAAAATATTTTCAAAAATTTTAATTTGCCAACGGGGTTTGGCTACACCTAAATAATTCGATTGAATTGAATTATTGATAAAAACTAGACTAATGTTATTTGATTCAGCTAGACTAATGTTATAAAAACTCCAAGTGTTTATTGAAAAAAATTTCCCGAATCAAATTGTTTGGTGCGGAATCCTATGATAAGACTGAGGTGGACGATAATGTTTGGATAAATAATCCAATCTAGTAGCGTAAATATTCGTTAAAAATGATTTAATACGTTATGCATGACGTACGAGTATGATAGGCTGATCACCTAAAGTACTAGCAACGGTAGTTTACCTTCTTTGTGATTGTAAACAAGCCAAGTAATGTATTCTTTTGCGGTATGATCAATACCGTTAAAACTAAATGTGTTCATGGTCTATATGACCCCTCAGCACAATTTCAAAACTTTTGCTCTTGTGAGTGGTGTATTGGGTAGCATGTGACATGTGTGAAAGGTGTAAGGTGCACGGTGTAAGGTGTAAGGTGAATTTCGGGGACGAAATTCTTATAAGGAGGGGTGAATATGACAACCCGAGAATTTGAAAAATTTATTAAAATCTTAAATGATTGATTTAAGGTCAAATATTAGACCTAGACAGAAAATAAGTGTGTGCGTTTGATATTATTAGGTTGAAATTTTGATGATTTCAAAATTTTGTGAAGGATATAGGTGAATTATTCAGGATTAAGTATCTATGTGATTAAATTCTGTGTATGTGGTTATGTATGTGATCTGAATGTGGTTAAGGGTCAAGGGTTGACCAGATAAACGATATCTGTAACAAACCCTAATTATATATTAAGAACTTTAACGTTCGGTTAGAAAACCCTAGCGATTAATAAGAAATCCTATAAACCGATTCTGAAACCCTAATTTCAGTACCTGGAGTCCGAAACCCTAATTCGGATATTAAAAACCTTAGATTGGGAATGCAATGCTATGTACAAGGCTTAGCGTTATTAATTATAAATTAATTAGGGAAAATCCTAATGAATTACCTGAAACCTTAATTGTTTATTAGAAAACCCTAATACCAGATCTAAAAATCCTAGTTTAGATTCTAATAAAGTGAAACCCTAATCTGGGAATATAACGGATAATTTTAATGCTTTAGTGCTAATAATTAAATATTAATTAGGGTAAATGTTAATTAATTAACAAACTCTAATTTCCAATTTTTGGAATCCTAATTGTTTTGTCAGAAACCCTAATGCTCAATTGTGGATTTAATTGCTAAAATTAGCTATGTTAATTAGAAAACCCTAATCCTAATTATTTCAATTTATGAGTAATTAAAAAACTCTAATCTAATTAAGAAAATTTAATATCTAAATTGGAAAATTTATTTTTCTATTAGAAACCCTAATTAGTGGTTTATAAACCCTAATGACCATTTTGACCATAATTGCTTAATTAGCGATTGTAATTATGAAATGTTAATCCTAATTAGCAAGAATGAATTTATGATTAAGAAATTTTTTATATAATTAGAAAATCCTAATTATAAGTAAAAAATTTTAATTTTCTATTTTTATAATCGAAATTGGAAATTTACAAAATTATATTTTGCAAACCCTAAACCCTAAATTTTCCAAACCCTAAACCTTAACCAAACCCTAAACCCTAAGGGTTTGGCCAATTAACAAAAATGCCATTAAATATAAAATTAAAATGTTCATTTTGCCCTTAATGTATTATTTGAGCTTAACTTGCAAGTCTTGCCCTATTATGGTTGGTGACCAACCCTAGTCCTAGACTTGTGCTACAAACACTGATTTCAGCCATCTAGCTCAGCCAAATACATTGCATTATATCAAAATATAAATTAAAGGGAGAGAGAAAAGTCTCACTCTAGTTCTCATTCTCTCCAACTCTTTCTCTCTCTTAAAATTCGGGAATGGGGGATGTGAGAGTGTTAAGATAAGCCAAGAACACTTTTTAGCTTAGCAAGAACAGATTCAAAGGACCAAAATCAAAGATCAAAGTTTTAAAGGTATAAAACCCTAAATTTCGAAATCTCTTGATCTTATGTTATATGTTGAAATTGATTGGTTAAAGTTGTGTAATATGGTGTCAATTGATGATCTGGGTTGTTAAATCCATTACCCATAACATCAAAGTGCTCAAAATTAAAGTTTTTCAATATCTGGAAAAACTTGAAAAATCTCGTCTGACAGCAAATGTCAGACCTCATAGATCCGTGTGTGTTAAGTATTTTTGATGTTTAAATGCTTGTAAAAGGTAGTCTATTATGTGATCTTTAAGATGCAAAAAGAATCAAAGCCAGATCAAATGTAGATCAAACGTTACAAGCAGTCAAACATGGTTGACCAAAACTGCCAAATCGTGAACCCAGAAATTCAAGAACAGATTGTCCGTGTCCAAATTTGACCGGCCATATCTTGTTCATGTTGTGATGTTTTAGTGTTATTATGTTTTATAGTTGTAGTACTAAATGTTGTCTACAAACTGGAGTTGATAGATAACATAAAAGTTACACGATCATCAAGTTATAAGGACTCAAAGTAGGCCACTCAAATCTGCTAAACTCTGACAAGCCGAAGAACAGCGTTGTCAGAGATTTTGGAGACTTAAATCTCTCTGATCTGAAGTTATTTAGCCATGAAACGTATTATGTAGTTGTAGTATTACATAAATACTACAATATGAAATCAATTTCAAGTCTAGAAAACATTTAGATCATAGATCTATAGCCGGTCAAACCACCCACCCTCGCATCTAACTTGAAGATCTGGGCAGGCATCAAGAACACCTATAGCGACAGAAAGTGTCGCTATAGCCCTTTAGCGACAGTTTATTATTATTATTTTCTGAAAATTAATTAAAAATTAGAAAAAAATAGTTTTTAATTATTAAAAATACATAATAAATTCTGAAAAAATTATTTTAAAGTCTGAAAAATAGTTTTTAACTATTTTAAGTATATTTCGAAAATATTTAATATTTTTGGACTATAAATGGTATTTATTTATTTAATTATAATATTAAATAAATTATATAAAAATGATTTTAATTCATGAAAAATTATTTTATGGTATAAGAAAATATTTTAAGTTATTTTTGATGACTTTTAATATTTTGGGATTAATTTTATTAATTAATCAATATTAACGATAATTAGTTGATTTAATAACTATATTAAATAAATTAAGGAAAAATGGAATTAATGCTTTATAAATTATATAAAACTAATTTAAGTGTTATAAAAATATTTTAAGTTATAAAATATAACTTTTGATATTTTGGCATGAAAATATTAATATTTTAATATTAATAGCAATTATCGGATAATGGATTTAAGTGTTTAAAAATCATATAATTATGATTTCAATGTATTAAAAAAATACTTTGGTATATTATAATTATATTATAATATTATGTAATGATTTTCATTAATATTTGATATAAAATAAATATTAATGATTAAGGAATTTTGTGGTATTTAATTTATTTAAATATGGCATTAATGATTAAAAATTGTTGATAAATGATATTAATTATCTGAAAATTATTTTAAGTCAATGAAAATTATTTTGAACTGATAAGAAAATTATCTGTGATAATTTTTAAGCGTTTAAACGGAGTTTAATTGAACTTAAACTCGATATTTATTCCGACTAGATCGTCGGGATGTTAGAATTGTGTCGGGTTCAACTCAGACTGCAATAGTTTGACTTGATACCTAGTCTTATGTGTGTTATAGACTGATAGGGTTATGTGCTATGTGTTTAGGTTATTCTATGGATATGTATATATAACGGTATTATACTGTGATGATATTATTCTAATTATTGGAGATCTATATATTAATATAGGTCTTCGGGTAAAACATTATAAATTGCGTTGCGGTAATCAACGGTTCAGGCAAGTTTCTTTGTACTTAACTCTAATAATAGTGTTTATTCAAGCTTATGGTTAATCATTGTTGATTGCCACAAAAATTGTACTCTTACATCTTGCATGTATAAGTCAGGTATGAAAGGCTGATCACCTTCATTACCAATTGGTTCAGAAATGTTTGTTCATGCTTAAAACTTGTTCAGTCAACAGTTTGTTCATGCTAGTTCTCAATTATATTGATGAATTATAGCCAGCTTATTATTCATACTCTTCAATCATAATATATTGTTATATTATTGTATATAAACTTGCTGGGCAACTTTCATGCTCACCCTTGCTATATCATGATAAAACATTGCAGATAAGGCGAACGTGTTCGAATACAAGAAAAGGTTAATGCCAAGTTCAGCTTGGGATAAAATTTGCGGCTAGTTTGTAATAGTTTATTTTGATAAATGTTGTTTTGTAATAGATATTTTATGAATTGTGTATAAGTTAAGGTTACTCGACCTTGGGGAATAGTGTGTAATGTAATGTATAAACAATTTATGTTTATATCTTCCGCAAATAGTTATAGAAATAGTATACCGGATCCGAGGGGATTTGGGACCTGGATTCGGGACTATTACAATGACCGCAATTCCAGTTCCAGATTGAAGCCTACATGGCATAGAATAGATCCATAACTCTAAACACATATATCATCAAACAAATAGATTTATGGGGTCTGACATATGACTGTCAGACCATACTTTTCAACTTTTCTAGATTTTAAAAAACATAAAATTCGGGCATCTAGATGATATGGATCCAAGTTTAGGCCACCCAGATCATCAAATGACACTCTATAACATAACTTATAACAACAAACAACATCGTCAAACATAAGATCATATGATTCGCAAGTTTAGAGCTTTTATACCTTTCTAACACTTGATCTTGAATCTGATCCTTGTGATCTGATCTTTGCATTCTAACACATGATTTTGACTTAACCTAGCACTCCCTTTCATCCTTACACACGAATTTTAGAGAGAGAGGTTGGCTTGGATAGCTTGCTAAGCAAAGTAGGATAGTGTTCTTACCTTTTTGACTTTTATTTTGATTCAATGAATGCTGATGATATGTGGCTGAGATTGCTGATTTGTATGGATTTTTAGTCACATGCTAGGCTAGGGTTAGAGCTAGGGTTGTTTACCAACTCAATTTTTTGGCCAAAATTGCAATTAACCTTCAATAATGCTACAAGGGTATTTTGGGCTTTTAGCTAGCAAATTTAATGGCAAACTTGTCAATTGACCAAACCCTTAGAGTTTAGGGTTTGGATATTAGGGTTTAGGGTTTAACCCTTTAGGATTTAGGGTTTGGACCTTAGGGTTTAGGGTTCAACCCTTTAGGTTTTGGCAAAATGATTTCTAAAATTTTCAATTTAGGTTTTCAACATTAGAAAATTTAATATTTCAAAATTATAATTAGAATTATATAATTATAATAAAATTTTCCTAATCATAATTTCAGGATTTCTAATTAGGATTTAGTATTTCGTAATTAAAATTTGCTAATTTAGCAATTAGGGTCAAAATGGTACATTAGGGTTTATAACCCTAAAATTAAGGTTTTCATTAGAAAAATAATTTTTTAATTTAGAAATTAATTAGGTTCCCTAATTAAATTAGGGTTTTATAATTACTTGAAAATTAGGATTAATGTTCCTAATTAACTAACAATCAGGCTTTCCCTGTTTATAAAATAGGGTTCTGAAACCAGAAATTAGGGTTTTAAATTCTAAAATTAGGGTTTGCTAATTAATTAAGCTTTATCCTAATTAATTGCACAAGAGCATTATAATTCTCCTTTAAGTTCCCGGATTAGAGTTCAAATTACCGGAATCTAAAATTAGGATTTTCCAGAATCGGTTTTAGGGTTTCTTATTGTTCGCTAGGGTTTTCTAACTGAACGTTGACGTTCTTAATATATACCTAGGGTTCGACACTAATATAGTTTATCTAGTCAACGCTTGACCCTTAACCACATTCTGAACACATACTAAACCATATACACAGAACATATTCACATATATTCTTAATCGTGAATAATTCACCTAAATCCTTCACAAAATTTTGAAATCCCCAAAATTCCATCCCAATAACATCAAACGCATACACTTATTTTTTGTCTAGGTCTATTATTTGACCTTAAATCATTCATTTAAGGGTTTAATAAATTTTTTAAATTCTCGGGTTGTCACAATTTCTTTCGAGTTTTAGAAAGCGTTGAGCGTAAAAAATAGTTCAAGTTTTCTTTAAGAATATCCCCGTTATACCAGTTGGAATACTCTCCTTTTTAAGGTAAGAGATGTTATTTTTGTTCAATATTCGTATGAAATAATATTTTCTTCTATACTCTGTAGTATGTAAGTAATATTATTTCGTTTCATATTTCGAATTTTATACTCATTTTGTTAAAGTTTTGGCTTCTATACTCCATGAAATTAGTAGAATATCCTTGAAATTTGCGTTTCATCCAGTATCTTTTTATGGAAATATTATTCTGAATATTCTTGATAAGTTTTAACTTTTTCATGCTAGAGTACTATTCACGGGATACTATTTCCAAATTACTATTCACACGGGGTACTATTCATGACAAAAATTGATTTCTTTTCGGTCCAAATCATTTTTGATACAATATTATTCTTGAATTTTATTCCACAAAGCAGTATCATGTTGACAATTTAGATATTATTGAATTTTGGATAAATTAAATTATAAATCTCCAAAAATTTATCCTTTACTTTCATTTAATTGAATTCTTATATCATTGTCATCATACTCATGCTTATATTGTTATGAAAGTCATCTTTGGCCCGTAGTGCATAGATGGACTTGGTCTGATTATGACCAGGGATTATTCGGTATAATCATGACCGCAATGTTACAAAAGATGTGGTAAAAGTCCTCATTGGACCGTAGTGCATTAATGGACAGTTGTTGGCACGATCATGACTATTGATGAATACACGAATATCCTTGGCCCGTAGTGCATAGATAATTCGTGGTCGTGATACTAATTAATATACTTGGCCAGTAGTGCAGGGGTGATTCGATGATGAGGATTATTTATTAAGCTGAGTCTCTGTGATAAAAGTGATGAAAAACCTTTTAAATCACAGAAGATAGTAGATATCATGCTCTACTTGACTCTTCTAATGGATTGCTTGTTCTGCTACAGTTAAACTTGATATTTGTTATATTTTATCTGTAGCATCCCCAAATTCGGGTCCCAAAACATCGCGGATCTAGTGTGCTTATTGCGGAAGATATAAACATAAATTGTTTATACACTAAACATACACATTTTCCCCCATGTTCGAGTAACCTTAACTTATTACATAATTCATAAGCTGTCTAACATCTAACATTACTATCACACTATACTATTACAATTAAATTGCACATTTTATCCCAAGCTGAACTTGGCATTATCATTTTCCTGTATCCGAGCGCATTCGCCTTATCTGCAATATTTATCATGATATAGCAAGGTGAGCATGAAAGTTGCCCAGAAAGTTTAAATTTATTAAGATATATCATGATTGAAAGAGTCTGAATAATAAGCTAGCTATAATTCATCAATATAGTTGTGAATTAGCACGAACAAAATTTTGACTGAACAAGTATTGAACATGAATAAATATATCTGTACTAACTGATGATGAAGGTGATTAACCTTTCATACCTGACTTATACATGCAATATGTACTGAGTACAATTTTACAGTGGCAATCAATAATGATTAACCATAAGCATATCTGAATGAAACAACTTTTAGTAGAGTTAAGTAAAAACTTGCCTGAACCGTTGATTACCGCTAAACAATTTAATAAGCTTCGTCTGAAGACCTAATATTAGTAATATAGATATACAAATTAGAATAATATCATCACAATATAATACTATTATATATATAAATATATAAATATATATATATACATTGAATAATTTAAACACATAACACATAATCCCGAGTTTAAGTTTAATTAAACTCTACCTAAACACTTAACAATTATCTTAGATAATCATATTATCAGTCAAAATAAATTTCAAAGACTTGAAATAATTTTTAGCTAATTAATATCATTTATCATAATTTTTCAATCATTAATTTTATAATTAATTAATATAAATACCACATAATTCCTTAATTATTAATATTTATTTAATATTAAATATTTATGAAAATCATAACATAATATTATAATATATTCATAATATCACAAAGTATTTTTAATACCTTAAAAATCATATTTATATGATTTTTAAACACTTAAATCCATTATCCGATAATTCATATTAATATTAAAATATAAATATTTTCATGGCAAAATATTAAAAGTTATATTTTATAACTTAAAATATTTTTATAACACTTAAATCATTTTTATACAATTTATAAATCATTAATTCTATTTTTCTATAATTTATTTAATATATTTATTAAATAAACTAATTACCATTAATATTAATTTATTAATGAATTTCATCACAAAATATCAAAAGTTATTAAAAATAACTTAAAATATTTTCTTATACCATAATATAATTTTTCATGATTTTTAAAGTATTAAAATCATTTTTAAATAATTTATTTAATATTGTAATTAAATAAATTAAATATCATTTATATTCCAAAAATATTAAATATTTATGAAATATACTCAAAATAATTAAAAACTAATTTTTTGACTTTAAAATAATTTTTATAATTTTATTAATTAAAATAATTAATTTCTTAAATAAACTATCGCTAAAAGGGCCCTATAGCGACATACCCGTCGTTATAGGTGTTCTTGGTGTTCATCAGCCCAAACCCAGATCTTCATGTCAGACTTCGAGGTCACCACTGACCAGAATTAAATTCATGTTTCTGTTATAATCTGGGCATCTAATGGTACCTAAAATGTAGTATAAATGTAATACTATGATTATAAATCGATAACATGGCCATCCAACAACAAAATAACAAGATCTGGGTAATCAAAAATCTTGTCAGACGTTACCTAGGTTCTTCAGAAACCCAGGCAGTCCGAGTAGCCATCTTGTCACTCGATTAATTTAATGTTTCGGTCATGTTTCATGTAATGTTAAGGTTCCAATATGTAGAGGATATGTCAGACTACAATCTTTACCATCAGAGCATCACCACGACATCACAAATAAAAAATAATGGTAGGTCAAACCTTGTCTGAATTATTACTCAACCATTTTTTGGGTTTTCCAGAAATGGTTAACATGATCAATCTGCCTAGTTTGACTAATTACCACGCTCGATCTGTTGATTACTTGTGGGATCTAAAGCCATAACTTTAAATTACATATACCAGGCTACAAGTTGGTTATAAAAAAAACATTAAAACACCTTAAATCTGTCAGATCTGGGCCGTTCAAAAGGTTGTCAGACGATGTTCATGATGTTCTGGGTTGCCCGGATTTTCATAAGGCTAGTTGGTCAAAGGTGATTTGACCACAATTATCTACGATCTTGTTGTTAATCAAGGTGATCTAATGACATGTATTAGTAGTTCATGTGCCAGCCTACAACATCCGACCAACAACACAACCAAAATCATAAAACACTAGCAAGAACAGTAGCCATCAAAACCTTGTCAGAGATAAACTAGAAATCTTGGAATTTTCTGGGTTTTCCAGAAATAGTCTTACATGGTCGGTCAACCATGTTTGACTGATCATAACTTCAAATCTAGACACGATACAACTCTGATTCAAGTTTCAGATGAAAGCCTACATGGCATAGAACATATCAATAACATAAAACACAATAAACAAACAACAGTGAAGGATCTAAGGCCTCTGACATATGGCTGTTAGGACATATTTTTCAAGTTTTTCAGATTTTTAAAATCTTCAAAATCGTGCATCTAGATGTTACAGATCTATGATCTATCAACCCAAATCACTCAAAGTCACTCTAAAACACATATCTAACCAAAGATTTACAACATATAATATAGAATCATAGGATTTCTAAGATTTAAGGTTTTTATACCTTTAAGTGAGTAAATCTTTGATTCCTTGACTGCTGGTTTGTTATTTGAGTTGGTGGGGCTGATTTTAGTGACTGAAATGCTATAAGAATTCGTGGGTTTGAGCTTAGAGAGAGTATGGCTAAGTGTGGGTTGCACAAATGAAGTAATAATACACTTTCTCTCTCATAATCTTTGCAATTAATTGATGCAATGAACTTGTATGCTAATAGCTGATGTGCTAGTGTTGTAGCCCATATCTAGGTTAGGGAAGTGATGACTTGCAAGATATGGTAGGATTTTCTAACAATAATTCACCAAATGGGACAAAAAGGGTAAATTACACTTTTAGATTCCTAAATTTAAGGGCATATTAGACATTGGCTACAACCCTTAGGGTTTAACCCTTTGGGTTAAAACCTAAGGTTCCCAAAGATCAATTTTCTAATATTTTTAATTTAGGTTTTCTAAGTATAAAATTAATATCTCTAAATTATAATTAGGATTTCTAATTATATTCTAATTTATAAATCAATACTGACAATTAGGATTAAAAATTCCTAATTAAAATTGGTAATTTAGCAATTTAGTCCATTAGGGTTTCAAACATGACTATTAGGGTTTTAAACTTTAAAATTAGGGTTTCCCATAGAGTCAATTAGGGTTATTCCTAATTATATTTATAATCGAAAATATTAATACCATTACATTTAGCCTTTAAATTCTCAAATTAGGGTTTATATTCTGTATTAGGGTTTCAAATTACTGGAACTAAATTTAGGGTTTCCAAAACCGATTTCTAGGGTTTTCTTATAAATTGTAAGAATTTTCTAACTGAACGTGGACGTTCTAAATATATACATAGGGTTTGAAAATTGATAAAATTTATCTGGTCAACCCTTGACCCTTAACCACATTCTGTACTCATATAATACCATATTCACAGAACATATACACATATACCCTTAATACCGAATAATTCACCACAAACTTTTAAATTCGCAAAATTCCTTACCAGAAAACTCAAATCCATTCACTTATTTTCTGTCTAAGTTTATTATTTAACTTAAATTTAAGATTTAATCATTTTCTAAATTCTCGGGTCGTCACATTCACCCTTTCTTCAAAGAATTTCGTCATCGAAATTCAAATTACACCATATACAATACTGCTTACACCATTCATACACATCATCACATGCTACCCAATACACCACTCACAAAAGTAATATTTTAAAATTGTGCTGAGGAGTTACATAGACTATTTGTATGTCATTTTCGCAAAGGTTTTATGAAAATTCATCCGCAAACCGTCATAACTTACGTACATAGAGGGTAATTAGCTTGGTATGCCCTGTACTGGCCAAGTACTGCTGGTCTGATCTTTTTCTCATCATTGACATAGGCATAAAATTTTACCTCAGTCTTATTATAAAATTCCGTACCAAAATAATTTGGTTCGGGAAATTTTTCTCAATGAACACTTAGAGTTTTCATAACATTAGTCTAGCTGAATCGAATAGCGTAGACTCATATCAATAATTCAATTCAATCAAATTATTTAAGTGTAGCCAAACCCCGTTGGCAAATTAAAATTTTATAAAACATTTTCGAGAATGACGTCATGATGTCGTACTGTATTAACAGTCCGTTTAAGGATGCTGTCATCGTATGACTTTGTCATAACATATCATACAATACTGGAATAACGATTTTAGATCAAATTCACACTATGTATTCCTGTATTTATAACTTCATCACCTTTTTATCATCTTTGCACCAGGTTACATGGTACATAAGTGATAAATAAAAATATATTTTGATATTACAAATCATTTGTGTCTAGCTGAAACAAGTAGCATAGACTATACTTTAAACCGTTTCAAAAATGATTACGAGTCTACATTTTTTTTTAAAAGTACATAGTGCGTATTTAGCTTGATGTCAAAATTTTGAAATCTAGCATAGCTAGGAGTTTTGGAAAACTTATGTCTCCACTAATAATCATTTGCTTAATAATCTATCTATTCCTATTATCCTAAATACTATATTCACACAAAACTATACCTAGTTCGTCAAACTTACTACACTTATGAGTTCAGGAACTTGCCACAATCATATGAGTTTAAGAACTTGTCCTAGTCAGACCGTTCGCATCCATTCACTGAGGGGTTCATAAACATTTCATATAATCATGAGTCACGAACGTACCATAAGTATGAGTTTTAAGAACTCGTACTAAACCTAATATTCTCTACTTAGAACCTATCTATCTGTTATACACCTGAGAAAGGAATTACCCTCTCAACATGCATATAACAAATAAGCGCGACACAAACATTTCAATGACTATCAGTGCTAGAAACTAAGTGGTTGTTACACCAAGTACAATTCAACTCCCATACGAAGAATCATACAACTTAGCTGCTAACATGAGTCCTCAATTGAAATCCCCACCTAATACTAACTCCCTTCTCAATACGAGTTTCATTCAACTCATATTCATAAACCTTTCTTGAATCTGTTCCAATTCATAGTACCACTGACACACAAAAATCTTGCTGTAAACTTTTCAATCATTCGATTGATCACCATCAGATCACGGGGTGATCTCACCGTATATATTACGATTCATTTCTATACTATGATCGTTTTATTTGACGATCTCCTATCCCTGTACCTTTAGTCTTTTAGACTCTATATATTCATCACTACTGTTCAATTTTATTATCAGAGTTAGGAAACTCTGTATCTTATAAATCGCCGAGATTCGTCTTTGAATCTTATCGACACACTAACTCTATTTAAGTTAGTACTTATCTTAATCACTACGGTTATTAGACTAAGGTATCACTACCCTAGGTTTATAACCAACAGCTTTGATACCAACTGTAGCATCCCCAAATTCGGGTCCCAAATCACCGCGAATCTGGTATGCTAAATCTATAACTATTGCGGAAGATATAAACATAAATTGTTTATACACTAAACATACACATTTTTTCCCAAGTTCGAGTAACCTTAACTTATTACACAATTCATAACCTGTCTAACATCTAACGTTACTATCACACTATACTATTATAATTAAGCTGCACATTTTATCCCAAGCTGAACTTGGCATTATCATTTTCCTGTATCCGAGCGCATTCGCCTTATCTGCAATATTTATCATGATATAGCAAGGGTGAGCATGAAAGTTGCCTAGCAAGTTTAAATTTATTAAGATATATCATGATTGAAAGAATCTAAATAATAAACTGGCTATAATTCATTAATATAGTTGTGAATTAGCACGAACAAAATTTTGACTGAACAAGTATTGAACATGAACAAATATATATGTACCAACTGGTAATGAAGGTGATCAGCCTTTCATACCTGACTTATACATTCAATATGTACTGAGTAGAATTCTACAGTGCTAATCAGTAATGATTAACCATAAGCATATCTGAATGAAACAACTCTTAGTAGAGTTAAGTAAAAACTTGCCTGAACCGTTGATTGTCGCTAAGCAATTTAATAAGTTTCATTTGAAAACCTAATATTAATGATATAGATATACAAATTAGAATAATATCATCACAATATAATATTATTATATATATATATATATATATATATATTTACATAGAATAACTTAAACACATAACACATAACCCTATCAGTCTATACATCACATAACACTTGGCATCAATTCAGACTATTTAAGTCCGAGCTTAATCCGACAAAATTCTAACATCACGACAGTCTAGTCGGATAATACTCGAGTTTAAGTTTAATTAAACTCTGCCTAAACACTTAACAATTATCTTAGATAATCATATTATCAATCAAAATAATTTTCAAAGACTTGAAATAATTTTCAGTTAATTAATATCATTTATCATAATTTTTCAATCATTAATATCGTAATTAATTAATATAAATACCACATAATTCCTTAATCACTAATATTTATTTAATATTAAATATTTACGAAAATCATAACATAATATTATAATATATTTATAATATCACAAAGTATTTTTAATACCTTAAAATCATATTTATATGATTTTTAAACACTTAAATCCATTATCAGATAATTTATATTAATATTAAAATATTAATATTTTCATGGAAATTATCAAAAGTTATATTTTATAACTTAAAATATTTTTATAACACTTAAATCATTTTTATACAATTTTTAAATCATTAATTCTATTTTTCCATAATTTATTCAATATATTTATTAAATAAACTAATTACCATTAATATTAATTTATTAATGAATTTCATCACAAAATATCAAAAGTTATTACAAATAACTTAAAATATTTGCTTATACCATAATATAATGTTTCATGATTTTTAAAGTATTAACATCATTTTTAAATAATTTATTTAATATTGTAATTAAATAAATTAAATACCATTTATATTCCAAAAATATTAAATATTTATGAAATATTACTCAAAATAATTAAAAACTAATTTTCAGACTTTAAAATAATTTTTCATAATTTATTTTGTATTTTTAATAATTAAAAACCATTTTTATAATTTTATTAATTAATTTCTTAAATAAAATGTCGCTAAAAGGACCCTATAGCGACAGACCCGTCGCTATAGGTGTTCTTGCTGTTCATCAGCCCAAACCCAGATCTTCATTTCAGACTTCGAGGTTACCACTTTGACCAGAAATAAATTCATGTTTCTGTTATAATCTGCGCATCTAATGGTACCTAAAATGTAGTATAAATGTAATACTATGATTATCAATCGATATCATGGCTGTCCAACAACAAAACAACAAGACCTGGGTAATCAAAAACCTTGTCAGACGTTACCTGGGTTCTTCAGAAACCCAGGCAGTTCGAGTAGCCATCTTGTCACTCGATTAATTTAATGTTCCGGTCATGTTTCATGAAATGTTAAGGTTCCTATATGTAGAGGATATGTCAGACTACAATTCTATACCATCAGAGCATCACCACAACATCACAAATAACAAATAATGGCTAGTCAAACCTTGTCAGAATTATTACTCAACCATTTTCTGGGTTTCCAGAAACAGTTAACATGATCAATCTGCCTAGTTTGACTAACTACCACGCCCGATCTGTTGATTACTTGTGGGATCTAAAGCCATAACTTTTATGTACATATACCAGGCTACAAGTTGGTTATAACAAAAACATTAAAACACCTTAAATCTGTCAGATCTGGGCCGTTCAAAAGGCTGTCAGACGATATTCATGCCGTTCTGGGTTGCCCAGATTTTCATAAGGCCAGTTTGTCAATGGTGATTTGACCACAATTATCTACGATCCTGTTGTTAATCAAGGTGATCTGATGGCATGTATTAGTAGTTCATGTACCAGCCTACAACATCTGACCAACAACATGACCAAAATCATAAAACACTAGCAAGAACAGAAGCCATCAAAACCTTGTCAGAGATAAACAGGAAATCTAGAAATTTTCTCGGTTTTCCAGAAACAGTCTTACATGGTCGGTCAACCATGTTTAACTGATCATAACTTCAAATCTAGACACGATCCAACCCTGATTCAAGTTTCAGATGAAAGTCTACATGGCATAGAACATATCCATAACATAAAACACAATAAACAAACAACAGTGAAGAATCTAAGGCCTCTGACATATGGCTGTCAGGCCATATTTTTCAAGTTTTCCAGATTTTTAAAATCTTTAAAATCGTGCATCTAGATGTTGTAGATCTATGATCTATCAACCCATATCACTCAAAGTCACTCTAAAACACATATCTAACCAAAGATTTACAACATATAACATAAAATCATAGGATTTCTAAGATTTAGGGTTTTTATAACTTTAAGTGAGCAAATCTTTGATTCCTTGACTGCTGGTTTGTTATGTGAGTTGGTGGGGCTGATTTTAGTGACTGAAATGCTATAGGAATTCGTGGGTTTGAGCTTAGAGAGAGTATGGCTAACTGTGGGTTACACAAATGAAGTAATAATACACTTTCTCTCTCTTAATCTTTGCAATTAATTGATGAAATGAACTTGTATGCTAATAGCTGATTTGATGGTGTTGTAGCCCATATTTAGGTTAGGGAAATGATGACTTGCAAGATATGGTAGAATTTTTTCGCAATAATTCACCAAATGGGACAAAAAGGGTAAATTAGACTTTTAACTTCCTAAATTTAAGGGCATATTAGATATTGGCTACAACCCTTAGGGTTTAACACTTAGGGTTAAAACCTAAGGTTCCCAAAGATCAATTTTTGAATATTTTTAATTTAGGTTTTCTAAATAGAAAATTTATATCTCTAAATTATAATTAGGATTTCTAATTATATTCTAATTTATAAATCAATCTTAACAATTAGGATTAAAAATTCCTAATTAAAATTGCTAATTTAGTAATTTAGTCCATTAGGGTTTCAAACAGAACAATTTAGGGTTTTAAACTTTAAAATCAGGATTTCCCAAATAGTCAATTAGGGTTATCCCTAATTATATTTATAATCAAAAATACTAATACCATTACATTTATCCTTTAAATTCTCAAATTAGGGTTTCATATTCCGAATTAGGGTTTTAGATTCTCGGAACTGAATTTAGGGTTCCCAGGACCGATTTCAAGGGTTTTCTTATAAATTGTTAGAATTTTTTAACTGAACGTTGAAGTTCTAAATATATACATAGGGTTTGGACACTGATAAAATTTATCGGGTCAACCCTTGACCCTTAATTACATTCTGTACACATATAATACTATATTCACAAAACATATACACATATACACTTAATCCTGAATAATTCACCACAAAAATTTTAAATTCACAAAATTCCTTACCAGAAATCTCAAATCCATTCACTTATTTTCTGTCTAAGTTTATTATTGAACTTAAATTTAAGATTTAATAATTTTCTAAATTCTCGGGTCGTCACATTATCAGTTTAACACTGTTGAAGGCTAACTATAAATTATTCTGCATTATTTTAGTCATAATATTTTTTACTAGGCTAGTTGAGCTCACCCTTTTGTTTTCATTGTTCTCTTTAGGAAATGAGAACGTAGCCTGGGACTAGTCGGGTAACAGAGTGACGATCCAGATGTATGCATTAGTAGAACTCATTATTCTATGAAATAATGTGATAATAAATGTATTGAGGACTCCATTTGAGTTTGAATACTGTCTAGAAGATAATTTTCGTATTAAAACTCTCAGTTTATGTTTTGTCGTATTTTACACGACAGTTGTATTATTAAGTTGTATTTGAATTTTGTACCATGTATTTGGCGACTTAAGATGGCTGATGTATACCTATTTTGGGGCGTCACACCTGAGACCGGTTGGCACCTTCCGACTCCATGGGTATTGGTTTTCCCATGAGATAGCCATGTCTTACTCCTTTTAGCTGGTGGAGTGTACAGACGCTGCATCTTGGTATGTATTCTTGGCAGGGATTGAGGATCAATTTCACATTTTGTCGTGTTCAGGGCTTAGTTCTCCCTACATCTTTATTACTCATGAACCTGATATGGATTATCTCCCTCTGGCTAATTTGAGGGGTATGACCATGTGTCACCCACTAACAGTGATGGCACAGTTCGACCAGTTTAAGGATGTTCACCCTTTTGAGGGGGCATTGGGTCAGCGTTCTTCTTCTCAGCATTTGTTAGCAGAGGATAGATCCAAGGTGTATGCCTGTTGGGCCCAGCGTGAGAGGGCTGAGTTTATTGTTGAATCATAAATTCTAATTACGCTTAGCACACAAGTCCACTGTGATCAACAAGTAATATAGTGATAAGTTGAGTATTTTTCCCATAGAGATTAGTATGAAATTAATCCTAACAGTTACCAGTTTTCTATTAATCCAAAGTTTATTAAACTATCTGACTCAATGATTATAATTATTAAAACTAATAATATTAAAAATACTAAGCAATCAACACAACTTAAAACCCGTCACTTCAAGCTATTATTGGAGAATTAGGCTTACAACTTCACTTTAAGTCTTACTCTGATTACTACAACTTATTCTAGTTCAATTCACTATCTCAGTTTATTAATCAAGAACATTTAAGTCGAATTAGCCATCTCTCAATGCACTAATACCTTATTAACTTAATCCATAAATTTGATAGAATTAAGCTAAACACCCTAAACAACTAATTCACTATATCTCTATGTGAATTAAAATCAAATAAGGTTTAAGTTCAAGTTCTCTACCCGACTACATGCAATGTTAAGCATATCTCTACCCTTTCATTCATCAAGATTTCATTCAAACATAGAATTCAAAAACACATGCTAAATTGATTATGTATAGATTCATACATCATCTTTTGAATCCATAAAAATCCACACATAATTGGTGATCAAGCAATTCATAAATTAAAGCACAAATCACATTAGCTGAATTGAATGATAGATTATTAAACTGAATTAAGGCTTCACAATCATCGTTCAACTTTAAAGAACCATCATAAGCCTAATAAGTATATTATTTCATCATAAATGAAATAAAAACTAAAATCATAAAAGAATCCTTCATCCCAATTACAATAATTGAATTAAAGAAGTAGAATGAATCCAAAACCATTCTTCTTCTTAGCTCCAATTTGTAATTTTCGTGACTCTGGCCTTCAATCCTTCCTCCAATGCAGTTTTCTCAAATTAGGGCTCAAACTTGTCAATTGATTGATTGTTGTTATCTCTCTTTTATTGTCTATGTTATATCCAGCACAAGACACACATTTAGTCCATAAACCCACGCCAAACGAAGTCCCAAGTCATAACAACTTGATTCCTTCACGTTGCTGCAGAATTACAATTGAAACAGAACTCTTGCTCTTTCCCTGTACCCCCGCCCCGGCGGGGATTTTTTTTTCTATATAGGCCCGCCCTGGCGGGGGGGCCTTCTATTCCAGCTCAAGTACCCCTTCCCCGACGGGGGATTTTCTTATATATTTCCCGCCCCCAGCAGGAGGTCCTTCTGTAATCTGCACACTTTTGCTCAATTTGCTAACACTTAACTGACACAATCGCCACCTTTATGCCACGAATGTTACACCATGCCACTTAAACATAAAATATACATAAACAAGTAAAAATGAACATGAATTTACAAGATTAACACAGTTTAAGCTAGAATTAGAGGCCGATTTGTAGGTATAAAACCCACTCATCAAACTCCCCCAAACTTAAACTTGTGCTAGTCCTCCAGCACAAAACAAAACAAAAATACTATGCAATGGAATGAAACTAATCTACATGCCTACGAATCCAGCAATAATGATAGAAACAAGAATGTTCAACCGACCTCAGAGAAATCAAGTAAACATGATAATACCTCATATCAAAACAAATCAGTAATTTCCCAATCAATCATCAAATCTTAAACTGTTATCACTTATATAGTGTGTGTGTGCTCAACACTCATGTTAACTGATACAAACTCAAATTTAACACATAACAGGTCTCTTTGAAGGCATCAGACAGTGTAAACTTAAATTTTTTTAAAAAATTCCAGATCCAACTAAAATCAATCAACTGCCAATATCGAGGGTCAAAATAGGGTATTTATGCTTTATTTTTCATCTACGAGGGCTTTTTGCTCTTATTTCTCGTTTTATTCAATTCTCTTTTTTTAAACACATGACTATGCAATGTATTATTCCCTTAGTCTTTTCAATGCTACCTTAACGAGCTTTCGACCAATGACTCCCAGACCATTAAGACCTTAAAGCGCTAGGTGTAAAGACAATCCCTTCGGACTTACTTATTCAAGTAACAAAGGCCACAAAACTAGACAAGCATGTCATGGTGTTTATTCTTTTATTTTATTTTATTTTATTTTATTTACCCCAAATATTCCCCCAAACTTAGGTTCTTGCTTAACTTTAGCCTTCACTGCCTATCTTTGTTATTCTTTCATTCAGACTAGCATTATCATGTATAGGTCAATTATGTATCAATTTGAACTTAATCAATCAACATAGTTGTTATTATTGTGCTAAACTTATTATACCAGTTTTAAACAGGAAAAGATTCAATTCCTAACAGAAAATCACATCAAAGTTCTAATAGTCAATACTATACTTGTTTACTCAATTCCAGCCTCATCATTAGCCAAAATAGATTGTACTATCTAACCACTAGACTCATGCAAGATAACAAAATACTTAACTAAAATTTTTGTGATTTTTTATTTTATTTTATTTTATCTTTTTTTACAATATGAAATAAAAATCACTTGAATAAAAATTAATAAAAACTATTTACAATACTACACTACTATGCAAACTATTATGCAATTACACTACATGAATGCAACATATAATGAACCTAAAACTAAACATGACAACTTATACAAAACTATAACAAACTAAATTAAACATGCAATAACACTAAACTAACTAACTCCCCCAAACTTAACAATTACAATGCCCTCATTATAATAAAAAAAATATAGCAATAAGTATAAGAGGACTTCCCTGTAATCATTTAAGGTTGAGGTGATGGTGGTGATGCTAGGTTTGTAATATTAATGAACGCAATTAAATTGCACAAATTAGCGAAAACGTGGTAAAACAGAGTTTTAAAAATTTGCAAACCATATACCCGGATCATCCTTTATGCACAATTATTAATTAAACGAAAAGATAAAGAACAAGAATCATATCCTTGAATATTCGAACTTCCTCAGGTACAAGTTCACCTCCAATCCTTTTTGCGTTCAACTTGAATTCATCGGGTTTGGTTCCTTCCTTTGATCAACGTTAGCCACCCAATTGTTTGGTCTCTAGAGGTGATCCACCAAGGAAGAAGAAAGATTCAAGAAGATGGGTGTTTGGCAAAACCCAATTTTTTCTATATCTCATAGAAAAAGAGCGTACTCTCTAACAATTGGAATCACGTATATGGATATCTGATATAAGACTCCTCTTATAAAGATATCAGTTAATCCTTCTAATCTAATTTGAAAATAGGGTATTATTTAATTAATTAAATTCCATTAATTAATTACGCTCCCTAATCTTATTAGGGATAATTAACTAAACTCTTTTAATTAATTTGCCTCCTAATATTTTTAGGAATAAATGAGAGTACTTTTATTATTTAATTCCCAAACTCCTTTAAGAATTAAATAATAATAATTGCAATAATAATAATAAGACTCCTCTTATTAATTTATATTTAATATTTCTAAAATATTAAATAATAAATATTAAGCTATTTAATTTATCCTATCACCATAGATTAAATTAAATATACTTAACTTATTATTACGATTATGCCATTAACTTCTTAAATAATTATTCTTCGTTTTATGGTGTGACCCTTTAGGTTTTCCATATTAAACCGGTTGTGAATAAATCAATTAGAATAATTCTAATCTTATTTACATAAATAAATTAAACTATTAATTTATTTAATTAAATAATATTTATTCTACAATAGGGATAAACCTCCCTAGCGATTAACGACTTTCCAGATAATACAGATTTCAACATTAATCATAAAAAAACTTTGAGTGAATAGTGTAATACCCGAGAATTTTCACCTATTATATTAATGGAAATACGATTTATATGAAAATAAGTGTTATTATTTTATGAGTCTATAATTGTTTGGTATTAAATCAACGCGTATTAAGAAATGTGAATTGGCAATGAAAAGTGTTAAATGCTTTGTGTGGCATAATGCAAAACGAGAAAATTCATTAAGTAAATTAAAATAGGAATTAGGAGGATTAATCATGTCGATCATGTGATTTTGTATAAGTAATCAATACACTCGTAGACTCGTAGTAACACTCATGTGGAGATCAATTCATGTCATGTATAACAAGTTAGCATTGAAAACTGGCACGAGCAGAAGCTACACCAGTCTTGGAACTGTCAGGGGCATGGTGCAGCTGCGCCGTCCCAGTAGTACAAACTGGCGCAGCTGCGCCATCAGTCAGTTGGAGTTGGTTACTTTCTATTGTAGCACTGAATTAAGGATATTAATGTGATATGTGTAACATGGATGAAACCATATGATAGGAGTATATTCCAATATGTTATGTCCAACAACGGAGGTGTTAATCCATTAATTAATATTAATTAATTTTGGTGGAATATGAGTTACTTGGTAATTAATTCGTAATATATGATTATTATTATTTGCAATATACCTATAAATGTAATGAGAATATAATCAATGAATAATGATTGTGAAAGTCCATAATTACATTAATCAATGGTTGGATTAATTAATATTAGTGTTAATTAATTAAGGAAGATCGTGGTTATTTATTTAACATAATTAAGAGAGTTATTAATATAATAATATTATATTGATAGTTATGTGCATGTGAACAATAATAAAAATATAACTATATAGTATGGTGTGACATTTATGTGACTATATATATTAAGTATTATAAAACCAAATTGAATGAAACCATGTGATTATGCATATTAAAACTATATGTTAAAAATACATTATGAGATGTGTATGTAACCATATGCATGTGGGTAGACATTAACAAAAAATGTTCATAGATTATATGTATAGTACATAACACCTACTACTTTGAAATGTTAAGTTATAGTGTGACAATAGGTTATAATATATGATGGATATGTGTATTAAGATACAACATAAGGGTGAAAATGTGTAGGAGTATGCAAGCATGCCGAGATAAATTGGATTGTCCCAAATTGAGAGTCATATTTACTCTTTCCTCAGTCACGTGAAGCACATAAAGGTTATGGCCTATTATATTTTCTTCCAAGCTTCTAGCTAGTGATCATGGGGGGGGGGAGTGCTGTTCATGAGAAAACCAACCACTAGTTACCAACTCCTCCATAACCTTCATACAATCCTACAATCCATGGGTTTGATTCAATGGGAGAATGCAATGTTTGGATTTGTGTTCTTCTATAAATAGTACTATACTTCTTCATTTCTTGTTGCTGAGAATTGTCTGATAAATTGCTAAGTAGTTGAGTGAGAGCATTCTAAGAGCTTGAGAGTTCAGTTAGATCAAGTTCATTACATATTACGAATGTATAAATCAATTCTTTGCTTTCCATTTTCGTTTTTGTTAACAGAATTCATAAGTGTTGAAATTTTAATTTCTTGAATTCATAGAATTGGATGTTAGTATGGATGAATAATGTTCACATTGTTGTCATATAACCTTACAAGTATATTTAGACTGTTATAAGAGTGTTTAGGAATGGTTTCGTGGGTAATTTTTATGTTTAGGCTAAACAGTTGTCGAGGTTCACTATTCCTGGTCTGAACCAGACATGGCGCAGCTGTGCCGGATTTACACTGAGGCGCAGCTGGCCTCTAAAATTTGTTTTTGAGCTTCTATTTTGTAGATTGTTAAAGTATTATGTAGTTTACTAGCATGCAAACATGTTTTAAGGGTATATATAGCTATATGGACCTAATGTGAGTATGTTAGACTAGCATTAGCATGATTAACGGAAGTGTGTAGTTGAAATGAGTTTTGAAACTTTAGCAGTGAACTTGATAAGTATGAGTGCCATGTTTATGTACTGACCCGCAAGCATGTTGATATGATTTAGACATGCATGATGTATGACTCTTAATTCCTTGTTCATGACCAAACTTATTATGATTTTTGTTAGAAATGTTTTCAAGAAAAAAAAACTTAGCCTAGTAAGCTAACTTACATGATTTCTACATGTTGTATATTATGACTTTGAAAAGCATGTTAGCGTGGCTTAGAAATGCATGAATATACCTTAGCTTGTGTTTATTTGATTAGTAAGGGAACATGAGCATGGTGCACCTACTAGCAAGCTTAGAAGATGAATATTGTCATGATGCCTTGAAGACTGGAATTTGACATTTGTGATTATGTTTTATGACACTCTTAGACTCACTCATGGAGCATAAACATATATATACCATGCTTGTGTATCATATTTCAAGAAAAGCATAAACGAAGCCTAATTTCAACTAAAGCGGTATTAGTTTCACATATATGTTATGAATACTCGTACGCATGCTTAATATGGGTGTTATAACTATATTGTATGTTTAGAGAGCAAGCATGATAGGTTTTGTGGTTTCATGACCCTAACTTGTTGAAATAACTAATTTAGAAACATGTTATAAAAGGAACCTAGATGTACTTGAGAAGCATGAAAAGACCTTTAACATAACATATATAACATATGTGAGAGTTTTGGTCAAGTCGGACAGAAACCACAAGGTAGTAGTTGAGTCTTGGCATGGCCAGAGGACGGCGCAGCTACGCCGGTCCTAGGCTTTGCCATAGCGCAGCTGTGCCGTGTAGCAGTAACATGTCGATTCTATTTTTGGTCTGATGTTTGAAGCATACCTACATGATTACTTTAACTTATCTTATATGACTAATGTGCTAGTTAATGTGTTAAGGAGCATGCTAGGTAATAAGGTCAAGTGTTGATCATAACTTTCAGGATGTTAAGTCCAAAGAATATCTTCAAGAAATCAAGATGTCATTGTAATTGTGATGACTTATAAACTGATTTTGTACCATATGTGCTTACTTGTGTTATATCAAGGGTGATTAAAGTCTATGTTAGCTAATGAACATCTTGAACATATAAATACGTTATAAATAGGATTTAAAAGTGTTGAGTTCTTAAACGAGGATAAACTACGCGTAAGGCATGTTTCTCTAACCTTACCCAAATTTATGTTGTCCAAGTATCCTAAACCTTTACATTATTTTTGACAAATACCGTAAGTTTATCCCTTTGAATACAAGTTACATTACTTTCTCATTCAAATGAGCTAGTATGCTAAACCCTTGTGAAAGCTATTATTCATGTTGAAATTGGTATTGTCCTTGAATATTGTGAAAGAATAGATACCATTTGATTCGGCTAGACTATATGCATGTTTATAAAAACTGTCCAAACCAATTGATTGGTGCGGGAATCATGAAAAATGAGTTGGACAACCCTTTTGGTAAGGGGAGTGTATGTTGTTGGAAACCGCAACACATGAATAAATATTATTGTGGTGTTGTGCATAACATAAAGTATTGTAGACTGATAATCTATAGTACTTGATATTTTGGGTTATCTGTTTAATATTGCTAACTCTAGTTGAAGTTTAATGGTACTTAGTGACTGCTCAGTATAAATTGTTTATCCAGTTGGATACCTTGATAGTCGTTGAATTCATATATATCTGTTGATTTATATTGAATTATCGTTCTTATTCAAAGAATTATTGATATTTCATATCCCTGATGTTATTCTGACACTTTGAAGTATCCTAGAAATGACACTTTGATATTTCAAACCTTGTGATATATATCCTACACCCTTGTTGTATATTACTTGTTGGGCAATTTGTGCTCATCCTTGCTTTTAAAAACCTTTTAGTAAAGGCAGAACATGGAAGTGTATCCAGGCAGGACAAGGGAAAGGGCAAGGCTACCGACTAGCTTGTTCCTTTTATGTTTAAAATCTATTATGATGTATTAAAACTATTTTAGACTCTGTTTAAGCTTATTTAAGATTATGTAATACTCGATATTATTATGTAATCTATTAAGCACTGTATGTTGCGAGACTTGGGGGAATATTTATAATAAATCATTGTATATTATTCTAAAGTAGATTTGTCGTTGTGTATGCGTTATTTTAGTTATTATGGTTTTACCATGAGAACGTGATGAACCAAATTCGAGTGACCAAGTGAAGGTCCGAATTTGGGGGCGTCACAGGTTGGTATCAAAGTCGTAGTTATAAACCTTAGGAACGAGTGTCCTTAGATTATAACTCGGGAGAACATAGAAGTTAGGAAGGAGATAAAACTCATGTAGAGTTTTCCTGAAGAGACTTAGTATGTTATGAAATGTAAATTCATTCTATACAATGAACTTATATTTGTTTAACATTTTAATGGAGTTGTTGTTTGTGTTGTCTTATGTTGGTGATTGTAGGATGACTGACATGGGAGGACCTAGCCGAGTATTAGAGGAGGAGGCGCGTGATATCCACGTAGTATTTGAGACACCCTTGATAGCGGAG
The DNA here is from genome assembly GCA_020205505.1 of Panax japonicus. NCBI lineage: Eukaryota > Viridiplantae > Streptophyta > Magnoliopsida > Apiales > Araliaceae > Panax > Panax japonicus. The sequence continues at coordinate 35,295,410 of CM035098.1, forward strand.
CCTATTTCAGTAGTAGCCCCTTTAGATGATGACGATGAGGAAGAGGTAGAGTCTGACCCTGAAGAGGAGCCTTTAGAGGAGGAGCCCGAGCCCGTGGAGGACTTCGACGAGGCTACTTTTGAGGATCGGATGTTAGGAGAGTATGAGGAGCAAATATTACAGTTGGGATGTAGAGTAGAGGAGCTTGAGGCTGAGGCTAGGGAGAGGGAGCTCGCGTTCCAGAAGTTGAAGGATGAGGACCATCAGAGGCAGCTAGTGATGCAAGAGATGGAGGTGGAGATTGCTCACCGTAAGGAAGCAGGGATCCAGATGGGAGCTTTGTTTCACCCAGCCGTGGCGAGGAATGTTGAGGTGGCAGGAAAGCTGGAGGACTTAGAATAGAAGGTGTTGAGTGAGAGGACGGAGAAGGAGGCTCTCTGAACTCAGTTAGAAATGGAGGTGATGGATAAGATTCACTTCGAGGAGAAGTGGGAAGAAGCCAATGATAGGGCAGATGACCTAGAGGATGAGGTGTGGTGCAAGAGGAGGAAGATGAACAAGATTGGCTATGCTCTTCGCACGGCCATGGAGAGATTGATAGATGGGGTACATCATTACCCAGCTGAGCAAGGACAGACCCGACATACCATAAACCGAGACATGGTGGTGCACATCACACAAAAGGAATATCAGAACGCCGTTGAGTGTGGGATGTTAGATTGAGTTTAGAGGATGAAGACCAGTAGTGTAGTAGTTTTATCTTTGTGTTGTGAATATGTTATTGTAATCTCAATCTTTTGTGTAAGATGTGAGATAGTGGTGAAACCCCCAAACTTCTAAAAAGTGCTAGAGGGGTAGTAAGTTAGTATGTCCCCGTCTTTTTTGATATTAGGGGATATGTGTTATCATTTATAGCAGTATGCTAGAAAAAAACATCTAATGTAACCCTTTGGCATATGAATATAAATGATCTTATTTCAGAAATGTGTTATAAACCTGTAGTTCTTTCTATTAAGAAATGTCTAAGTATTTTAATGAGATAATAAAGTTAAAAATTTTATGATGCAGAAAATGCCACCCAAACGTAGAATAATTGTCCTAGAAGAGTCAGTTAATGATGAGAGAGGTCCTGTAGATCCGATACAGAGATTGGTAGATTTATTGGGAGAAGCTCTGAGGGGAAGAAACGAACCCGTACCACCCGTTCCCCAAGATGTCTAGTAACGACCTTCAAAGATTTCAAGAGTGTAGGACCCCCAAAGTTCACGGGAACCACTAACCCGATAATTACACAAACCTAGATCAAAGAGATCGAGAAGGCCTTCACTATAGCTCGCATGGTGAAAACCAGAAAACAGTATTTTCCACATACATTATGCGGGGCGAAGCAAAATATTGGTGGGAAACTAATCAGCAGAGAGCGGGGGAAGGTACGATATCATGGGAGAGGGTTACTACATTGTCATTCGAGAACTATTTCCCGAAAAGTATGAAGAGTAGGATGGAGGTAAAATTCCTAGAGTTAAAACAAGGTGATATGACGGTGGTGCAGTACGCAGCTAAGTTCAATGAACTAGCGCGATTTGCAGAACACCAAGTTGTGGATGAGGAGAGGAAGGCGAGGCGTTTTGAACAAGGGTTAAAATCATGGTTGTACAATAAGGTATCGGTCTTCCATATTGATTCCTTTACAACATTGTTGGAGAAGGCAATCATTGCGGAAGGTGGCAGTGAAGCCTTGAGTCTGTATCATAAGGAGAAGAAGAATAAGAACGCTGGTAGTGAGCATCGTGGAGGGAGCAGCAGCGGAGGAAGTAACTCCAGAAAGAGGAAATGAGAAAACAACAACAACAGAAGCAACAACCAAGGTGGGAATCACCAAGGAAACTTCAAGAAGAGGACCGAAACTTGTAACAAATGTGGAAGAAGTCATCAGGGAGAATGTCGGAAGAGGAAAAGCACTTGCTATAATTGCAACTAAGAGGGGCACATATCACCAAATTGCCTGATTCCGAAGAAAATCAGAGGATGTTTTGCTTGTGGATCAACAGAGCACCATATAAAAGATTTCCCGAAGAAAGGAAGCGGTGGAGCTGGCAGAAGCTAATGAGGAGAAAGTAAGTTAATGATTGGTGGACCTGCACAACCCAACCGATCGACCGCTCAAACCTTTAACATGACTGTCCAAGACGTCAGTAGCTGCAAAGGACGTGGTGTCAGGTATAATCCCAATCAATAATATAAATGCTTATGTATTATTTGATTTGGGTGCCACCTGTTCGTTTGCATCTGAAGAATTTTCTAATAAACTTAGTACACCCCGAGAACGTTTAGAAGATCCTTTGAACATAGAAGTTGTGAATAAGGAAATAATCCCTGTAGAATACATATATCAAAATTGTCACACAAACATTTGAGAATATGAACTGAGCGTAGACTTGATTCTTATTAGACTAGGAAAATTTGACGTAATACTGGGGGACGAATTGGTTATATAACCATGCAGCAGTAATTGACTGTCAGAACAAATGTGTGAACCTTCACACTCTGAGTAAGTCTAAGGAAGTGTTTTATGGTTGCTCATCGCTTAAGTAATCGTGTTGCGTTACGATGATGTAGACCAAGAAATTGCTAAAGAAAGGATGTGTAGGTTATTTAGCTTAAGTTGTGGATACTCTGAAAAAGGTAGTAGAGATTAAAGATATACCCGTAGTGAGTGAATTTCGAGATATGTTTTCGGACGATCTGCCTAGCCTTCCGCCAGATAGAGAAATCAAATTCGTAATAGACTTAACACCGGGAACGACACCAATTTTGAAAGCTCCATATTATATGGCGCCTGTAGAAATGAAGGAATTGATGATACAACTTCAAGAGTTATTGGATAAAGGTTACATTAGACCAAGTGTGTCTCCTTGGGGAGCACCAGTGTTATTCGTGAAGAAAAAGGACGGATCGATGAGGCTCTTTATCGATTATGGAGAATTGAATAGAGTAACGATCAAGAACAGATATCTATTACCAAGGATAAATGACTTATTTGATCAATTGAATGGAGCGATGTGACTGCCACCAAAATAGGTATACATCACCCATCTTGATTCGCCAGATACATGGTACATAAATTCAAATACAACTTAATTATACAACAGTCATGTAAAATACGACAAAGCATAGCTGAGAGTTTAAACAAGAATATTGTCATCTAGACAATATCCACACTCAATGATGTCCTCATTATAATTATTATCATATTATTCCATAGAATAGCGAGGACTACTAAAGCCACCATCTGGACCGTCAATCCGTTCCCTGACTTCCCAGCTATATTCTCATTTTCTGAAGAGAACAGTGAAAGAAAGGGTGAGCTCAACTAGCCCAGTAAGTAATATTCTGACTAAGATAATGCAGAATAAACTATCCTTAGCCTTAAACAATATAACAACTGATAGAATACAATAGACAACAAGTTTTAGATCAACAACTGCAGCGAAAATAAGCAATCCATTAGAAGAGTCAAGTAGAGCATAAAATCTACTATCTTCTATGATTTAAAAAGTTTTTCATCAACTTTATCGCTGTGACTCAACTTAATAAATCAAATCAAATCATCCTTGTACCATGGCCAAGGATATTCATGTAATCATCAATGGTCATGATTATACCGAATAATCCCTGGTCATAATAATACCAACAACTATTCATCAATGCACTACAGGCCAATGAGGACTTTCACGACATCATTCGTCACATTACGGTCATGATTATACTGAATAATCCCTGGTCATAATCATACCAAGTGCATCTACGCACGTATGCCAAAGATGACTTTTATCACAATATAAGTATGGGGATGATGACAATGACATAATCATTCAATAAAACAAATTTAAGGATAAATTTTAAAGATTTAAAATTTTAGTTCATCCAAAAATTATTAACGTCAAAATTTTCAACATGGTACTTCTTTGTGGAGTAAAATTCAAAAATGTTTAGAAGAATATTTCCATGAAAATAGTGGATGAAGCGCAAATATCCAAGATATTCTACTAATTTCATGGAGTATAGAAGCCAAAACTTTAACCAACTGAGTATAATAGAATATATGAAACTGCAAATGGTTTTCACCCGCCATGCGGTAATCCACGTAGACAGATCATTTCCACATTTTAATAAGGAATGAATACGAAGGATCATTCACAGTGCATGCAGTAATCAACATAGACATATTATTCCAACAGAATAATAAAGAATGGAATAACAGAAGAATTCACCAGGCATGCGTAATCCATACAGACATGTTATTCCAACAGAATAATAAAGAATGGAACCAGGTCATGCATAAATCGTACAGACAGGATATTCCAATAGAATAATAAAGAATGGAACCAGGTCATGCGTAATTCGTACAGATAGGATATTCCAACTGAATAATAAATAATGGAAATAGGTCGTGTGTAATCCGTACAGACAGGATATTCCAATAAAATAATAAAGAATAGAATAACAATAGAATTCACCAGGCATGCTATATACCGCAAAGACAGATTAATCCAACAGAATAATAAAGAATGATATAACAGAAGAATTTCACCATGTATGTGGTACTTCACAAAGACAGGTTATTCCAGTATAATAATAAAGAATGGAATAACAACTCTTACAAGTATTGAAAAAAAATAATTCTCTTCATGAATACGAAAGAATAATACCCCTTACCTCAAAAGAAGACTGGATACTAGAATAGTGAGGTAGCAGACTTCTCTTTTTCTTTCTCTCTATAATTTCTCACTATAATAATTGCTCTATACCTTTTGTTAATTTGTGAGAAATGAAGGAAGAATGAGCTTTTATTTACAGGAAAATATAGTTTCGATAATTGCACGTTTGGGTGCTCAAATTATTACAGTTAAATATCTTACTCTTTTCCTTCATTTTTAATTTAGTCCTGCAAGTATTATCAAACTTGCACCATCTTCCCTAATAGTAAATCATGTGAATCAATAGTAAATCATGTGAATCAATAGTTTTAGACATGTGAAAATATGAATTATAGTATAGTACCTCCATTTATATCTCTATTTTTAACTTAGTCATGCAAATATTATCAATCTTGCACCAACTCCCCTAATAGTAAATGAATGTGAATTAATAGTACACACATGTGAACAAATAGTTATAAACATGTGAATAAATAGCTATTAATTGCTCATTTATCTGGTTAATTACCCGATTGGTCAATATAACCTCCAGACATCAATTATTATCGAAATAAATGTGGGTTTTTACTAACACTAATAATTCTAACATAGTGGAACTATCAATTTCATCTTTAATCAACACGAACTTATTCATCTTTAATATTATAATTCATAATATTTAACAACTAGGTCGTTCCCAAGAAAGAGGAGGCTTTCCAATAAGGATTTCTCCTTATTGGCGCGCAATTAGGTGACCAAACCTCTCCTTAATAGAACTTCTAGACTTTGTCAATATTACAAATAATAACAAGAATAACTTTGTTTTCTCAATTATTGATTTAATAATATAACATATTATACAGATGATATTATGACAATAATTGAATCAATAATATGAGAGATTTGATTCAACAATTACTGTACCAATAATTGAGTATGGCCGAGTGACTTCTTACGTAAGCATCAATAATCAATACCGTGTGCTACTATGCAACCACACGTATTACTGTACTTTTACTACCGGGCAGTTCAACTGTTTTAACGGTAACACTATCGTCGTTATTTTTATAAAATGATAATTCTGTCATTTTCTAACTACGACAATACTTCTGTTGTGGGGTCCACCAATGATTATGCCATCATACGAATATTCCCTATTAAAACGAATATTCCCCGACCAATCGAATATTATATAACAACTTTCTTACTTTGCAAAATTTATAAATATTACCCACAACTATAACATTATATCAAATCCACACCATAATATTAAAAAAAATATTTCGAGAAATTTAAATCTTTATTCATAAAATTTGGGGTCTCACAATCTCTCCTCCTTATGAAATTTTTCACTCTAAATTTACGTACGTACCTGGTATGCCGAAGAGATGAGGATACCTTAACTTCATTTCAGATTCTAACTCTTGAGGTATAACATTTGAGTGTTGAATACGATCCTTCTTATCCAAAATTTTAACACGTATCTCCTCATACGTTAAATCTTCTGCTATCTCGTCTAGTTCTAACTTAATAACGTGGTTCGGGTTATCCACATATTTACGTAACATCGATACGTGAAAAACGTTATGAACACACGACATACTTGGCGGTAAAACGAGTCTATAGGCCACAGTTCCTACTCGATCAAGGATTTCAAATGGGCCCATAAAATTGAGGGTTGAGATTTCCTCTCTTCATCAATTCTTGCTTCTAGAATAACGCCCTCTTGAACCTTCTTCTTCACATTCATTAGCTCTGAGTATGTAGCTTGCATAACTTTAACTTTATCGATTAAAGTCGATTCTACTCGTATATTCAAATCACCACGTGAGTCCTTAGAGTCTTTAACTCTATCTTCATCATTTGTAAGTTATACGAAATTGGTTTTTCTGTTAACAACATCGCACTCATAATCGCATACGATCTTCCACTCAATGCATCAGCTATCACGTTCTCTCTTCCACAATGATATTGAATGGTATGATCATAATCTTCAACAGCTCGAGCCAACGTCTTTGGCGTATGTTAAGTTCATTTTAGTTGAAGAAATATTTGAGGGTTTTAGAAATGGGTTTTATACTGGGGTCAATACAAAATTCGATTTCACGCTCTAGGGGTAAGCTAAGAAGTCTTCAAGAATACGTCAGGAAATTTATTAACAATAGAAATATCATTCAAAACTGTGACTCTCATCCAAGACTTGGATAGCACATGAAATGAAGGTTTCTACTAACGAAGTTTTAACCGATAAGTCAAAGTCTAATTTCTCCGAAGTCAAATTAAATGTTGAGCGTAAGCAAGAGAGATAAAAGAATGGGTAGAACCGGTATCTAATAAGGTATAGACTTCGCAAGAATTTATAATTAACTAACCCGTGCTAACTTCGTTCGGGTTACTCACTTTTTGAGAAGTCACAAAAAACGCTCTTCCTGAAACCACTGACTTTGTTTTGTCCGTATCCGCCTTTGGTGCCACCGTCCCAGCTGGACTTGACTTTGGTGCACGATAAAATCGAGCTAGGTGACCTTCTTTTCTATAATTGTAACATGCTTTAGACCGCATCATGCAATTTAGACTGATATATCCATCCCCTCCGCATTTGAAGCATATTATTGGTGGTCATTCTCCTTCCTTGAAAATGGGTGTTGGTGCTGCTGTCTTTTCATCGTTGTTGAACCTTCTAATCTTGAAATTTCAACTCCTATTATCTTGGCCATGATTACAACCAAAGTGGTTACCATTCTTGGCATGATAATTTCCCCCACAATGGTTATCATTGTTCTGATGGTCGTTGCCACTGGTACGATTATCATCGTGTTGTTGTTCGTTATACTTTCGTTGGGCTGGCACATTATCACGCTCCAATAACTGAGCCCTATTCACTACATCTGAATATAAACAAAGTTGTGAGAAATGAGGTATTGACTGTATATCGGGTTTCAAACCTCTTAGAAACATTCGAGTCATTCGCTCCTCATTATCGACCAAATGGGATGCAAACCGGGATAACTCCGCAAATTTAGCCTCGTATTGCGACACGGTCATATTGTTTTGCTCCAACTTGATGAACTCCACCTCCTTCATGTGATGAATACTTTCGGGAAAGTACTTATCGTTGAACAGTTCTTGGAACTTCTCCCAAGACATCTTGAGTGTTAGGTTGGGTACGCTTTATAGATTCCCACCAATAATCTGCCTCTTCATGCAACATAAAGGTGGCAAAGGGAACTTTTTGCTCCTCGGAGCATCCCAAGACATCAAATATCTTGGTGATCTGGTTTAACCACGTCTCCGTCTTAAGTGGTTCTGGCTTTCCCAAAAACTCCGGTGATCCCAACTCCTTGAACAGCTTAGCGGTGACCGACCGTGGGTTGCCATTATTTCCACCAATATTTTGAATAGGAGTCTCTCTTACCTGATGTTGCATGAATTGCATAAATCCTCTGAACATCCGATCGTTCATCATCTGATCGGTGTTGTTATTTACCTGAGGATTATTATCTTCTTGTTGCACATTATCCTGGGTATTGATTGTTGGTGACTCAACGGCCTCATGTGCTTCATTGCCGATCTTAACATTTTCGGATGCCATTTTCAAATACTACCACAAAACAAGGGTTAATTAACATATCATATATTATCCCTATACTCTGAATGACCAATTAAATACTAAATAAACTTATGTAGGTCATACTAGCGAAGGAATTCCCCGTCTCTCCCCTCCTAGTTCTTGTCTCACATCTCAGCCAGGGATCATATCCCTTAGCTTTGATACCAACTGTGACACCCCCAAAATAGGTATACATCACCCATCTAGAGTCGCCAGATACATGGTACATAAATTCAAATACAACTTAATCATACAAAAGTCGTGTAAAATACGAAAAAACATAGCTGAGAGTTTAAACAAGAATATTGTCATCTAGACAATATTCACACTCAATGGAGTCCTCATTACAATTATTATGACATTATTCCGTAGAATAGTGAGGACTACTAAAGAAATTTATCCTGGACCAACCCTCCATTCCCCGACTCGTCCCAACTATATTCTCATTTCCTAAAGAGACCAATAAAAGAAAGTGTGAGCTCAACTAGCCCAGTAAGAAATATTATGACTAAGATAATGTAGAATAAATTATTCTTAGCCTTCAACAATATAACAACTGATAGAATACAATAGACAATAAGTTTTAGATCAACAACTGCAGCGGAATAAGCAATCCATTAGAAGAGTCAAGTAGAGCATGATATCTACTATCTTGTATGATTTAAAAAGTTTTTCATCAACTTTATCACTGAGACTCAGCTTAGTAAATAAAATCAAATCATCCCTGCACCACGGCCAAGGATATTCATGTAATCATCAATGGTCATGATTATACCGAATAATCCCTGGTCATAATTATACCAACAACTGTCCATCAATTCACTACATGCCACTGATGACTTTCACCACATCATTCATCACATTAGAGTCATGATTATATCGAATAATCTCTGGTCATAATCATACCAAGTCCATCTATGCACGTAAGCCAAAGATGACTTTTATCACAATATAAGCATGAGGATGATGACAATGACATAATAATTCAATAAAACAAGTTCAAGGATAAAATTTAAAGATTTAAAATTTTAGTTTATCCAAAAATCAATAACATCCAAATTGTCAACATTATACTTCTTTGTGGAGTAAAATTCAAGAATGCTCAGAAGAATATTTCCATGAAAAGAAACTGGATGAAGCACAAATATCCAGGATATTCTACTAATTTCATGGAGTATAGAAGCCAAAACTTTAAACAACTGAGTATAATAGAATATATGAAACTGCAAATGGTTTTCGCCCGCCATGCGGTAATCCACGTAGACAGATCATTTCCACAATTTAATAAGGAATGAATACGAAGGATCATTCACTATGCATGCGGTAATCCACATAGAAGGGTTATTCCAACAGAATAATAAAGAATGGAATAACAGAAGAATTCACCAGGCATGCGTAATCCGTACAAACATGTTATTCCAACAAAATAATAAAGAATTGAACCAGGTCATGCATAAACCGTAAAGACAGGATATTCCAACAGAATAAGAAAGAATGGAACCAGGTTATGCGTAATTCACATAGACATGATATTCCAACAGAATAATAAAGAATGGAACCAGGTCATGAGTAATCCGCACACACGAGATATTCCAATAAAATAATAAAGAATGGAATAACAACAGAATTCACCAGGCATGCGATATACCGCACAGACAGGTTATTCCAACAGAATAATAAAGAATGGAATAATAGAAGAATTTCACCATGTATGCGGTACTTCGCATAGACAGGTTATTCCAACATAATAATAAAGAATGGAAAAACAGCTCTTACGAGTATTGAAAGAAAATAATTCTCATCATGGATACGAAAGAATAATACCCCTTACCTCAAAACAAGACTAGATACTGGAATAGTGAGGTAGCAGACTTCCTTCTTCTTTCTCTCTTTAATTTCTCTCTATAATAATTGCTCTATAGCTTTTGTGAATTGGTGAGAAATGAAGGAAGAATGAGCTTCTATTTATAGGAAAATATAGTTTCGATAATTGTACATTTTGGGGCTCGAAATATTACAGTATAATACCTTCCCCTTTTCCTTCATTTTTAATTTAGTCCTGCAAGTATTATAAAACTTGCACCATCTCCCCTAATAGTAAATCATTGAATCAATAGTTCTAGACATATGCAAATATAAATTACAGTATAGTACCTCCATCTATACCTCCATTTTTAACTTAGTCATGCAAGTATTATCAATCTTGCACCAACTCCCCTAATAGTAAATGAATGTGAATCAATAGTACACACATGTGAACAAATAGTTATAATCATGTGAATCAATAGCAATTAATTGCTCATTTATCTGATTAATTACCCTATTGGTCAATATAACCGCCAGACATCAATTATTATCGAAATAAATGTCAATTTTTACTAACACTAATAATTCCAACACAATGGAACTATCAATTTCATCTTTAATCAACACGAACTTATTCATCTTTAATATTATAATTCATAATATTTAACAACCAAGTCATTCCCAGGAAAGAGGGGGCTTTCCGATAAGGATTTCTTTTTATTGGCGAGCAAATAGGTGATCAAACCTCTCTTTGACAGAACTTCTATACATTGTCAATATTGAAAATAATAATATGAATAACTTTGTCGTCTCAATTATTGATTTAATAATATAACATATTATACAGATGATACTGTGACAATAATTGAATAAATAATATGAGAGATATGATGTAGGAATTACTGTAGCAATAATTGAGTATAACTGAGAGACTTCTTATGTAAGCATCAATAATCAATACTATGTGCTACTATGCAACCACGCGTATTACTGTACTTTTATTACCAGGTAGTTTAACAGTTTTAACAGTAACACTTTCGCCGTTATTTTTTATAAAATGATAATTCTGTCGTTTTCTAACTACGACAATTCTTCCGTAGTGGGGTCCACCAATGATTGTACCTTCGTACGAATATTCCCTGACCAATCGAATATTATATAACAGCTTGCTTACTTTGCAAAATTTATAAATATTACCCACAACTATAAATTTATATCAAATCCACACAATAATATTAAAAAAATATTTTGAGAAATTTAAATCTTTATTCATAAAATTTGGGGTCACAAGCGATGTGTTTCTCGAAGATCGACATGCGGACGGGATATCACAAACTGAAAGTACAGGATGAGGACATTCCAAAGACTGTTTTTATAACCCGGTATGGACATTATGAGTTTTTGGTAATGTCATTCGGTTTAACTAATGCTCCGAAAGCATTCATGGACTTGATGAATCGAGTTTTCAAGCCATATTTAGATAAATTCGTAGTAGTTTTCATCAACAATATTTTAACATACTCGAAGATGTAGGAGAAACACGCTGAACATCTGAAGATTGTTTTTGAGTCACTACAAAAGGAGAAGATGTATACGATGTTTTCTAAGTGTGAATTTTGGATGAAGAAGGTTCAATTCTTAGGCCAAGAGGTGGATGAGAATGGAATCTCAGTAGACCCCGAAAAGGTCAAAGCAGTGAGTAATTGGGAACAACCTAGGACACCGACGGATGTGAGGAGTTTCTTAGGGTTAGCTGGGTACTATCGAAGATTCATCCAAGATTTTTCTAAGATAGCAACCCCGTTGACTAATTTGACGAGGAAGGCGGTGAAATTTGTATGGACCGACAAATGCAAAGATAGTTTTCAAGAGTTGAAGAAGAGATTGAGCGAGGCGCCTGTATTATCATTACCATATGATATGGGAGGATTTGTGGTTTACATTGATGTGTCGCATAGAGGACTTGGTTGTGTGCTTATACAACACGGTAAGGTCATTGCGTATGCATCACGACAATTAAAGGATTACGAAAAATGATACCCTACTCATGACCTAGAGTTAGCGGTCGTAGTTTTTGCGTTAAAGATATGGATACATTATTTGTATGGGAAAAAATGTGAGATATACACGGACCACAAATTTGAGACCCCAGATTTTATCAATAAAGATTTAAATTTCTCGAAATATTTTTTTTATATTATGGTGTGGATTTTATATAATGTTATAGTTGTGGGTAATATTGACAAATTTTGCAAAGTAAGGAAGTGGTTATATAATATTCAATTGGTCGGAGAATATTCGTTTTAATAGGTAATATTCGTCCGACGACACAATTATTGGTGGACTCCACAACGGAAGTATTATCGTAGTAAGAAAACGACAGAAAAATCTTTATTTAAAAATAACGGCGAAAGTGTTACCGTTAAAACTGTTGAACTACCCGGTATTAAAAGTACAGTAATACGCGTGGTTGCATAGTAGCACACGGTATTGGTTATTGATGCTTACGTGAGAAGTCACTCAGTTATACTCAATTTTGGCTACAATAATTGCTGCATCATATCTCTCATATTATTGATTCAATTATTGTCACAATATCATCTGTATAATATTTTATATTATTAAATCAATAATTGAGATGATAAAATTATTCATATTATTATTTGCAATATTGACAATGTCTAAAAGTTCTGTCAAAGAGAGGTTTGGTCATCTAATTGTGCGCCAATAAGGAGAAATCCTTATCGAAAAGCCTCCAGTTTCCTGGGAACGACCTGTTTGTTAAATATTGTAAATTATAATATTGATGATGAATAAGTTCGTGTTGATTAAAGATGAAATTGATAGTTCCATTGTGTTGGAATTATTAGTGTTAGTGGGAATCGACATTTATTTCAATATTAATTAATATCTGGAGGTTAAATTGACCAATCGGGAAATTAACCGAATAAATGAGTAATTAATTGCTATTGATTCACATGATTATAACTATTTGTTCATATGTGTGTACTATTGATTCACATTCATTTATTATTAGGGGAGTTTGTGCAAGATTGATAATATTTTCATGACTAAGTTAAAAATGGAGGTATAGATTGAGGTACTATACTTTAATTCGAATTTTCACATGTCTAGAACTATTGATTCACATGATTTACTATTAATTCACATGATTTACTATTAGGGGAGATGGTGCAAGTTTTATAATACTTGAAGGACTAAATTAAAAATGAAGAAAAAGAGGGAGGTATTATACTGTAATATTTTTAGCCCCAAAACGTGCAATTATCGAAACTATATTTTCCTATAAATAGAACCTCATTCTTCTTTCATTTCTCACCAATTCACAAAAGCTATAGAGCAACTATTATAGAGATAAATTATAGAGAGAAAGAAGAAGAGAAGTCTGCTACCTCACTATTCCAGTATCCAGTCTTCTTTTGAGGTAGGTGGTATTATTCTTTCATATTCCTGAAGAGAATTATTTTCTTTCAATACTCGAAAGAGCTGTTATTCAATTCTTTATTATTATGTTGGAATAACTTGTCTATGTGAAGTACCGCATACATGGTGAAAATTTTCTATTATTCTATTCTTTATTATTCTGTTCGAATAACTTGTCTGTGCGGTCTATCGCATGCTTGGTGAATTCTGTTGTTATTCCTTTCTTTGTTATTCTATTGGAATATCCTGTCTGTGCGGATTACGCGTGACCTGGTTCCATTCTTTATTATTCTGTTGGAATATCATGTCTGTACGAATTACGCATGACCTGGTTCCATTCTTTATTATTCTGTTAGAATATCCTGTTTGTGCGGTTTACGCATGAGCTGGTTCCATTCTTTATTATTCTTTTGGAATAAACTGTCTGTACAGATTAAGCATGCCTGGTGAATTCTTCTGTTATTCCATTCTTTATTATTCTGTTGGAATAACCTGTCTATGTGGATTACCGCATGCATGGTGAATGATCCTTTGTATTCATTCCTTATTAAATTGTAGAAATGATCTGTCAACACAGATTACCGCATGGCGGGCAAAAATCCATTTGCAGTTTCATATATTCTATTATACTTAATTGGTTAAAGTTTTGGCTTCTATACTCCATGAAATTAGTAGAATATCTTGGATATTTTCGCTTCATCCAGTATCTTTTCATGGAAATATTCTTCTGAGCATTCTTGAATTTTACTCGACAAAGAAGTATCATGTTTACAATTTGGACCTTATTGATTTTTGGATAAACTAAAATTTTAAATCTTATAAATTTATCCTTGAACTTGTTTTATTGAATTATTATGTCATTGTCATCATCCTCATACTTATATTATGATAAAAGTCATCTTTGGCTTACGTGCATAGATGCACTTGGTATGATTATGACTATGGATTATTCGGTATAATCATAACTGTAATGTGTCGAATGATGTGGTGAAAGTCCTCAGTGGCCTGTAGTGCATTGATGGACAGTTGTTGGTATGATTATAATCGGGGATTATTCGGTATAATCATTACTATTGATGATTACATGAATATCCTTGGTCGTGGTGCAGGGATGATTTGATTTAATTTATTAAGTTGAGTCTCAGCGATAAAGTTGATGAAAAACTTTTTAAATCATCAAAGATAGTAGATTTTATGCTCAACTTGACTCTTTTAATGGATTGCTTATTTCCACTGCAGTTGTTGATCTAAAACTTGTTGTCTACTGTATTTTATCAGTTGTTATACTGTTCATGGCTAAGGATAATTTATTCTGCATTATCTTATTCATAATATTTCTTACTAGGCTAGTTGAGATCACCCTTTCTTTCACTGTTCTTTTCAGGAAATGAGAATATAGCTGGGACGAGTCAGGGAACGGATTGACGGTCCAGATGATGGCTTTAGTAGTCCTCACTATTCTACGAAATAATGTGATAATAATTATAACGAGGACATCATTGAGTGTGGATATTGTCTAGATGATAATATTCTTGTTTAAACTCTCAGCTATGTTTTGTCGTATTTTACACGACTGTTGTATAATGAAGTTGTATTTGAATTTATGTACCATGTATCTGGCGAGTCTAGATGGGTGATGTATACCTATTTTGAGGGCGTCACAGTTGGTATCAAAGCTTAGGGATATGATCTATGGCTGAGATGTGAGACAAGAACTAGGAGGGGAGAGACGGGGAATTCCGTCGCTACTATGACCTACCTAAGTTTATTTAGTATTCAATTGGTCGATCAGAGTATAGGGATAATATATGATATGTTAATTTACCCTTGTTTTGTGGCGGTATTTGAAAATGGCATCCGAAAAAGTTGAGATCAGCAATGAAGCACATGAGAGCGTTGAGTCACCAATGATCAATACCCAAGATAATGTGCAACAGGAAGATAATAATCCTCAGGTAAATAACAACACCGATCAGATGATGAACGATGGGATGTTCAGAGGCTTTATGCAATTCATGCAACATCAAGTAAGAGAGACTCCTATTCAAAATATAGGTGGAAATAATGGCAATCCACGGTCGGTCACCGCTAAGCTGTTCAAGGAGCTGGGACCACCGGAGTTTTTGGAAAAACCAGAACCACTTAAGGCGGAGACGTGGTTAGAGCAGATCACTAAGATATTTGATGTCTTGGGATGCTCCAAGGAGCAAAAGGTTCCCTTTGCCACCTTTATGTTGCGTGAAGAGGCAGATTATTGGTGGGAATCTGTAAAGCGTACCCAGCCTAACGCACTCAAGATGTCTTGGGAGAAGTTCCTAGAACTATTCAATGACAAGTACTTTCCTGAAAGTATTCATCACATGAAGGAGGTGGAGTTCATCAAGTTGGAGCAAAAAAATATGACCGTGTTGCAATACAAGGCTAAATTTGCGGAGTTATCCCGGTTTGCATCCCATTTGGTCGATAATGAGGAGCGAATGACGCGAATGTTTCTAAGAGGTTTGAAACCCGATATACGTCAATACCTCATTTCTCACAACTTTGTTTATATTCATATGTAGTGAATAGGGCTCAGTTATTGGAGCGCGATAATGAGCCAGCCCAACGAAATGATAATGAGCAACAACACGATAATAATCGTACCAGTGGCAACGGCCATCGGAACAATGATGACCATCGTGGGGGAAATTATCATGCCAAGAATTGTAACCACTTCGTTGGTAATCATGGCCAAGATAATAGGAGTGGAAATTTGAAGAAGAAAAGGTTCAACAACGATGGAAAGACAGCAGCACCAACACCCGTTTTCAAGGAAGGAGAACGACAACCAATTGTATGCTTCAAATGCGGAGGGGAGGGACATATCATTCTAAACTGCGTAATGCAGTCCAAAACATGTTATAATTATGGAAAAGAAGATCACCTAGCCCGATTTTGTCGTGCATCAAAGTCAAGTCCAGCTGGGACGGTGGCACTAAAGGCGGATACGGACAAAACAAAGTCGATGGTTTCAGAAAGAACATTTTTTGTGACTTATCAAAAAGCGAGTAACTCGAAAGAAGTTAGCATGGGTTAGTTAATTATAAATTCTTGCGAAGTTTATACCTTATTAGATACTGGTTTTACCCATTCTTTTATCTCTCTTGCTTGCGCTCAACGTTTAAATTTGACTTCAGAGAAATTAGACTTTAACTTATCTGTTGAAATTTCGTTAGTAGAAACCTTCATTTCATGTGCTATCCAAGTCTTGGATGAGAGTCAAAGTTTTTAAATGATATTTCTATTGTTAATAATTTTCATGACGTATTCTTTAAAGAACTTCGTAGTCTACCCCAGAGTGTGAAATTAAATTTTGTGTTGACCCCAGTACAAAACCCATTTCTTAAAAACTCAAATATTTTCTTCACCCAAAACGAACGTATAATGCGCCAAAGACGTTGGCTCGAGCTGTTGAAGATTACAACCATACCATTCAATATCATTGTGGAAGAGCGAACGTGATAACTGCCACGTTGAGTAGAAGATCGTATGCATTTACGAGTGCGATGTTGTTATCACAAAAACCCATTTCATATAACTTACAAATGATGAAGATAGAGTTAAAGACTCTAGGGACCCACGTGAAGATAATAAATATACGAGTAGAATCGACTTTAATCGATAAAGTTAATGCCGCTCAAGCTACACACCCAAATCTGATGAATGTGAAGAAGAAGGTTAAAGAAGGCATTATCTCAACCCTCAATTTAATTAGCCCATTTGAAATCCTCGATCAAGTAGAAACTGTGGCCTATAGATTCGTTTTACCACCAAGTATATCGCGTGTTAATAACGTTTTTCACGTATTGTTGTTAGTAAAAACTTAGTCTTGGGGGAATTTGGAGCCAAATTTCGGAATAATTAATTAATTTGAAAAATTATGAAACCATAGGGGTTTTATAGAGCATGTTACAAACTTTCCACAGCCTCTAAAATGGACTAATTCCGATAACGGATGAAGAAGTTGTGAAGATTTGAAGTATGTGTGTCAAAAGTTACAAAATCTAGAAAATTGGAGTTAAGTAAAAAAGGTCAAGCACCTAGGCACTAGTCTCGATGTTTAGAATATGTTCTTGGGCACCTAGGCGCTTGTCCAATGCTAAATTTGGGCGCCTAGGCGCTGGTCAAGTGTTAAGCCAAAATCTATCCGGACGTTCTTTAGTAAATTGGGCATAACGTTTTTATACAAACTCCGATTGAGGTGATTCAAGATTATTCGAAAATATAACGAGTAGACTTTAAACTTTAATTCTTTATATTTTTAGATTTGAGGTAAGTATCAAGGCCTAAAATGGCTATTTTAGGGACTGATGTGCATTCAGAGGCAATCAGAGGACATCGAGCATGCATGTATGCAACGTGTAATGTTTTCGACGATAAAGGTATTCAAGGTATCCTCATCTATTCAGAATACCAGGTACGTACGTAAATTTCGAGGGAAAAATTTTATAAGGAGGATAGATTGTCAGACCCCAGATTTTATGAATAAAGATTTAAATTTCTCGAAATATTTTTTTTAATATTATGGTGTGGATTTGATATAATGTTATAGTTGTGGGTAATATTTACAAATTTTGTAAATGAAGCAAGTGGTTATATAATATTCGATTGGTCGGAGAATATTCGTTTTAACAAGGAATATTCGTACGACGGCACAATCATTGGTGGACCCCATAACGGAAGTATTGTTGTAGTAAGAAAATGACAGAATTATATTTTATTAAAAATAACGGCGAAAGTATTACCGTTAAAACTGTTAAACTACCCGATAGTAAAAGTACAGTAATACGCGTGGTTCCATAGTAGCAGACGGTATTGGTTATTGATGCTTACATGAGAAGTCAGTCAGTTATACTCAATTATTACTATAGTATTTGTTGCATCATATCTCTCATATTATTGATTCAATTATTGTCACAGTATCATCTGTATAATATGTTATATTATTAAATCAATAATTGAGATGGCAAAGTTATTAATATTATTATTTGCAATATTGATAATGTCTAGAAGTTCTGTCAATGAGAGGTTTGGTTGTCTAATTGCGCGCCAATAAGGAGAAATCCTTATCGGAAAGCCCCCTCTTTCCTGGGAATGACTTGGTTGTTAAATATTGTGAATTATAATATTAATGATGAATAAGTTCGTGTTGATTAAAGATGAAATTGATAGTTCCATTGTGTTTGAATTATTAGTGTTAGTGGAAATCGACATTTATTTCGATATTAATTAATGTCTAGAGCTTATATTGACCAATCGGGTAATTAACCGAATAAATGAGCAATTAATTGCTATTGATTCATATGATTATAACTATTTATTCACATGTGTGTACTATTGATTCACATTCAGTTACTATTAGGGGAGTTGGTGCAAGATTGATAATACTTGCATGACTATGTTAAAAATGGAGGTATAGATATAGGTACTATATTGTAATTAGTTTTTCACATGATTATACTATTGAGTCACATGGATGAACTATTAATTCACATGATTTACTATTAGGGGAGGTGGTGCAAGTTTGATAATACTTGCAGGACTAAATTAAAAATAAAAAAAGAGGGAGGTATTATACTGTAATATTTGGAGCCCCAAAACGTGCAATTATTGAAACTATATTTTCCTATAAATAGAAGCTCATTCTTCCTTCATTTCTCACCAATTCACAAAAGCGATAGAGCAATTATTATAGAGAAAAATTATAGAGAGAAAGAATAAGAGAAGTTTGCTACCTCATTATTCCAGTATTCAGTCTTCTTTTGAGGTAAGGGGTATTATTCTTTCGTATTCATGAAGAGATTTATTTTCTTTCAATACTCGTAAGAGCTGTTATTCCATTCTTTATTATTATGTTGGAATAACCTGTCTATGCGAAGTACCGCATACATCGTGAAATTCTTCTATTATTCCATTCTTTATTCTTCTGTTGGAATAACCTGTCTGTGCGGTATATCGCATGCCTGGTGAATTCTGTTGTTATTTCATTCTTTATTATTCTGTTGGAATATCCTGTATGTGCGGATTATGCATGATCTAGTTCCATTTTTATTATTCTATTAGAATATCCTGTCTGTGCGAATTACGCATTACCTGGTTCCATTCTTTATTATTATATTGGAATATCCTGTCTGTGCGGTTTACGCAAGACCTGGTTCAATTCTTTATTATTCTGTAGGAATAACATGTCTGTACGGATTACGCATGCCTGGTGAATTCTTCTGTTATTCCATTCTTTATTATTCTATTGAAATAACTTGTCTATGTGGATTACCGCATGCATGGTGAATGATCCTTCGTAATCTCTCTTTATTAAATTGTGGAAATGATCTGTCTACATGGATTATTGCATGGCGGGCGAAAACCATTTGTAGTTTCATATATTCTATTATACTCAGTTGGTTAAACTTTTGGCTTCTATACTCCATGAAATTAGTAGAATATGCTGGATATTTGCACTTCATCCAGTATCTTTTCATGGAAATATTCTTCTGTGCATTCTTGAATTTTACTCCATAAAGAAGTATCATGTTGACAATTTGGATGTTATTGATTTTTGGATAAACTAAAATTTTAAATCTTTAAAATTTATCCTTGAACTTGTTTTATTGAATTATTATGTCATTGTCATCATCCTCATGCTTATATTGTGATAAAAGTCATCTTTGGCTTACGTGCATAGATGGACTTGGTATGATTATGACCAGGGATTAATCGTTATAATCATGACTGTAATGTGACGAATGATGTGGTGAAAGTCCTCAGTGGCCCGTAGTGCATTGATGGACAGTTGTTGGTATGATTATGACCAGGGATTATTCGGTATAATCATGACCATTGATGATTACATGAATATCTTTGGCTGTGGTGCAGGGATGATTTGATTTTATTTATTAAGCTGAGTCTCAGCGATAAAGTTGATGAAAAACTTTTTAAATCATAGAAGATAGTAGATTTTATGCTCTACTTGACTCTTCTAATGGATTACTTATTTCCGCTGCAGTTGTTGATCTAAAACTTGTTGTCTATTGCATTCTATCAGTTGTTATATTGTTGAAGGCTAAGGATAATTTATTCTGCATTATCTTAGTCATAATATTTCTTACTGGGCTAGTTGAGCTCACCCTTTCTTTCACTGTTCTCTTCAGGAAATGCGAATATAGCTTGGACGAGTCGGAGAACGAATTGACGGTCCAGATGATGGCTTTAGTAGTCCTCACTATTCTACGGAATAATGTGATAATAAATATAATGAGGACATCATTGAGTGTGGATATTGTCTGGATGACAATATTCTTGTTTAAACTCTCAGCTATGTTTTGTCGTATTTTACACTACTGTTGTATAATAAAGTTGTAATTGAATTTATGTACCATGTATCCGACGACTCAAGATGGATGATGTATACCTGTTTTGGGGGCGTCACAACAAAAGTCTGAAATATATCTTCACACAGAAGGAGTTGAATATGTATCAGAGGAGGTGGTTAGAATTAATCAAAGATTATGACTGTGAAGTTCTTATCACCCGGGGAAGACAAACGTAGTTGTCGAAGCTCTGAGTAGGAAATGAAGGGAGAAATTATTTTGACTAACAACTCAAGAGGAGTTAATAAGAGATATGGAGAAATTAGAAATAGAAGTGAAGGGACCCAAGAGGTTTGAAGAGAAGTTATTTGTAATGGAAGCTTGTCCGACATTGTTAGATAGGGTAAAAGAAGCCTAGGAGAAAGATGGAGAATGTAAGAAAATGAGAAGAAGGATCATAAAAAAAGAGGAAGCAAAATTTCGAATAGATAAAGATGGTATCTTAAGATTCGAAGGGAGAGTGTGGGTACCGGCAGTGGCCAAGTTAAGAGGTGAGATTTTGTAAGAGGCTCATAATACGACGTATTACATTCATCCGGGAGGCACAAAGATGTATCGGGACTTGAAGCAACATTTTTGGTGGCCAAATCTGAAATGAAAAATTGTGGAGTATGCTAGTAGGTGTCTTATATGCCAGCGAATCAAAGCAGAGCATCAGTGACCGAGTGGTTTATTACAGCCGTTGGAAATACCATTGTGGAAATGGGAGCATATTACCATGGATTTCGTGGTAGGACTTCCATTCACACAAAAAGGTTTGGATGCCATTTGGGTTATCGTAAAACGACTTACGAAGACTGCACATTTTCTACCTATCAAGATCCGCTGCAGTTTAAACCAATTAGCGAGTCTGTACGTAAAGGAAATCGTTTTACGACATGGAGTGCCGATATCGATTATTTCTGACCGAGACCCACATTTCACGTTAAAATTCTGGAAAAGCTTGCAAGAGAGGATGGGAACACAGTTGAGGTTGAGTACTGCTTATCATCCTCAGACAGACGGACAAAGTGAACGAACAATATAAATGCTAGAGGACATGCTTAGGACTTGCGTGATGGACTTCAAGGGAAATTGGGACAACCACCTACCCTTAGTCGAATTTGCGTATAATAATAGTTACCATGCGAGTATCGGCATGCCGCCATATGAAACTCTCAACGAAAGGAAGTGCAGAACGCCTTTATGTTGGGATGAAGTCGGAGAACGACAAATACTCGGGCCAAAGTTAGCATAACAGACTGCGGATGTGGTGAAAGTGATAAGGGCCAGACTTGTAGCAGCTCAAGATCGCCAGGAGAAATACGCAGACCTGCATCGGCAAGACTGAGACTTTGAAGTCTACAGTTTTGTATTCTTGAAAGTATCTCCATGGAAAGGATTATTTCGGCAAGAAAGGAAAATTGAGTACAAGATAATAGGACCGTTCGAGATACTAAAGCAAGTGGGTGAAGTAGCATATAAAGTGGCACTACCACCTGATTTGGAACACATCCATAACGTGTTTCATATATCTGAGTTGCGCCCGTACAAGCCTGACTACAAGCACGTGATTTCGTATGAACCCATTCAAGTGGAGAAGAACTTAGCGTATAAAGAAATTCATGTCCAAATTCTAGATAGGAAACAACAAACTTTAAGAAACAAAGTCATTTCTTCTATAAAAGTGCTTTGGCGTAACCACGATGTCGAGGAGGCAATGTGGGAGTTAGAAGATAGTGTGATGCGGGATTATCCCCATCTGTTTGTGTGACCTTGTAGCAATTCCGGGATGGAATTTTTATAAGGGGGGAGGATGTAATACCCGAGAATTTCCACGTATTATAAAATGAATATATTAATGGAAATACGATTTATGTGAAAATAAGTGTTATTGTTTTATGAGTCAGTTAATATAATTGTTTGGTATTAAATTAATGCGTATTAAGAAATGTGAATTGGCAATGAAAAGTGTGAAATGCCTTGTGTGTCATAATGCCAAATGAGAAAATTCATCAAGTGGATTAAAACAGTAATTAGGAGGATTAATCATGTCGATCATGTGATTTCGTATAAGTAATCAATACACTCGTAGACTCATAGTAACACTCATGTGGAGATCAATTCATGTCATGTATAACAAGTTAGCATTGAAAACTGGCACGAGCAGAAGCTGCACCAGTCTTGGAACTGTTGTGACAACCCGAGAATTTGGGCAATTTATGAAAATCTTAAATGATTAATTTAAGGTTAAATAATAGACCTAGACAAAAAAATAAGTGTATGCGTTTGATGTTATTGGGAAGTAATTTTGAGGGTTTCAAAATTCTGTGAAGGATATAGGTGAAATATTCAGGATTAAGGACTTATGTGAATATGTTCTGTGTTTATGGTTATGTATGTGTTCAGAATGTGATTAAAGGTCATGGGTCGACCAGATAAATGATATCTGTAACAAACCCTAAGTATATATTAAGAACGACAACGTTCGGTTAGAAAACCCTAATGTCTGATAAGAAACCCTAGAAATTTGTTCTGAAAACCCTAGTTTCAGTTCCGGGAGTTCGAAACCCTAATTCGAATATTAAAAACCCTAGATTGGGAATGCAATGTATGTACAAAGTTAAACGCCAGTAATTTTTATTAATTAGGGAAAACCCTAATGAATTATTTGAAACTTGATTTGATTATTAGAAAACCCTAATACTATATCTGAAAATCCTAATTTCAGATTCTGATAAAATGAAACCCTAATCTTGGAATATAACGGAGAATTTTAATGCTTTAGTGCTAATAATTAAGTATTAATTAGGGTAAAGGTTAATTATTTAACAAACCCTAATTTTCAATTTTTGGAACCCAAATTGTTCCGTCAGAAACCCTAATTGTTCAGTGGTGGAATTTAATTGCTAAAATTATCAATGCTAATTAGGAAACCCTAATCCTAATTATTTTAATTTATGAGTAATTAGAAAATTCTAATCTAATTACGAAATCTAAATTCTAATTTAGAAAATAAAAATTTTTCTATTAGAAACCCTAATTATTGGGTTATAAACCCTAATCCGTGATATTGACCCTAATTGCTTAATTAGCGATTTTAATTAGGAAATACTAATCCTAATTAGTAAGATTTAAAGTATGATTAAGGAATTTTAATATAATTAGTAAATCCTAATTATAATTTTAAAATGTTAATTTTCTTATTTGAAAACCGAAATTCGGAAATGTTAGAAAGTAAATTACAAGTTAAGGGTTAAAACCTAAAATATAAAATGCTCCAAACCCTAAACCCTAAGGGTTGCAATAATTGAGAAATCTAGAAATTAAAGGAAATGACAAAAATGCCTTTTTTGTATTATTTTATGGAAGCTTGCAAATCTTTCTAAATCCTTGGTTGGTGACCAACCCTAGTCTAAGCCTAGCACTAGCATGTGCCTATTATCCAACCACTCAGCCTATTATAGCAGCAACATTCAATGAATCAAGCCTTTTATAAGATTTAAAGAGAGAGAAAAGTTCCTTCTCTATTTCATTTTTCCAACCTTTTCTCTCTCAAGAATTTCGTTAATGAGGGTAAGAGTGGGTAAGAAACAAAGAAATTATCAGCTTTTGACATGTGCAAGATCAGATCTAAGGACCAGAATCAAAATCAAAGCTCAAAAGAGGTATAAACCCTAAAATTTTGAAATTTATGATTTTGATGTTTAATGTTGCTGTTTGTTGGTTAAATATGTGTTATAAGGTGTCAATTAGAGATCTGGGTTGTTGGATCATGGATCCATAACACCTAGATGCTTGAATCTAGCAATTTAGAAAATCTGGAAATCTGGAAAATTTTGGTCTGACAGTCATATGTCAGGGCTCTTAAATCTCCGTGTGTTTGATTTTTGGAGTGTTTGATGATATAGATCTGTTCTCTGGTATATGTTATTTAATCCGAGACTTGAATCAACCTCATATCATGTGTAGATCGAAAGTTATGAGCAGTCAAATCCGTTGACCATTCACGTTTTCTGGAATTCTGGGCAAACCCAGAAACCCAGATCGCCTGACAAGCTTTTTGAAGCTTTTGATCTTGCTGTAATTTGATTGTTTGGCCACGTTGTTGTTGATTAGTTGTATTCAGGTATGTAGACTACACATTAAAGCCTTTGGGTCACTTAGAACTTAACTGGAATAGCAGGAAATTGAGGTCAAACATGCTTTGACCGACTGTTTTGACGAAATCTGGGAAATTCCAAGATTTTTGAAGAACATTTGCTGGCAGGTAGTTTGACCGGACCAGATCTTTGGTAGATAATGTTTTTAGCTTGTTATGATGTTATAAAGTTGTACTCTGACATCAATACTACAATTATGAACCTTTATATCACACAAACCAGTCTTAGAATCGAAGCTATATGGATCCAAAGGAGGTACCTTGACTGTTCTTCATTTTCTGGGTAACCTAGAAAATGAAGAACACGTTTGTCAGACATTTTGGAAGCCCAAATCTTTCTGTTTTGGTATATAACTGTCCATGTTATTTGTTTAGGCTTGTAGTATTGCATCAATACTATAATTGGAACACTTAATCGAACTCATATGCTTCAAGATCCAAGATCTATAGCTGGTCAAACCTACCCACTTGGTCACTGACTTGAATTTCTGGGAATTGGCCAAGAACACCAAGAACACCTATAGCGACAGAAAGCGTCGCTATAGGGCCCTTTAGCGACAGTTTATTTATTATTTTCCGGAAATTGATTAAAAATTAGAAAAAAATGGTTTTTAATTATTAAAAATACAAAATAAATTCCGAAAAATTATTTTAAAGTCTGAAAAATAGTTTTTAACTATTTTGAGTATATTTTGAAAATATTTAATATTTTTGGAATATAAATGGTATTTATTTATTTAATTATTGTATTAAATAAATAATTTAAAAATGATTTTAATTCATGAAAAATAATATTATGGTATAAGAAAATATTTTAAGTTATTTTTGATGACTTTTAATATTTTGAGATGAATTACATTAATTAATCAATATTACTGATAATTATTTTATTTAATAGATATATTAAATAAATTAAGGAAAAATGGAATTAATGATTTAAAAATCATATAAAAATGATTTAAGTGTTATAAAAATATTTTAAGTTATAAAATATCACTCTTGATATTTAGTCATGAAAATATTAATATTTTAATATTAATAGCAATTATCGGATAATGGATTAACGTGTTGGAAAATCATATAATTATGATTTTAAAGTATTAAAAATACTTCGATATATTATAATTATATTATAACATTATGTAATGATTTTCATTAATATTTTATATTAAATAAATATTAATGATTAAGGAATTATGTGGTATTTAAGTCTTTTAAATACGGTTTTAAGGATTGAAAAATGTTGATAAATGGTAATAATTATCCGAAAATTATTACGAGCCTAGGAAAAATATTTTGTCTGATAAGAAATTATCTGTGATAATGGTTAAGTGGTTAGACAGAGTTTAATTGAACTTAAACTCGATTTTTGTCTGACTAGACCGTCGGGATGCTAGAATTATGTCAGGATTCAACTCAGACTGCAATAGTTTGACTTGATACCTAGTCTTACGTGTTGTATAGACTGATAGGCTTATGTGGTAATGTGTTTAGGTTATTCTGTGGATATAAATATAACAGTATTATACTGTGATGATATTATTCTAATATTGGAGATCTATATTATTAATATTAGGTCTTCGGGTAAAGCGTTATAAATTGCGTTGCGGTAATAAACGATTCAGGCAAGTTTTCTTTTACTTAACTCTAATAAGAGTAGTTTCTTCAAGCTTATGGTTAATCATTGCTGATTGCCATGAAAAATTGTACTCTGTACATGTTGCTTGTATAAGTCAGGTATGAAAGGCTGATCACCTTCATTACCAGTTGGTTCAGAAATGTTTGTTCATGTTTAAAACTTGTTCAGTCAAAAGTTTGTTCGTGATAATTCTCAACTATATTGATGAATTATAGCCAGCTTATTATTCATACTCTTCAATCATGATATATCTTTATATTGTTGTATATAAACTTGTTGGGCAACTTTCATGCTCACCCTAGCTATATCATGATAAAACATTGCAGATAATGTGAATGCGTTCGGATACAGAAAAAGGTTAATGCCAAGTTCAACTTGGAATAATATTTGCGGCTATTTGTAATATTATAGTTTGATAAATGTGTTATATATTAGAAAGTTTATTATTTGTGTATAAGTTAAGGTTACTCGACCTTGGGGATAAGTGTGTAATGTATTATATAAATAATTTATGTTTATATCTTCCGCAAATATTGATAGAAATAGTATACCGGATCCGAGGTGATTTGGGACCTAGATTCGGGGCTGCTACAGTTGGTATCAGAGCTGTTGGTTATGAAGCTTAGGTAGGAATACCTGAGACCAATAACCGCAGTGATTAGGATAAGACTAACTCAAATAGAGTTAGTTGGTCGGTAAGATTCAAAGATGAATCTCGACAAGTGTAAAGACACAGAGTTCCCTAACTCTGATAATAAAGTTGAACAATAATGGTGAATAGATCGAGTCTAAAAGACTGAAAGTGCAGGGATATGAGATCGTAAAACAAAACGATCATAGTGCATGGAATTGAATCGTAATATATACGATAAGATCACTCCGTGATCTGATAAAGGTTATGATATGGGAAATGAATCAATTTACTGATTGAAAAGTTTACAGCAAGATGCTGTGTGAAAGTTGTACTATGAAATGGTACTATGAAAACTCATAAAAGAGTTATGGATTATGAATACGAATTGAATTCTTATTGAAAAAGGGGGTTAAGATTAGGTGGGGATTTCAGTGAGGACTCGTGTCAGCAACAGAGTTGTATGATTCCTTGTATGGGTGGAGAATTATACTTGGTGTAAAAAAACTACTCAGTTGGTGGCATTGGTAATAATTAAAATGTTGTGTCACGCTAGTTATTATATATAGATAAATAGGTCATAGGTAGAGAATATAGGATTAAGTACGAGTTCTTAGAACTCATACTTATGTGACATTCTTGACTTATAGTTATATGAAATGTTTATGAGCCCTCAGCGAACGGACGCCAAAGGTCAGACTAGGGTAAGTTCGTAAACTCATATAATTGTGGCCAGGCTATGAACTCATAAGTGTGGTTTTATGAATTGGGTATAGTTGTGTGTGAATGGAGTGTTAAGGATTATAGGAACAGATAGATTATTAAGCAAATGATCATTAGTGGAGACTTAGGTTTTCCTAAACTCCTAGCTATGCAAAACTTCGAAATTTTTGACATCAAGCTAAATACGCACTATGTGCCTTTTAAAAAAATGTAGACTCGTAATCATTTTTGAAACGATTTAAAGTACAGTCTATGCTACTTATTTCGGCTAGACACAAATGTTTTGAAATATCAAAAAAAATTATTTTTATTTATCACTTATGTACCATGTAACCTGGTGCAGAGATGATAAAAGTGATGGAGTCATCAATGCATTATTACTTAGTGTGAATTTGACCAGAAGTCACTATTCTACTATGGTATGATGTAGCATGACAATATCACCAAATGACAGAATCCTCAACGGACTGTTAATACAGTGCGGCATCATGACGTCATTCTCAAAAATAGTTTTCAAAAATTTTAATTTGCCAACGGGGTTTGGCTACACCTAATAATTCGATTAAATTGAATTATTGATATGAGTCTATGCTATTTGATTCAGCTAGACTAATGTTATATAAAAAAAACTCCAAGTGTTCATTGAAAGAATTTCCCGAACCAATTTTTTTTGGTGCGGAATCTAATGATTAGACTGAGGTGAACGATAATGTTTGGATAAATAATCCAATCTAGTAGCCTAAATATTTGCTAAAAATGATTAATACGTTATGCATGACATAACTGTACGATGGGCTGATCACCTAAAGTACTAGCAAATGTAGTTTACCTTCTTTGAGATTGTAAACCAACCAAGTAATGTATTGTTTTGCGGTATGATCACTACTGTTAAAACTAAATGTGTTCATGGTCTATATGACCCCTCAGCACAATTTCAAAACTTTTACTCTGGTGAGAGGTGTATTGGGTAGCATGTAATAATGTGTGTGAATGGTATATGTGTGAATGGTGTAAGGTGCACGGTGTAAGGTGTAAGGTGAATTTCGAGGACGAAATTCTTATAAGGAGGGGTGAATGTGACAACCCGAGAATTTGGGCAATTTATGAAAATCTTAAATGATTGATTTAAGGTTACATAATAGACCTAGACAGAAAATAAGTGTATGTGTTTGATGTTATTGGGAAGGAATTTTGAGGGTTTCGAAATTCTGTGAAGGATATAGGTGAAATATTCAGGATTAAGGACTTATGTGAAATATGTTCTGTGTTTATGGTTATGTATGTGTTCAGAATGTGGTTAAAGGTCATGGGTCGACCAGATAAACGATATCTGTAACAAACCCTAAGTATATATTAAGAACGACAACGTTCGGTTAGAAAACCCTAACGTCTGATAAGAAACCCTAGAAATCGGTTCTGAAAACCCTAGTTTCAGTTCCGGGAGTTCGAAATCCTAATTCGGATATTAAAAACCCTAGATTGGGAATGCAATGTATGTACAAAGTTAAACGCCAGTAATTTTTATTAATTAGGGAAAACCCTAATGAATTATTTGAAACTTGATTTGATTATTAGAAAACCCTAATACCAGATCCGAAAATCCTAATTTCAGATTCCGATAAAATGAAACCCTAATCTGGGAATATAACGGAGAATTTTAATGCTTTAGTGCTAATAATTAAGTATTAATTAGGGTAAAGGTTAATTATTTAACAAACCCTAATTTCCAATTTTTGGAACCCAAATTGTTCCGTCAGAAACCCTAATTGTTCAGTGGTGGAATTTAATTGCTAAAATTAACAATGCTAATTAAGAAACCCTAATCCTAATTATTTTAATTTATGAGTAATTAGAAAATTCTAATCTAATTACAAAATCTAAATTCTAATTTATAAAATCAAAATTTTTCTATTAGAAACCCTAATTATTGGGTTATAAACCCTAATCCGTGATATTGACCCTAATTGCGTAATTAGCGATTTTAATTAGGAAATACTAATCCTAATTAGTAAGATTTAAAGTATGATTAAGGAATTTTAATATAGTTAGTAAATCCTAATTATAATTTTGAAATGTTAATTTTCTTATTTGAAAACCGAAATTCGGAAATGTTAGAAAGTAAATTACAAGTTAAGGGTTAAAACCTAAAATCTAAAATGCTCCAAACCCTAAACCCTAAGGGTTGCAACAATTGAGAAATCTAGAAATTAAAGGAAATGACAAAAATGCCTTTTTTGTATTATTTTATGGAAGCTTGCAAATCTTGCTAAATCCTTGGTTGGGGACCAACCCTAGTCTAAGCCTAGCACTAGCATGTGCCTATTATCCAACCACTCAGCCTATTATAGCAGCAACAATTCAATGAATCAAGCCTTTTATAAGATTTAAAGAGAGAGAAAAGTTCCTTCTCTATTTCATTTTTCCAACCTTTTCTCTCTCAAGAATTTCGTGTATGAGGGTAAGAGTGGGTAAGAAACAAAGAAATTATCAGCTTTTGACATGTGCAAGATCAGATCTAAGGACCAGAATCAAAATCAAAGCTCAAAAGAGGTATAAACCCTAAATTTTGAAATTTATGATTTTGATGTTTAATGTTGTTGTTTGTTGGTTAAATATGTGTTATAAGGTGTCAATTAGAGATCTGGGTTGTTGGATCATGGATCCATAACACCTAGATGCTCGAATCTAGCAATTTAGAAAATCTGGAAATCTGGAAAATTTTGGTCTGACAATCATATGTCAGGGCTCTTAAATCTCTGTGTGTTTGATTTTTGGAGTGTTTGATGATATAGATATGTTCTCTGGTATATGTTCTTTAATCTGAGACTTGAATCAACCTCATATAATGTCTAGATCGAAAGTTATGAGCAGTCAAAACCCGTTGACCATTCACGTTTTTTGGAATTCTGGGCAAACCCAGAAACCCAGATCGCCTGACAAGCTTTTCGAAGCTTTTGATCTTGCTGTAATTTGATTGTTTGGCGACGTTGTTGTTGATTAGTTGTATCCTGGTATGTAGACTACACATTAAAGCCTTTGGGTCACTTAGAACTTAGCTGGAATAGCAGGAAATTGAGGTCAAACATGCTTTGACCGACTGTTTTGACGAAATTGGGAAATTCCCAGATTTTTGAAGAACATTTGCTGGCAGGTAGTTTGACCGGACCAGATCTTTGGTAGATAATGTTTTTAGGTTGTTATGATGTTATAAAGTTGTACTCTGACATCAATACTACAATTATGAACCTTTATATCACACAAACCAGTCTTAGAATCGAAGCTATATGGATCCAAAGGAGGTATCTTGACTGTTCTTCATTTTCTGGGTAACCCAGAAAATGAAGAACACGTCTGTCAGACATTTTGGAAGCCCAGATCTTTCTGTTTTGGTATATAACTGCCATGTTGTTTGTTTAGGCTTGTAGTATTGCATCAATACTATAATTGGAACACCTAATCGAACTGATATGCTTCAAGATCCAAGATCTATAGCTGGTCAAACCTACCCACTTGGTCACTGACTTGAATTTCTGAGAATTGGCCAAGAACACCAAGAACACCTATAGCGACAGAAAGCGTTGTTATAGGGCCCTTTAGCGACAGTTTATTTATTATTTTCCGGAAATTGATTAAAAATTAGAAAAAAATGGTTTTTAATTATTAAAAATACAAAATAAATTCCGAAAAATTATTTTAAAGTCTGAAAAATAGTTTTTAACTATTTTGAGTATATTTTGAAAATATTTAATATTTTTGGAATATAAATGGTAATTATTTATTTAATTATTGTATTAAATAAATAATTTAAAAATGATTTAATTCATGAAAAATCATGAAAAATAATATTATGGTATAAGAAAATATTTTAAGTTATTTTTGATGACTTTTAATATTTTGGGATGAATTTCATTAATTAATCAATATTAATGATAATTAGTTTATTTAATAGATATATTAAATAAATTAAGGAAAAATGGAATTAATGATTTAAAAATCATATAAAAATGATTTAAGTGTTATAAAAATATTTTAAGTTATAAAATATAACTCTTGATATTTAGTCATGAAAATATTAATATTTTAATATTAATAGCAATTATCGGATAATGGATTAACGTGTTGGAAAGTCATATAATTATGATTTTAAAGTATTAAAAATACTTCGATATATTATAATTATATTATAATATTATGTAATGATTTTCATTAATATTTTATATTAAATTAATATTAATATTAAATACGGTTTTAAGGATTAAAAAATATTGATAAATGGTAATAATTATTCGAAAATTATTACGAGCCTAGGAAAATTGTTTTGTCTGATAAGAAATTATCTGTGATAATGGTTAAGTGGTTAGACAGAGTTTAATTGAACTTAAACTCGATTTTTGTCCGACTAGACCGTCGGGATGTTAGAATTATGTCAGGTTCAACTCAGACTGCAATAGTTTGACTTGATACCTAGTCTTACGTGCTGTATAGACTGATAGGCTTATGTGGTAATGTGTTTAGGTTATTCTGTGGATATAAATATAACATTATTATACTGTGATGATATTATTCTAATATTGGAGATCTATATTATTAATATTAGGTCTTCGGGTAAAGCGTTATAAATTGCATTGCGGTAATCAACGGTTCAGGCAAGTTTTCTTTTACTTAACTCTAATAAGAGTAGTCTCTTCAAGCTTATGGTTAATCATTGCTGATTGCCATGAAAAATTGTACTCTGTACATTTTGCATGTATAAGTCAGGTATGAAAGGATGATCACCTTCATTACCAGTTGGTTCAAAAATGTTTGTTCATGTTTAAAACTTGTTCAGTCAAAAGTTTGTTCGTGATAATTCTCAACTATATTGATGAATTATAGCCAGCTTATTATTCATACTCTTCAATCATGATATATCGTTATATTGTTGTATATAAACTTGCTGGGCAACTTTCATGCTCACCCTTGATATATCATGATAAAACATTGCAGATAATGTGAATGCGTTCGGATACAGAAAAAGGTTAATGCCAAGTTCAGCTTGGAATAATATTTGCGGCTATTTGTAATATTATAGTTTTATAAATGTGTTATATATTAGAAAGTTTATGATTTGTGTATAAGTTAAGGTTACTCGACCTTGGGGATAAGTGTGTAATGTATTGTATAAACAATTTATGTTTATATCTTCCGTAAATAGTGATAGAAATAGTATACCGGATCCGAGGTGATTTGGGACCTGGATTCCGGGCTGCTACAAATGTCAGGGCACAGCGCAGCTGTGCCGCCCCAGCAGTACAAACTAGCGCAGCTGCGCCATCAGTCAGTTGGAGTTGGTTACTTTCTACTGTAGCATTGAATTGGGAATTTTAATGTGATATGTGTAACATGGATGAAACCATATGATAGGAGTATATTGCAATATGTTATGTCCAACAATGGAATTGTTAATCCATTAATTAATATTAATTACTTGTGGTGGAATATGGGTTACTTGGTAATTAATTTGTAATATATGATTATTATTATTTGCAATATACCTATAAATGTAATGAGAATATTATCAATGAATAATGAATGTGAAAGTCCATAATTAAATTAATCAATGGTTAGATTAATTAATATTAGTGATAATTAATTAAGGAAGAGCATGGTTATTTATTTAACATAATTAAGTGAGTTATTAATATAGTAATATTATATTGATAGTTATGTGCATGTGAACAATAATACAAAAATAACTATATAGTATGGTGTGACATTTATGTGACTATATATATTAAGTATTATAAAACCAAATTGAATGAGGCCGTGTGATTATGCATATTAAAACTATATGTTAAAAATACATTATTAGATGTGTATGTAACCATATGCACTTTGGTAGACATTAACATAACATGTAAATGGATTATATGTATAGTACATAACACCTACTACTTTGAAATGTTAAGTTATAGTGTGAAAATAGGTTATAATATATGATGGATATGTGTATTAAAATGCAACATAAGGGTGAAAGTGTGTAGGAGTATGCAAGCATGCTGAGATAAATGGGATTGTCCCAAATTGAGAGTCACATTTACTCTTTCCTCAGTCACGTGAAGCACATAAAGGCTATGGCCTATTATATTTTCTTCCAAGCTTCTAGCTAGTGATCATGGGGGGGAGTGGTGTTCATGATACAAACCAACCACTAGTTACCAACTCCTCCATAACCTTCATAAAATCCTACAATCCATGGTTTTGATTTAATGGGAGAATGTAATGTCTGGATTTGTGTTCTTTTATAAATAGCAATATACTTCTTCATTTCTTGTTGCTGAGAATTGTCTGACAAATTGCTAAGTAGTAGAGTGCGAGTATTCTAAGTGCTTGAGAGTTCAGTTAGATAAAGTTCATTGCATATTACGAAGGTATAATTCCATTCTTTGCATTCCATTTTTGTTTCTGTTAATAGAGTTCATAAGTGTTGAAATTTTAATTTCTTGAATTCATAGAATTGGATGTTAGTATGGATGAGTAATGTTCACATTATTGTCATATGACCTTACAAGCATTTTAGAATGTTATAAGAGTGTTTAGGAATGGTTTCGTGAGTAATATTTGTGTTTGGGCTAAACAGTTGCTGAGGTTCACTGTTCCTGGTCTGAACCGGACATGGCGTAGCTGTGCCAGATTTACACTGAGGTGCAGGGTAGCTGCGCTGGCCTCTAAAATTAGTTTTGAGCTTTTATTTTGCAGATTGTTAAAGTATTATGTAGTGTACTAGCATACAAACATGTTTTAAGGGTATATATAGCTATATGGACCTAATGTGAGTATATTAGACTAGCATTAGCATGATTAACGAAAGTGTATAGTTGAAATGAATTTAGAAACTCTAGCAATGAACTTGATGAGTATGAGTGCCATGTTTATATACTGACCCGCAAGCACAGTTGATATAATTTAGACATGCATGATATATGACTCTTAATTCCTTGTTCATGACCAAACTTATTAGGATTTGTGTTAGAAATTATTTCAAGAAAAAAAACTTAGCCTAGTAATCTAACTTGCATGATTTCTACATGTTGTATATTCTGACTTTGCAAAACATGTTAGTGTGTCTTAGAAATGCATGAATAAACCTTTAGCTTGTGTTTATTTGATTAGTAAGGGAACATGAGCATATTGCACCTACTAGCAAGCTTAGAAGATCAATATTGTCATGATGCCTTGAAGACTGGAATCAAACATTTGTAATCATGTTTTATTACACTCTTAGACTCACTCATTGAGCATAAACATATATATACCATGATTGTGTATCACATTTCAAGAAAAGCATAAACGAAGCCTATTTTCAACAAAAGCGGTATTAGTTTCACATATATGTTATGAATACTCGTACGCATGCTTAATATGGGTGTTATAACTATCTTGTATGTTTAGAGAGCAAGCATGATAGGTTTTATGGTTTCATGACCCTAACTTGTTGAAATAACTAATTTAGAAATATGTTATAAAAGGAACCTAGATGTACTTGAGAAGCATGAAAAGACCTTTAACATAACATATATAACATATGTGAGAGTTTTGGTCAAGACGGATAAAAACCACAAGGCAGCAGCTGAGTCTTGGCATGGCTAGAGGACGGCGCAGCTACGTCGGTCCTAAGCTTTTCCATGGCACAGCTGCGCCGTGCAGCAGTTACATGTCGATTCTATTTTTGTTCTGATGTTTGAAGCATACCTACATGATTACTTTAACTTATCTTATATGACTAATGTGCTAGTTAATGTGTTAAGGAGCATGCTAAGTGATAGGGTCAAGTGTTGATCATAACTTTTGGATGTTAAGTCCAAAGAATATCTTCAAGAAATCAAGAAGTCATTGTAATTGTGATGACTTATAAACTGATTTTGTACCATATGTGCTTACTTATATCATGTCAAGCGTGATAAAAGACTATGTTAGCTAATGAACATCTTGAACATATAAATACGTTATAAATAGGATTCGAAAGTGTTGAATTCTTAAACAAGGATAAACTACGTGTAATGCAAGTTTCTCTAACCTTACCCAAATTTATGTTGTGCAAGTATCCTAAACCCTTGCATTATTTTTGACAAATACTGTAAGGTTATCCCTTTGAATACAAGTTACATTACTTTCTCGTTCAAATGAGCTAGTATGTTAAACCCTTGTGGAAGCTATTATTCATGTTAAAATTGGTATTGTCCTTGAATATTGTGAAAGAGTCAATGCCATTTGATAAGGCTAGACTATATGCATGTTTATAAAAATTGTCCAAACTAATTGATTGGTGCAGGAATCTTGAAAACTGAGTTGGAAAACCCTTTTGGTAAGGGGAGTGTATGTTGTTGGAAACCCCAACACATGAATAAATGTTATTGTGGTGTTATGCATAACGTAATGTATTGTAGACTGATCATCTATAGTACTTAATATTTTGGGTTATCAGTTTAATATTGGTAACTCTAGTGGAAGTTCAATGGTCCTTAGTGACTGCTCAGTATAAATTATTTATTCAGTTAGAATTCATATATATCTGTTTATTTATATTGAATTATCGTTCTTATTCTAAGAATTATTGATATTTCTTATCACTGATGTTATTCCGACACTTTGAACTATCCTATAAATGACACTTTGATATTTCAAACCTTGGGATATATATCCTACACCCTTAATTGTATATTACTTTCTGGGCAATTTGTGCTCATCCTTGCTTTTAAAAACTTTTTAGTAAAGGCATAACAGGGAAGTGTATCCGGGCAGGACAAGGGCAAGGGCAAGGATACCAACTCTCTTGTTCCTTTTATGTTTAAAATCTATTATGATGTATTAAAACTATTTCAGACTATGTTTAAGATTATGTAATAAGTCTTTATTCGATATTATTATATAATCTATTAAGTACTGTAGGTTGCGAGACTTGGGGGAATAATTATAATAAATCATTGTATATTATTCTAAAGTAGATTTTCCGTTGTGTATGCGTTATTTTAGTTATTATGGTTTTACCATGAGAACGTGATGAACCAAATTCGAGTGACCAAGTGGAGGTCCGAATTTGGGGGCGTCACAAATAATTACCGTATAATTCAATCCTTCCACTATACAATCTCCCAATTAAATATAAGACATGGAATTACTGTCAAGTCTTATTTTATTTAATTATATGTTTTTCGATTCTTAAATGCACAACACCAAATAATGCAAATTAGAAACTCCTTTCTAATTTCATTCTGCCTTGGCCAAGGACTACTGAGTTGTGATTTATTGAATCACATAGGACATTTCTCTTCTTTTACTAGAAGTGGTAAATTCTTTATTGATCATACATTATCTCCGTGTACGACTTATTATACCCAAGCATACCCTTTGATGTACCCTAATGGTCATAAGGAATAATTCAAAGTATAATTCATCATACACAAGATACTATGATGATCTCAAGTCCAAGGATCACTTTTACTACTATCACTACAAGAATTCCTATTGACAGGCTAGTAAAACTCCATTAAGTATTCCTTAGCGAGCCACGTTCAGTGAACTTATTCTCTAATAAGCACCTACATACTTTCTTTAGTGTCTCCACACAAATGATCATGAGATCAATTATCCTCATTCAATGAGTAAGCAACTTATGTACCAATCTATCCGGATTCACTAATCCCCAATTTAGTAATCCAATGATTAGGAACTATTTTAGTTTTAAGCTTTCTAAGAATTTAGATCTCATTAGAATGATCATCATCATTATTCTAAAAGCATTGCTTAAAACTATGGGTTTATCACATATTATAAAATAACATCATGTAGATAATTAAAAGCCTTTAATAAGTTAATACTTTTTATTAATAAATGAATAAGATTGTTACAAAGTATATGCTTTATCATCAAACATGATTGGCGTGTGTGCATACTACTTTCAGGTGATGGCGGTCGTGGCTCAAAAACTCGGCGTTCTTCATTGTCAGAATCAAAAGGTGGAAATTATGGCATGGGCTCTGGCTGCTGGCATAGGAAATTGTTCATCGACGGTAGCTGAATTCATAGTTTGTAAGGCTATATTTAGCGAGGCAAAGGAAGTGTTCATGGAATTGAATATGTGGTCCTGCCTGGCCACCAGTCTCCTCATCTATCGATTGGCTTCTTTGTCCCTTTTGTCCACTAGGCACTGGAGACTGTGAAATTGGTTGCTGAACATAAATCTGCCCATCCTTTGACTCTCTACAGTCTCCTGCTCACCAGTCATTTCATCAGCTTGAACTTGTAATCATCAGATGTATCTTCAGCTTCTTCTTCCTCCATAGAAATCAGTGGGAATATAAACCCAACACCTCTCAGGTGTTACTCCCCTCCAGGCCAAACCGTGTAGCATGCAATCATCTTGGAGTACAAAATCTAGAGCGGCTGCTGAGTAGGCTCATCTTTGAACCATATAATGCCAGCCTACCTGCACAGCCCACAGATGAGGGATGGGTGTGGTAGGCCGCCGAAAAATGGCCCTCGCAGGCATCATCGTATCAAGAAATTGATAATGGCACCCCCGTTGATGTGGAAGTCTTGCACAATTGCATACAATAGAAGCACATTCTCCTTTGTCACTTTAGTGTTATGTGTGGACGGGAATAACTTTGCACACAAGAATGCATACAATATTTTTCCATAATTGCTCAAGTCTTTGGTAAGAAAGATTGTGCCAGCTTTTTGTCCATTCACCCATGTGGTGCCCGGCTTAGTTATCTCTGTTAGAATCTGATCGTAGTCGGGATCATTGTCACATAAATGTGCATAATGTCATACCGCAAGAGTTCTCATGGTGTAATAATTGTTGATATCTTCAGGACTTAAAGACACCTGTTCACCTCTCACGAATGCAATGAAAGGGGCCCAATCCTTTGTATTTACATAAAATTCCTTCACTTTATTGAATATAGTTGGCTTTGGCTCGTCAGTAAATCTATCCCATCCTTTCTCATATATCTGCCTCTTCATTTGCCCATCTATATTGTCTAGTGCCAAGCCCCGCTTTGGAGTTAGTGCCTTAGACACTAAATAATCGTATCCATCAGCAGCGTTGGCACTCAAAAATTTTCACTGGTCAAACGCCCGTGCCGATGGTGTAGACTCCGAGTCCTCGCCTCTTTATCGCTTAGATGGTGTCTTAGGAGCCATAGTGGTTAATTCAATTACAATTTCACTTTGACAATATCAAAAACAAGTTATGTGCACAATACACAATACACAATACACCCAAATTTGACCAGTTGAACCCAACTATGATGAATAACTGAGAATACAAACTAATCAAAGAAATTTATCCCAATTGAGTGTTGTGATTGCACTGATTTCTCCTTTAATGATGATATTGATTTAGTGGATGATTCCAATTTGAATTGCTTCCCCTTCCTTGTTGCAAAGCCTAGCTTCACGTAGCTTGAAATTCGAAATTGGTGTGAGAGTAAAAGGGTTAGGGTTTGGGGTTAAATATAGAAGGATATTGTGTTCAAATTTTGTGGGTTCATAGAGAGGAGAAGTGGGGAGTGTGTGGGATGATGGCGGAGAGGTTAGAAGTTTGTGGGTTTGTTGTGTGAGGAAGTGGGTATTTCGATTAGAAGAGAAGAAAATAAGTCGAGAATTCTGTCTTAATCAATTTTACTACAGAATAAAGACCTTTCACGTTCCCGTACCCCTACCCCGGCGGGGGGTAATGTACTGCAGATGTCCGCCCAGGCATGGGGAGGGGGTATTCTATTTTTGGTCCAAGACCCACGCCTAGGTGGGGGGTATCCTACATAAATTGTCCGCCCCGATGGGGGGTACACTGCTCTTGGCTTTAATTTTTCCAATTTCTTGCATCCAACACATATCCAATAAATTCCCAAGTACTTGAAACATATTGAAATTATAAGTATAAGATAACATCATGAACATTGCATATGTAAGGTCGAAATAACTAGTAATCATGACTCAACTAACTTCCTAATGAACTGAAATAAACTTTCTTGATACTAAACTTATACTCTAAACTCCAAATTGACTAGAATACTTAAAAATACTATAAAAAAAATTAAAATTGGGTTGCCTCTCAATTAGCGCTTATTTTTGAGTCTTTTAGCCTGACTACTCCTTGTTAATAGCACATCGGTAAGTGTGATTGTTGTGGCTTCGTTGTCAATGTCGCCACCTTCGTAATGCTTCAACCGATGATCGTTGACTTTAAATGCCTCAAGTGGATTCCTACTGTATAGTTCAATGGCGTCATGTGGGAAAACCCTCTTAATACTGAATGGCCCTGGCCATCAGGATTTGAGCTTTTCTGGGAACAACCACAGTCGTGGGTTAAACAGTAACACTACTTGTTCTATTTTAAACTTTCTTTGCATGATCTTTTGGTCGGGCCACTCCTTAACCTTTTCCTTGTACATCTTTGAGTTCTCATATGCTTGCAGTCGAAATTTGTCAAGTTCGTTCAATTGGAGCAACATTTTCTCTCCTGCAGCTGCTTGATCAAAATTGAGTTTTTGAATGGCCTAATATGCTTTATGATGTAATTCCATCGGGAGGTGACATGCTTTCCCATAGACCGATTGATACGGAGACATCCCAATTGGTGTCTTGTATACTGTCCTGTAAACCCGTAGTGCGTTGTCCAACTTTAGAGACCAATCCTTTCTACTCGAATTTACTACCTTCTCTAAAATTTTCTTAAGCTCTCTGTTGGAAACCTCAGCTTGACCACTCGTTTGGGGGTGATATGTTGTAGCCACCCTATGATTGACCCCATATTTCTCCAAGAGAGCTGTAAATGATCTGTTATAGAAGTGACTACCCTCATCACTTATAATTGCTCTTGGCATGACAAACCTTGTAAAGATATTATTCTGTAAGAACTTGAGAACCACCTTGGCATCGTTCGTAGGGAGTTCTACGGCTTCAACCAATTTTGATACATAATCTATAGCTAGCAAGATATATAGGTTGTTAAAAGAAGGAGGAAATAGTCCCATAAAATCCATCCCCTATACATCAAAAATTTCCACTTCCGTGATAGTGTGTAGCGGCATTTCATTCCTCTTTGAAATATTGCCCACCCTTTGGTATCTGTCACAGTTTTTCACAAACTGGTGGGAATCCTTGAACATAGTAGGCCAGTAAAATCCTGCTTGTAGTAATTTAGCTGATGTCTGCTCACTACCATAATGTCCCCCATATGCAGATGAATGGCATTCGTGTAGAATATTCTTCACTTTATTGTATGACACACACCTTTGAATCATCTTGTCGACACACTGTCTGAATA
Organism: Panax japonicus; assembly: GCA_020205505.1. Lineage (NCBI taxonomy): Eukaryota > Viridiplantae > Streptophyta > Magnoliopsida > Apiales > Araliaceae > Panax > Panax japonicus. The sequence goes on from CM035098.1 coordinate 35,336,804, forward strand.
AGTATGGCTCACCCTACATGTACCACTTGACGTCATGTAGGAATTACTTTTTTTGTTGTCATGTCAGATCAGGGGGAAGGATTTCGCTCACTGAGTAATTGTCAAAATCTGTATACCATAGAAAGTCTGAGTTAACTCCAAAGAGCTATTCATTCGGGAATGACTCATTGATTACACTCTTATCCGCTTCATCCATATCAGGATTTTCCTGCCTCGAAAGATGATCCGTAACTTGGTTTTCTGTCCCCTTCATATCCTTTATTTCCAGATCGAATTCCTGACGGAGTAGAATCCATCTTATTAGTCTAGACTTAGCATCCTTCTTCGAAATCAAATAACGAATCGTCGAGTGATCCGTGTATACCACCACCTTTGTTCCAATCAAGTAGGCTCTGAATTTGTCAAAGGCGTATACTACTGCAAGTAACTCATTCTCGGTAGTTGTGTAGTTCAATTGTGCATCCGTAAGGGTTTTACTTGAGTAGTATATGGCATGGAATATCTTTTCTCAGCGTTACCTCAAAACAGCCCCTACCACAGAGTCGCTAACATCGCATATTAACTCAAAAGGCATACTCCAATCCGGTGTGACGATCACTGGAGCTGTAGTCAACTTTGTTTTTAACTGCTCAAACGTTGCTTTGCACTCCTCATTAAAACTGAACACTGTATCTTTCTCTACAAGACTGCATAATGGTTTTTCAATTTTAGAGAAATCCTTTATAAACCTTCTATAGAACCCGATATGTCCAAGAAAATTGCGGATTCTCTTTATTGAGTTTAGTGGTGGAAGATTCTCGATCGTATCAAACTTTGCCTTAACAACCTCCAAGCCTTTTACAGAGACCTTATGCCCCAAAATTATCCCTTCTTTAACAACAAAGTGACACTTTTCCTAGTTAAGTAGCAGATTATTTTCCACACAACGCTTTAGGACCTTGATCAAATTTTCTATACACTTATCAAAAGTGTTTCCATAGACTAATAAGTCTTCCATGAAAACTTCAACGTTCTTCTCCACCATGTCTGAGAAGATGGCCATCATACATCTTTGGAATGTAGCTGGTTCATTATATAACCCAAAAGACATCATTCTGAATGCAAAGGTGTCGTATGGGCATGTAAAGTGGTCTATTCTTGATCCTCGGTAGCTATGACTATTTGGTTGTACCCCGAGTATCCATCCAATAGGCAATAGTATTTATGTCCAGCTAGTTGGTCCAACATCTGATCAATGAAGGGTAGAGGAAAGTGATCCTTATGAGTTGCCTTATTCAACTTTCTGTAGTCCATGCAAACCCTCCATTCGGTTACTGTCCTCATTGGAATCAGCTCATAATCTTCATTTTGAACCACTGTCATTCCACCCTTTTTTGACACGCACTGTACTGGACTGACCCATGCATTGTCTAAAATTGGGTAAATAATTCCCGCATCCAACCACTTCAGTATTTCTTTCTTTACCACTTCTTTCATGATTGGATTTAGCCGTCTCTGATGTTCCACTATTGGCTTTACATCATCTTCCATGAGACCTTTGTTCATATAGAAGGATGGACTGATTCCCTTTATGTCGGTAATTGTCCAGCCTATCGCAGACTTATATTCTCTCAAAATCCTCAGCAATTTAATTTCCTAAAATTCATTAAGCACAGATGCAATAATAACAGGTAAAGTATTTGAATCACCCAAATAAGCACACTCGAAGTGATTAGGAAGTGGTTTGACCGCAAGAGTGGGTGACTCCTTGAGTGAAGGTTTCATCCAGGCTTAAGCTCTTTCTTCTGTGTGAAGTGGCTCGAACGGAACCTTAAATCTGCTAACTCAAGGTAAAGAATCCAACATATGTAAGTAATCCACAAACTCTAGATCATCTAAATCCTCATTCCACAGTAGTGTAGTTTCCAACGGATCACTGACCAACCTTTTTACCAAATCTTCTTTAACTATCCGGTCGATGACATCCACCTGGAAACACTCCTCTTTATTAGTAGAAAACTTCATGGCTTTAAATATATTGAATGTGACCTCTTGGTCTTGAACCCTCATGGTTAATTCCCCTTTTTGAACATCAATGAGAGTCCTACCCGTAGCCAAAAATGGTCTTCCTAAGATGATTGGGATATTCGTGTCTTCTTCATAATCCAGAATTATGAAATCTGCTGGAAAAATAAATTTGTCTACCTTGACCAAAATATCTTCCACAGTCCCTCTTGGATAAGTTACTGATATGTCTCATAACTACAACGATATATTTGTAGGCTTCGGAGCTGGTAAACCTAATTCAGTATAAACAGATAATGGCAAGAGGTTCACACTTGCTCCCAAGTCACACAAACACTTTTTGAAGGCCATGTTACCGATCGTGAAAGGTATGGTAAAACTCTCCAGATCCTTCAACTTTGGAGGTAATATTCTTTGTAAAACTACGTTGCATTCTTCGGTCAAAGCCACAGTTTCGTAATCTTCTAACTTTTTCTTCCTTGACAGAATCCCCTTCATGAATTTAGCATAACTTGGCATCTGCTCTAGGGCTTCTGCGAAAGGAATAATGATTTGATGTTTCTTGAAAACTTCCAAAATTTTGGATAATTTCTTGTCTAATTTCTATTTTTAGACCCTTTGCTGAAACGGTGGTGGAGGATACACAACTGGCTCAACATCTGACTTGGTCTATTCATCTTGCTTTCCCTCACCTTGTTTCCCTTCAACCACTTTGTTTTCATTCTCTTTGACATCCTTCATAGCTAAATTTTCTGCATTTTTTCTTTCAAGATGATATCCACTCCTTAAAGTGATTGCTTGACACTGCTCATTATTTCCCTTCGGATTCTTTTCTGTGTCACTAGGTAGAGTCCCTTCAGGCCTTTTATTCAACGCTAAAGAAAGCTGTCCCATCTGATTCTCTAAGTTTTTGATGGCCACCGTTTGTGATTTCAACAAAACCTTCTCCAATTCTTCCTTTTTCTTGTGATGGGGAGCTGCTTGTTAATACTATTTTTGGAACCCCGGGGGATAAGAAGATCGTGGAACCTACTGATTCTAATTGTTACTCCATGAAAAATTGGGATGGTTCCTATTCCCCGGGTTATAGGCATTCTGATACATGTTCTGCGGAATCCTATCTTAGTTGCACACAAACTGAACCGATGTTGGGTTGATAGTACACTATTTTGTAGGATGTTCTCCTGTACATAACTCACAAACATATGCCACCGGTTGTGGTTGTGCACCTTTCAAAGCATCCATTTTCTTAGATAAGGCTAAAATCTATGCCGCCAACGTTGTTACCCCGTCTACCTCTAATACCCCAGCTACCTTGGGTTGTGTCATTCTCACTGTAGGCCACTAATAGTTATTAGCTTCCATTGTTTCTATTAGCTCATATGCCTCCTCATAACTCTTAGTCATAAACGCTCTCCTTGAAGATGCATCTATGATTGTGCTGAGATTCCCATTCAACCCGTTATAAAACGTATTCATCTGCAGCCATTTACGTAGTCCATAATGAGGACACGTTCTGAGTAGTTCCTTGTACCGTTCACATGCCTCATATAAAGAATCCCCATGCTGCTGCTCAAACATGGTAATCTCGTTTCTCATCTTTGAAGGTTTTGCTGGTGGGAAAATTTTTGCCAAGAACTTCTAAGCGAGGTTATCCCAAGTAGTTATTGAGCCTGGCGGTAGAGAATGTAACCAACTCTTCGCCTTGTCCCACAGTGTGAACGGGAACAAGCGAAGTCTGACTGCGTCATCTGACACCCTATTGTATCTAAAGGTGTCACATATCTCCAAAAAGCTAACCAAGTGCTCATTCTGATAGTCATTGGCTAATCCCCAAAACTGAACTGAGTTCTAAATTATCTTATTAGTCCTAGGCTTGATCTCAAAAGTATTCGTAGCAATCGTCGGTCTGGTGATACTTGACTGAAGCTTAGTCACCTTGGGAGTAGCATAATCCATCAGCGCTTTTTGATCTTCTGCAACCATTATGTCTTCCTTCCCAAAGGTTCTCAAAGTTTTCCTTTGTATCTTTAATCCACTTACTTAGCCTTTGAAACCGTTTCTTGATATCATCCTCGAAAGGAAGCAAGTCTGGCTTCTTAGACCGAGTTTGCATAAACTAACTCAAAAAACTTAAAATAGGAAAAAACAAAATAAGAGAAAAATTATTTAAGTAAAACTGAACTGATTAAACTGATATTGAAAAAAATATTAAAAACAATACTAATTCCCCGGCAACAGCGCCAAAAACTTATTGGTCATAAATTCTAATTACGCTCAGAACGCAAGTGCACATGATCAACAAGTAATACAATGATAAGTTGAGTATCGTTCCCACAGAGAGTAGTATTAAATTAATCCTAATAATTACCAGCTTTTTATTAATCCAAATTTTATTAAACTATCCAACTCAATGATTATAACTATTAAAACTAAAAATACTGAAAATACCAAGCAATCAACACAACTTAAAACCTGTAACTTCAAGAAATTATTTGAGAATTAGGCTTATAACTTCACTTTAAGTATCACTCTGATTACTACACCTTATTCCAGTTCAATTCACTATCTCAGTTTATTAATCAAGAACACTTAAGTAGAATTAGCCATCTCTCAATGCACTAATATCGTATTACCCTAAATCCACAAATTTGATAGAATTAAGCTAAAGACCCTAATAAAGTAATTCACTATATCTCTATGTGAATTAAAATCAAATAAGGTTTAAGTTCAAGTTCTCTATTCAACTACATGCGATGTTAAGTATATCTCTATAATGACCCCAAAATTCATACAATTTAATTCTCGACTTTGGTCCTTAACAATACATTCAACCTCTAAGTTTACATCATTAAACGATAATACAACCATTGAAATTTACGGAATAATTAAAATTTTCTATTACAAACTATTCTCATTCCCAAAACTTTGAACCTTTACATCTAAATATCTCAGAATCATTGTAATACTACAAAAGTTTACATCTCAAAACGATATTATAATTCAACATTAATCCATTATTCGGAACATTAAACATGGTTCAAATAATAATAACTCAGCCAAAGTATATAAATCATCAAGTATCACATCTGATTCATATATTTCAAGTAGCACATAACTGTGACAACCCAAAAATTTTAAAATCTTGAATGATTAGAATAAAGGTTAAAGAATAAAACCTAGATGAGAATTTGAGGATTTGCTTAAATTTTTCAAGTAAAACCTATATGGTTTGATATTCGAATGTGAATAGAGAAAATATGGGTTACAAAATTTCTAAACCCTAGAAATGAATTAATATGTACTTGAAGGAATATCAAGGATAAGGTATTACGATACCTGTAAATTCGATGTAAACTGAATAGTCTAAGAAATGTTTTATAAGTACATATGGAAATTTTATTATTGGAGATAAGATTTCACATGAAGAGATGCTATGAGGTTAAACAAAGATAAGTATATGTATAGAAATATATATACTTAGTAAGGTGTTATATATTTTAGCAAGAGGAATGATGAATCGAGTTAATGATATTAAGGATTCGGATAAAACTATGTTAGTAATTAACATAGCTTGAGTGTTGGCCTTGATGGGCAAATAAGAATTTGAATAAGTATAAAATCGTTAGTTAATACGATTAGCAATAAAAAGGGAGTAATTTAAAACTCAAAATTTGAGTTAGAGATAGAATTTTGAAGTACGGATTGCTCGGTTGCTTCCGGAATGTCATGTTTAGTCAAAATGGATACTCTAATTAAATATTTAGAGTGGATACCCTAATTATATATTTGGGGTGGGATATGATGGGAATTTAAAAGCTAAGTGTTAAAAGCTTAAGTGTAATATGTGGGAGAATAATACTATTTAATTATATACTAATTCTAAGAGATTTATTTTATACATCTCGGTTAATTAATTTTATAACCTAATTATAGCAAGTCTAAATTGGGTTAAGGAAATGATTGGGCATGTGAGTAAGGATTTAAGTTATAATTGAGAAAGTGAATACCCTAATTAAATGATTTGGGTTGAAATAGAATTAAAAATAGGGTGATTTACATATTCTATTACATTTTTAAAAATAATTACAATAATAGTCCACTCATAAAATTTTTACACAACTAATACACTTCTCACTTTATTTACAATATTTGTGTAATTTGGATTCCTTAATTTAAGGAATTAGTATTCAATTAAAATTCCTTAATTTATGAATTAGTTATACCCATGATTTTTTCTCTCTCTCCTCATCTATAACAACAGTAGTTAGTCCCCTTCTTCTTCATTCAATTCAACGTAATATATATATATATATATATATTAGTTAGTCATACACCCGAAATCTGCCAACTTTGTCTGCAGTATTTCCAATTTAAAGCAAAACCCTATCTATCTATCTATAAGCTATCTCCCACTCAAATACTTTCTGCCACCACACTTTCTCTCTATATATAAATAAGGGCTTTCGTATTTATTATATAAATATTCCGGGTGGGCGAACTACTCGATAAATTGGAGGAAGATCGGCTGGGAATAAAGCGATCTCTGTAAATCGTGCAGGAAAGAGAGGGCTGGTAACCAATTCTGTTTGCATGTAATACAGTTGGTAGCCAAACCTTCATACCAAGGTAACCAATTTTATTTTATTCAGTTTCCAAATTATTTTGTATGTAATACAGTTGGTAGCCAAACCTTCAAGCAGTTGGTTGCCAAACTTTCAGATGAAGGTAACTAATTCATACTACAAGTGTGAAGATAAATTAGTTATCTCGGTATAAAAGTTTGGTTACTTTGATATAAAAGTTTGGTTACCAATTCAGTTTTATTAAGTTACCAATTTCGTTTGAATGTGATGAAGTTGGTAGCCAACCATTCATACAAAGGTAACCATTTTATTATTTATGAGTAACAAAATAGTTATAAAAAAAAATTCAGAACATTAATAGTTACATTTATTTATTTTTAAACTTTATGTAGGGCGAATCTTCTTCTTAGTTTTGGACAACGGAGATATGCGGCGGTGTAGCGGTGAAGTATGTGAGGTGTAGCGGCGGACTATTATTTCAAAGTGTATGTGAGGGAGATGAAGATTTGAATTTGAGTATTTAAATTTGAATTATTATTTTGAATTTGAATTTAGTTTTGTTGTTAGATCCAAATATTTGAATTTAAATTATTAATTATGGCAGTTGTTTGTCCTTAATTTTAGGTTTCCTTATTAATGTAAATTGTATTATTTTTGTAATAATTACATTCTTTTTGTAATTATTTGGTTGATATACTTTTCTTGTAATTACTTTCTATATGTTGTATACTTATGTAAAGGACCCTTAAAAATAATGGACTATAATAAGGTCATAGCCCAAGAATTTAAATAGAGTCCAAGAGAATTAAAATTTGATGGACTAAGAAAATTATATTATTTAAACAAGCCCAATTAATTAATTAAGCATGTGACTTGTAGGTAAAGTGATTAAGGGCAGTTAATTATTTAATCTAGTCCAATATATTATGTATGGGACAAGTATTATAATGACTCAATTAAATTTTGGGTGGAAGCCCAAGTTAGTTTTTGTTAGTAAGTAAAGCAAGTAAAATTGCTAGCTTTATGAAATTAATTAGGGCCCAAACTAAGCCCACTTGTAGGAGAATAATAATAATATTAACAATAATATTAAGTTAAGAGATATATTTTTATTATCTCAAGATATTAATTTTATAACTTAATTAAAACAAGTTTAGTTGGGTTATAAAATTTAATTTGCTAGAGTGATGATTTTAAATTCTAAAAATTTGGAATAGATACCCTAGTTAAATATTTGGGTTCAGACAAGTTGAAAATGATTGGACTATGTAAATTTTACATAGCCCAAAAGAATTAATGGGAAAGTCCAAAAGATTTTTTTTATGGCCCAACTTTAAAATCAAGTAAGGAGGGACATGGTAGTCATTTGATAAAAGGAAAAAAATGAGGCTAACATGTGGCAATTTATAGGCCAAGTGGCCGGCTATTCTAGAAAAAAAAGAAAAAGAGAAGGAATAAGAGATAAGGAAGAATAAGAAAGAGAAAGAAAAAGAGAAAGAAAGAAAAGAAAGAACGTGAAAGAAAGAAAAAGAAGAAGCTCGGCAAAAACCGAGATGGGAGAAGAAGAGAGGGGCGGCAGCCCCTTGAGTGTCAAAGAGGATCTTCATGGAAGAAGGAAGAAGAAAGAAGAAGAATGAGAAGAAAAGCAATGGGTCTTTCCCGAGAGATTAAATTAGATTGCGTAGCAGGTAATCGACTATGCAGGCAAGTTTCCTTAACTCAAACTCGAGTTATATTACAAAGCATGTTAGTGAATGATTATTGATGATTATTCACATCTATACTGATTATTGATTCGAACTTAGTGCATGTTGCATATGTTCATCAGGTATGAATGGTTGATCACCTTCATTACCTTAAGGTTCAGTTAAATTGTTTATAGTTATTGTTGACATCCAATATTATTGGTTCAGTCATTCAATCATTGAAACTTGATTCATGTTATTTCACAATTATTATATTATTGAAAACTTGAAAGCTTATTCATTCTTTTCAAGCATGATATATATCTTCATTGTATGTAAAACTTGATGGGCAAATTTGTTGCTCACCCTTGCTATATCATGATAAAATTTTCAGATTAAGGTGAAAGCTTGAATAAGGACAGAGGCAAAGTCAGAGTGCAAGATTTAATTATGTACAGTTAGATCTATTAAATTTTTCTGATCAAAATAGCATTGTAAATCTTCTAAAATATTGAAGGTATGTATTAAGTTAAGGTTGTAGACCTTGGGAATGATGTGTAAAAGTTTAATGTATAAACAATGTATGTTTAGATCTTCCGTATTAGTGATAGAATTAGCGTAATGGATCCGCGGCGATTTGGGACCCGGATTCGGGGATGCTACAGTTGGTATCAGAGCTGTAGGTTATAAAGCTTAGATAGGTTTAGCTTAGGCTATAACCACAAAGATGATAAGTAATAAACTCGAATAGAGTTTAAGCGATAAGAGATGAATTTATAGGAAATTCATCATTAAGTAAAGAGAAAGATATAGAAGATTCAAAGAAGAATCTTGAAGGGCTATAAAGATAAGAATCCGGAGTTACCTAACTCCAGTATTAGAGATGAATAGTGATAATAAATAGACGATGTCTATAAGATGAAAAGTGCAAATAAAATCATAATATAATATGATTAAAGAGAAGAATAAGAAGATCGTAAAATAAAACGATCATAAGCATAAGGAGAAATGATTACAAAAATAAGATCACCACGTGATCAGATTAAATCATTGATAACATATGATATGTTAAGTGATTGGTATGATATAGCTTGATGCTATAAAGAGAAGGTACTATAAAATGGTACAATGTAAACTCAGAAAAGAGTGGTAAATGTTAAGATACAGATTAATGAAAATTCGTATTATGAAAAGAGAAAGTTAAGAGTATGTGGGTTTCAATTGAGGACTCAGGTCAGCAGCTGAGTTGTATGATTCTTTGTATGGGCGGGGAATTTGTACTTGGTTTTAGAATCACTTAGCTTCCTGGTCGATAAAGTGGTTAGTTTAACCAATTCTTTATATGGGCGGGGAATTGTTCACTTAGCTTCCTATATTGATTAGTGGCCGAGTTTGGTTTGACAACCACTTAGTTTCTGGCACTGATAATCATTGAAATGTTTGTGTCGCGCTATTTGCTATATGCGTGTTAAGAGGGTGATTCCTTTCTCATGTATATAACAAATAGATAGGTCATAAGTAGAGGATATTAAGTTAAGTACGAGTTCTTAAAACTAATACTTATTTGACATTCTTGACTCATAGTTATATGAAATGTTTATGAACCCCTCAGTGAATGGACGCCAAAGGTCTGTCTAAGGAAAGTTCTTAAACTCATATAATTGTGGCCAGGTTATGAACTCATAAGTGTTGTTTTATGAACTGGGTATAGTTGTGTGTGAATGGAGTATTAAGGATTATATGAACAGATAGAATGTTTAAGCAAATGATTTGAAATATCAAAATTTGATTTTAATTATCACTCATGTACCATGTAACCTGGTGCAGAGATGATAAAAATGTGATGGAGTTGTAAATACAGGAATACTTAGTGTGAATTTTACCTTTACGAGTGTTTTGAGTATCTTTGATAGATACCCGAGAAGTTTGAGTACCCGAGAAAATAAGTTCAAGATCTTGTGTGATCGCTCAGTATAAATGGTGTAAAGTGCACGGTGTAAGGTGTAAGATGAATTTCGGGGACGAAATTCTTATACGGAGGGGTGAATGAGACAACCAGAAATTTTTTAAAATCTTGAATGATTAGAATAAAGGTTAAAGAATAAAACCTAGATGAGAATTTGAGGATTTGTTTAAAATTTTCAAGTAAAACCTATATGGTTTGATATTCGAATGTGAATAGAGAAAATATGGGTTACCAAATTTCTAAACCCTAGAAATGAATTAATATGTACTTGAAGGAATATCAACGATAAGGTATTACGATACCTGTAAATTCGATGTGAACTAAATAGTCTAAGAAATGTTTTATAAGTACATATGGAAATTTTATTATTGGAGATAAGATTTCACACGAAGAGATGCTATGAGGTTAAACGAAGATAAGTATATGTATAGAAATATATATACTTAGTAAGGTGCTATATATTTTAGCAAGAAGAATGATGAATCGAGTTAATGATAATAAGGATCCGGATAAAACTATGTAAGTAATTAACATAGCTTTAGTGTTGGCCTTGACTGACAAATAAGAATTTGAAATAAGTATAAAGTCGTTAGTTAATACGATTAGCAATAAGAAGGGAGTAATTTATAACTCAAAATTTGAGTTAGAGATAGAATTTTGAAGTACGGATTGCTCGGTTGTGTCCGGAATGTCATGTTTAGTCAGAATGGATACTCTAATTAAATATTTAGAGTGGATACCCTAATTATATATTTGGGGTGGGATAAGATGGGAATTTAAAAGCTAAGTGTTAAAAGCTTAAGTGTAATATGTGGGTGAATAATACTATTTAATTATATACTAATTCTAAGAGATTTATTTTATATATCTCGGTTAATTAATTTTATAACCTAATTATAGCAAGTCTAAATTGGGTTAAGGAAATGATTAGGCATGTGAGTAAGGATTTAAGTTATAATTGAGAAAGTGAATACCCTAATTAAATGATTTGGGTTGGAATATAATTAAGAATAATGGACTATAATAAGGTCATAGCCCAAGAATTTAAAGAGAGTCCAAGAGAATTAAAATTTGATGGACTAAGAAAATTATATTATTTAAACAAGCCCAATTAATTAATTAAGCATGTGACTTGTAGATAAAGTGATTAAGGGCAATTAATTATTTAATCTAGCCCAATATATTATGTATGAGACAAGTATTATAATGATTCAATTAAATTTTGGGTGGAAGCCCAAGTTAGTTTTTGTTAGTAAGTAAAGCAAGTAAAATTGCTAGCTCTATGAAATTAATTAGAGCCCAAACTAAGCCCACTTGTAGGAGAATAATAATAATATTAACAATAATATTAAGTTAAGAGATATATTTGTAATATCTCAAGATATTAATTTTATAACTTAATTAAAACAAGTTTAGTTGGGTTATAAAATTTAATTTGCTAGAGTGATGATTTTAAATTCTAAAAATTTGAAATGGATACCCTATATAAATATTTGGGTTGAAACAAGTTGAAAATGATTGGACTATGTAAATTTTACATAGCCCAAAAGAATTAATAGGAAAGTCCAAAAGATTTTTTTTATGACCCAACTTTAAAATCAAGTAAGGAGGGATATGGTAGTCATTTGATAAAAGGAAAAAAATGAGGCTAGCATGTGGCAATTTATAGGCCATGTGGCCGGTTATTCTAGAAAAAAAGAAAAAGAGAAGGAATAAGAGATAAGGAAGAATAAGAAAGAGAAAGAAAGAAAAGAAAGAACGTGAAAGAAAGAAAAAGAAGAAGCTCGGCAAAAACCGAGATGGGAGAAGAAGAGAGGGGTGGCAGCCCCTTGAGTGTTAAAGAGGATCTTCATTGAAGAAGAAAGAAGAAAGAAGAAGAAGGAGAAGAAAAGCAATGGTTCTTTCGCGAGAGATTAAATTAGATTGCGTAGCGGTAATCGACTATGCAGGCAAGTTTTCTTAACTCAAACTCGAGTTATATTACAAAGCATGTTAGTGAATGATTATTGATGATTATTCACATCTATACTGATTATTGATTCGCACTTAGTGCATGTTGCATATGTTCATCAGGTATGAATGGTTGATCACCTTCATTACCTTAAGGTTCAGTTAAATTTTTTATAGTTTTTGTTGACATCCAATATTATTGGTTCAGTCATTCAATCATTGAAACTTGATTCATGTTATTTCACAATTATTATATTGTTGAAAACTTGAAAGCTTATTCATTCTTTTCAATCATGATATATATCTTCATTCTATGTAAAACTTGCTGGGCAAATTTGTTGCTCACCCTTGCTATATCATGATAAAATTTTCAGATTAAGGTGAAAGCTTGAATAAGGACAGAGGCAAAGTCAGAGTGCAAGATTTAATGATGTACAGTTAGATCTATTAAATTTTTCTGATCAAAATAGCATTGTAAATCTTCTAAAATATTGAAGGTATGTATTAAGTTAAGGTTGTAGACCTTGGGAATGATGTATAAAAGTTTAATGTATAAACAATGTATGTTTATATCTTCCGCATTAGTGATAGAATTAGCGTACTGGATCCGCGGCGATTTGGCACCCGATTCGGGGATGCTACAATAACTTTACCTTAAATCTTTAACATGCAAAAGTGGTTATTTGCAAGATTGAGCTCGACAGCCCAGCAAAATCTAACAGTTTTCATGCATCACATAGCACATAATAACATGCTCAACATATATCTCATAAATATTAGACTAACATATCATACATGCTGCATTTCATATAACAAGTATAAAGATTGAGTTCCTTACTCAATTAACATTTATTATTCAATCAACGTAGTCATAAATTGACTTTAGTATTTCATACTTTCAATATATATAGAACACATCATTCTCTTTACAACAAATATTTAAAATAGTTCATCATCAAGTTCACATAACAAATAAGAACTAAAAGACTTGCCTTGATCGTTGTTTACCAATAACAGTTTAACAGCTTAGAATTATCTGCACTTCACGTGCCCTACACAATTATATAAGCATACACATCAACTATTAGTAACAACACATAGTAATTATAATGTAAACTCTACTCTAATTCTCATAATCCTTCCTGTTAATTAGCACACAATGTTCAATTAGATTGTGTTAACTTTTCGACTTATGTAATATTTGAAATTCATTCAAGTGTCTAAGTCTTGCTAGGAATACTTATGGGTTTTATATTAAACCCATTTCATATCTTATAATATTCATTTCATTTGACTTAAAACACTTTTTACATTCATTAACACTTATCACAGCATTTCGACGTTTATTCGTCACACGCCCAATTTGTCTCTCTTGTGTATGCTTACTATGCTATAAAACTTATCTAATACATTTTATTAATGTTAAGCATCATTATTTTTACTAACATTCATATTTTATAACTTAGAATAACATCTTTTATCGTCAGAAGCACTACACTTGCATACGTGCATGCCCGACGCCCTCCGATAGCAAACTCCTTTCTAACAACCATACTAACCTACCAAAGGTGTAATATATTTACAGAAACATAAACTAATGTTTCTAACACGTTTCTAATCACATAAACATAAAGATTACAACCTTTAAATTTTACTATTTCTATCATTTCTTCTTCTTTTGACATTCATAGCAAAATTCTTCACTGTGAATTCATTTTACACCCAAAACAGTTAGTTTCAATTACATTGATTTTGTTTCTTCATATATTTTCACAATTCATCACCAATTTTACAATTATAACATAAACTCCTAACAAATTTTAGTCTCAAAATAGAACAAAACTTATATATATAACAAAACTCAAATTCTTCATCATTCAACCTATTTTCATGAATTTGATTATTCTAAAACTTGAATTTGTGTTACTCAAATTTCACATATGAATGAAAATATCATATTATTCAACACTTAACATAACCCTAATTAATTTCTTCATCAATTCATACTTCCATGATATCAAAAAAAAAACTCAAAAATCTAAAAAGTAGAGGTTTAGGCTAGATTCTTACCTTTGATTTGATATAAAGTTTGACTAATTTTCTTGTTTCTTTCTTTTCTTTCTTTCTTTCTTCTCTTTTCTCTTCTTCTCTTCTTCTCTCTTTTTCAACTTACGTAACATAGAAAATATAACGTATAATATAATACGTATTAATATATAATATAATTATATGTGTAACTGATGTTAGTTATATCTCTTCTTTTTTTAATATCAAAACCCATAAGGCTTGTTTGGCTAAACAACTTTAAAAATTAATAACTTAAAATCCTTATGCCTTGTTTGGTAAAACCTATTTAAATAAAAAACTTAACATTTATTAAGTCTTGTTTGGCAAAACCAAATTAAACTCATTTAATTTATTTTAATAACTCATTATATAGTATAGTTTATGGCCACACTTTATTTAATCAAATTCTAATATTCAATTTAATTAATTCTAATAACAATTATCATCAACTATATTTATATTAATTCACCATTTTAATTAAGTGAATTACTCTCATAATTTATGAAATTTTAATGCTTACGAATTACATTGCCATAAAGCATAATAATCGAATTATATTATTTCATAATATAATTTTCAACTTAATTAAATTAACTAATATTACTTATTTAATTACCTTCCCATAACAATCTCATTTAATTTCTTTAATAGTTAAATTAACTATTAAACCTTATTTTCCAAACATATACATCTCTTTTATATTCACACTTAATCTCTTCACACTAAATAACATATTTCAAGATAAATTGCAAATATATATATTTACCCACACTCAAAACACATAATTCAAAATAAATACATTGTGACAACCCGAGAAATTAGACAAATTATTAAAATCTTAAATGATTGATTTAAGGTCAAATAATAGACCTAGACAAAAAATAAGTGTATGCGTTTGATATTTTTGGGATAGAATTTTGAGGATTTCAAAATTCTGTAAAGAATTTAGGTGAATTATTCAGAATTAAGTGTATATGTGTTTATGTTCTATGAATATGGTATTATGTGTGCACAGTATGTGGTTAAGGGTCAAGGGTTGACCAGATAAATTTTATCAGTGTCAAACCCTAATATTATTAAGAACGTCAACGTTCAGTTAGAGAACCCTAACGTCTAATAAGAAACCCTAGAAATCGGTTCTAAAACCCTAATTTTAGTTCCGGGAATCCGAAACCCTAATTCAGAAATTTAAAACCCTAATTCTGGAATTTAAATGTTGTGTATAAGGTTTAAACGTCATTGATTATAATTTATATATTAAGGGAAAACCCTAATGAATTACTTGAAACCCTAATTGATTATTAAAAAACCCTAATATGAAATCTGGAAACTCTAATTTCAAATTTCAGGTATTTGAAACCCTAATCTGGGAACTTAAAGGATTATTATATTGCTTAAGTGTTATTAATTATAATATTAATTAGGGTAAAGCTTAATTAATTAGCAAACCCGAAATTTAGATTTTTAAACCTTAATTATTCTGTCAGGAACCCTAATGTACAATTATGGATTTAATTGCTAATTTAGCAATCTTAATTAGGAAATATTAATCCTAATTTGTGTTAGTCCTTATGCGATTAGGAAAGTATTCAGTAATTAGGAAACTCTAATTATAATTTAAAGATGCTAATTTCCATTTATGAAAACCCTAATTTAGAAATCCTAAAAGGTGAATTATGGAAAGCTTAGGTTTTAACCCTAAGGGTTTGCAACAAATGACAATTCTAGAAATAAAAAGGTATGGAAAAGATTAAAATTCCCTTTTCTTAAACTTAAGCAAAAGATTTTACAAATCTTGTGAGTCATAACCTTAATGTTTATCCCATGTGCTCTATATCTATTTTATATTATATATGTGTACTACATAGCAACTAGATACATTATATCATATCTTTTAAATTGATTAAAGAGAGAGAGAAAGGGCCACTTTATTCTCATTTTCTCCCAAGACTCTCTCTCTCCAAAATTTCAAAATATAGAGTGAGAGTGAGTGATTAGATAAGCTATGATCAGGTGCTAGCAGTACAAGATCAGATCATCAAGATCAGATTCAAAAATGGGGCATCAAAGTGGTATAAGCCCTAAATCTTCAAAATATCATGATCTTATGTTAATGTTATGATTTGTTGGTTAAATATGTGTTAGATGGTGTCATTTAGTGATCTAGGTTGTCAAATCCCAGATCCATAACATCAAAGTACTCGAAATTAGCATTTCTTAAAATCTGGAAAAACTTTAAAAAGTTGTTTGATAGCCATATGTCAGACATCATAGATCTGTGTGTGTTATATTTTTAGTTTGTTTGTTGTTATAGATCTATTCTTTGTAATAAGGTATTTAATCTAGAACTTAAAGCAAACCCATATCATGTTTAGATTGCAAGATAGGATCGATCAAAGTCCTTTGACCAAGCACGAAATGTGAATCAGGGTAACCCAGATTTCCCAGCAGTCGTCTGACACCACTTTGCAGGCGCTTGATCTTGCAACGTTTATGTGTTTTGGCCTTGTTGTTAGTGAAATATTGTAGACTGGTATGTAGGCTACCCACTAATGTCTTTAGATCACCCAGGTCTGTAACAGGATCGTAGAAATTAATGGTCAAACCACCGTTGACCGAACTGCTTGATGAACAATCTGGAAAACCCAAATTTGTTCTTGAGCATGTACCTGACAGGTACTTTGACCAGCCGTGATTT
Source organism: Panax japonicus (assembly GCA_020205505.1). Taxonomy (NCBI): domain Eukaryota; kingdom Viridiplantae; phylum Streptophyta; class Magnoliopsida; order Apiales; family Araliaceae; genus Panax; species Panax japonicus. The sequence continues at coordinate 35,353,760 of CM035098.1, forward strand.
ATTTTATATATTGTTGTTAGATAGATCTGTTGATATTTTATTGTAGCCGGACATCTCCTCTACAAGACTGAGCCTTTAGATCACATAAACGAGTCAGAGACTGCAAAATAGGAAGCCTCAAAGTAGTGATCTTCACACTGTTTGAGTTTCTGGGCAGCCCAGAAACTCAAGAACAGATCTGACATGATTTTGTAAGGCCTTTATCTCATAGATCTGTTGTTGTTTGGGCATGGAATTGAATCTAGAATGTAGTATTACATGAATACTACAATTCTAATAAAATTACAAACTCAGAAGCTTGATAACCTAGAATCTAGAGCCGATCAAACTACCCCCCTTGTGCACTGACATGAAGATCTGGGCAGCTCAAGAACAGGCCCAAGAACACCAATAGCGACGGTTCTGTCGCTATAGGGCCCTTTAGTGACACTTAATTTCGGAAAATAGATTAATTAATTAAATAAATAGAGAAAAATCGTTTTTAATTATTAAAAATACATAATAAATTATGAAAAATTATTTTAAGGTCCGAAAAATAGTTTTTAATTATTTTGGATATATTTCAAAAATATTTAATTTTTTTGGAATATAAAATTTATTTATTTATTTAAATATAATATTAAATAAATTATTTAAAAATCGTTTTAATTCACGATAAATCATGAAAAATTATATTAATTTGTTAGAAAACATTTTAAGTTATTTTTGATGACTTTTAATATTTTGTGATGAATTTTATTAATAATTTATTATTAATGGTAATTAATTTTTTTAATAAATATATTAAATAAATTATGGAAAAATAGAATTAATGATTTAAAAATCATAAAAAATGATTTGTGTTATAAAAATATTTTAAGTTATAAAATATAACTTTTGATATTTAGTAATGAAAATATTAATATTTTAATATTAAAAGTAATTATCGAATAATGGATTTAAGTGTTTAAAAATCATATAATTATGTTTTTAAGGTATTAAAAATACTTTGATATATTATAATTATATTATAATATTATGTTATGATTTTAATTAATATTCAATATTAATGATTAAGGAATTATGTGGTATTTAATTCTTTTAAATACGTTATATGTGATTGGAAAATCATGATAAATGGTAATATTTATCTGAAAATTATTACAAGCCTATGAAAATTTGTTTTGACTGCTAAGAAATTTATCTGTGATAATTGTTAAGTGTTTAGGCAGAGTTTAATTAAACTTAAACTCGATATTTGTCCGACTAGACTGTCGGGATGATAGAATTGTGTCGGTTTCAAGTCAGACTGAAATAGTTTGACCTGATACTAAGTCTTATGTGTATTATAGACTGATAGGATTATGTGATAATGTGTTTAGGTTATTCTATGTGTGTATATATATATATATAATCGTATTATACTGTGATGATATTATTCTAATATTGGAGATCTATATTACTAATATTAGGTCTTCGGATAAAGCGTTATAAATTGCGTAACGGTAATCAATGGTTCAGACAAGTTTTACTTAACTCTACTAAGAGTTGTTTTATTCAGATATGCTTATGGTTAATCATTACTGATTGCCATGTGGAATTGTACTCTGTACATATTGCATGTATAAGTCAGGTATGAAAGGCTGATCACCTTCATTACCAGTTGGTCCAGATATATTTTTTCATGTTCAATACTTGTTCAGTCACAAGTTTGTTCGTGCTAGTTCTCAATTATATTGATGAATTATAGCTAGCCTATTATTCAGACTCTTTCAATCATGATATATCCTTAAATTGTATTTAAACTTGCTGGGCAACTTTCATGCTCAGCCTTGCTATTTCATGATAAACATTATAGATAAGGCGAATGCATTCGGATACATGAAAAAGATAATGCCAAGTTCAGCCTGGGATAAAATGTGTAGCTAGATTGTAATAGTATAGTTTGATAATAATGTCATGTGTTAAATAGTTTATAATTTGTGTATAAGTTAAGGTTACTCAATTTTGGGGAAATATGTGTAAAGTGTATTGTATAAACAATTTATGTTTATATCTTCCGCAAATAGTTGTAGAATGATTTAACCGAATCCGCGATGATTTCGGACCCGGATTTGGGGCTCTCACATACATTTCGGAATAAGAATTTTAAATTATTAAATTCGTATTTTAATAACTTATAAAAAATTCGATTGTCACATCCTTCCCTCCTTATAAGGATTCCATCCTCGGAATCATTAAAACCCTACCTTACTAACGTTTTCATCAAATCTCTTTAAAAAAATTTATCGTTAAATAACTTCAACACATTACCTTAATATAGGTTTTATATTTTGTACTACCTTCATTTCTTCAACAAATTCTAGGTTTTATTTCATAACTTTCACTTGAACTCAATTATATTTTGAGTATTATAAATTCTTTAACCCATTCATTTCCTTTTCTAAGGATAGTTATCATAAATACTCGGGATATTACATTCACCCCTTCTTCTAAGAATTTTGTCCTCGAAATTTATTTATTATTCTTCATTCATTCAATCTATCAAAATAGATTTTACGTTAATACTTTATTCATTCATTGGGTTCTATAACCACTTTCTTTCTACAAAGATCTTTCTACCATTATTAAATTTTCTAATAAAAGTTTTACATTATCCTTTGATAACTCATCTCCTTCTCATTTCAAAATTTCTTTTCTCACTTAATTAACATATTCATCATTCAGTGTCGCATTCTACGACTTACTTCTTTCTAAGGAATACTCTCCTTTTCACTTCCATCTTGCAGAATAACAAGAATCTTCCACAATTGTTCAATAATTGGGAAGTAGTATGAATAACTCAGGAATTTAAAAGATTTCAAATCATGTTGAGGGGTCATAAGACCTTGAACTACGTCCATGATTATAAGTACTCTTTCAACTTAAACCTTAACAGTTATTAGACTATAGAGACTCCCGTACTTAGGGTGTTAAGCCCTTCATACGATGTATTGTTCACAAACATCTAAACGCATCACGTAAAAATAATTCCCCCATAATAGGGTTGTTCTTCTCAGTTTTTAGAGATGTAACTGAGGGTCACAAGACCACGAACTATGTCCACGGTTACAAGTAATCTTTCAACTTTAACCTTAATAGTAATACTGTAGGGACTCCCCGTACTTAGGGTGATCAGCCCTTTGTACCATGTACTGTGCACAAACATCTAAACGCCTCCAGCGTAATCCCCTATAAAACGGTTGTTCATCTCAGCATTTCAACATCTGAATTCTCACCACAACAATTTTGTTTGGCATAACTTCTCAAGAAACGCTTGAATTTCATGAACATCTTTCAATATTCGTCTAGCTGAATCAAATAGCATAGACTTCTACAACAATTCAGACATCAATCAAAATATACATACATATACATACATACATACATATATACATAATATATATATATATATATATATATATATATATATTCTCATATCTTAAAGAAATTTCAAGAAATCTTTTTATGGCGTCACGATTATGACGTTGTCATACTACATCTCACCATAGTGGGCTAACGATCATATGATCACATCCAACACCAGGTTCTATTGCATTGATGACTCCATCGTTTATCATATCACGCGATACATATAGTTAAAATATATTTTCAAATTTTAAAAATCATTTTTTATCTAGCCAAAACAAACAACATAGATATGCGAATAATAACAATGTTTTTAAAAATTCTTTGGTTAACTAGTGTGATCCAGCAATTTTTTCAAAAATCATAAGTACAACCATCGGCACGAAGTCGGTAAATCTCAAAAGTCTAGCATAGCTAGTAGATTTAGAATATCTAATTTTCTCCATCAATTTCAATCTTTATTCCATTACCTCATTACTAACTAATTCTTTTTATTTCTAGCACCACCGAATACTCTTATAGTAAATATTCTTATATTTCAACTTACAATCTTCCTATGCCCCCAGTATAGTTCATCAAACTTACTACATATTGGAAGTTCAGGAACTTGCTACAATAGTATGAGTTTAAGAACTTATCCTAGTCAGACCATAGGCGTCTATTCGCTGAGGGGTTCAAAACATACCATATTATTATGAGTCACGAACTTACCATATGCATTAGTTTTAAGAACCGCACCTAATCCTAATTATATCTAACTAATCTTAATAGTTTCTAACCATCATATATATACATGAAAAAAGAATCACCTTTTCGCCACATATACATTGATAGCGCGACACCAACATTCCAATGATTATCAATGTGATGAACTGAGTGTAAACACAAAACCCTCGCCCATACAAAGGTTTGTATAACATAGCCATCATATGAGTCCTCAATTGAAATCCCACCTAACATTACCTTACTCTTAACTTGTTCAATGTGAATTCCTCGTATCACATTATCTATAACTCCTCGTGAGTTTATCTCGTACTATATCATAGTACATTACCTTCATAGCATCAAGCTATAATTTTTCCAACATTATAAACCATCTTTCTCTTATAACTTAAACAGATCACATCGTGATCTTATTCTATAATCATCTCTCTTAAAATTCTTTTCTTAACTCGTGATCGTTCTGTTTTTTCGATCCTCTTTCTTTCCATTTTTCATCATTTACGACATTATTCGTTATCTTGGCTATTGCCATTTCTTATCTTTATATCTCTTCAAGATTCTTCTTTGAATTTTCTTGTTTATATAACAATTCTTCCTTTAAGAATTTCTAACTTCATTTACATTACTCAACATTTCATTCGAGTTCCACATTTTCATCATACGTATCCATTTTCTATACTTGGTACACATTGAGTCTCTAATAGTTTCAATATGGTACGCTTTAGCGCCCCCAAATCCTGGTATCTTACAACCCGACAGATGGTGCTATACTGTACAAACATTCATACATTCATTCAATTGAAAGTCTCAAAGAATGAACATAACTTATATATATTTAATTCAATATTTACATTTCCCAGGTTCTAAACCCATTACAAAGGTTCTCTTGTCATAATATTCATTACATTACAACAATAGACCTATACTATTACATGACAGCTTAATAATCTGCCTTAGCTTTTCCTTTATTCTTATTTGATCCTTCAGGACGTTCAGTCTTAGCTGCATTCATATGATTTAAGCAAGAGTGAGCATGACTAGCTCAGCAAGTATAACAATTTCAATAACAACATACTTGATACATATGAATCATATATCTTCGATAACCGAACAATAGCTATGAAGTACTATTGATGATTCAAAATAGCAATTCATCTTTCTTTTCAAAATGTTTCACAATGAATAAATTCAGTAAAACATTCACTCCGGTCAAAGACCTTGAGTATTCATTCTTTCTTTGAAAAGGACAACCCGGACCTAAGTCCGTAAGCCCGATATTACTTATGAGCACTTCTAGGTGATCAGCCTATTGTACTCTGTATTGATCAATACTACATCCATTAAACGTATGTACGTTTAATCATTTGGTAACCTCGCGTGCCTATCGTTTTACCGACAAAACATTCGTTTTAACAATTCAGTCTTCTTTTAAAAACTATCAGTAGTTGACAAAAGATACTAACATTTGATAACAGATGAACATATTATCAATAATCCACTCCATATGTTAAGTCTAGCCAAAGAAACTAGCTTTAACTTCATTATACTTCAATTCATGCGAAAGGATACATGAACATCATAAACTTGTTCAGATGGAACTGATACAAGAGTTAGAATACTTACCTTTAGCGTCTGCTACTGTGTATTTTACTTTACGTTCAAGTCTTTCAAGTCTCTACAATACATGATCACATAATGCCTTACATTAGGTCACATATAATCAAGTATGTATCTGAATATATCTTACCCTTCATTTCAATCTAATTATAGATTAGATTTCATTCTTATGCGTTTCGACTTATCGTTCGCTTTACATTCATTTGACTTGGTTATATTAACCATTCTTCATTACTTTTAAGTCTTAACAATGTCCCAACAATGTTACTTTAAGTTGTTTAAGGTAGGTTTAGTTCAATCTCCTACCGTCCCCTTCCATTCCCTTCATTTTTATTCTTTACTTTCTAAGTTCTGTGCCTGGCGCTGCGGCGCGGGCATTACTCTTGAAACTCACGCTACGGCACGAGTTAGCAGTAGCCGAGTCCCAGATGTTGCGCTGCGGCACGACCAAAAAGCCTAGGGTTGGCGCCGCGGCGCCAACTCTGTGCACCAGAAAAATTTTTCTAACTTTTAACTTTTGTGAACTTCCCGGACGCATAACTTCTTCGTTTTAAGTCCGAATTGGCTCGTTCAAAAGCCTACGGTTCACAAATTACGTAATCTACGCGTTCATGCAAGAATTTTATCTATTTTGACTTCGTTTGCTAAAAATTCACCTATTAGGTTCATTTTTAACGAAAACGATAAACGTTCGTGAACGTTAAACTCTCGTTTCTTCGTTCTAAGTCGGAATTCGTCCATTTTTGAGTCCACAACTCTTAAATGAAAAACATTGACTTGTCTACATTGGAAAATAACATTTCCGAACTCAAACTCAAAATTTGACTTCCATTCCGGGAAATTTACGAATTCGACGATTATCGTCTAATCGTGCGATTTCCGGCAATTCTTCGTTTCTTAGAACTTGTTCAACACTACCAATGAATTACATTCATAATGTGAACATCTTAACATCATTATTCCAAATATTTATACTCATGGTTGGATTTTAACTTATCTCATTGTAAGCTTATACTTGATACTTTCAAACTACTTATGAACTTATCATTCATAACTTATGACAATTAAAGTTCTTAATCATCATCCATACATGATTTCATTATATAACTTTAATTATATATTCTTGATACATATTTTCTTACAAGTTGATGTATATACATATACTTTCATTAATAAACCTATCACAAGTTCATCATGCATTCACATAAGTTTACAACTTATGCTATCTTAAATGACTTATTACCAACTTATGTGGCTTAAGTTCATTACTTATACATACTTCTTTCTTTTTTTATCATTCATGTTCCTTAATCCAAGCTTTTCTTATCAACCTATCATGTCAGAGATAGAAGATAATTGGAGAAGGAGTCTTACATTTGAAGTCTTTAGTAAGTAGCTTCTTCTTCTTCTTGACTTATGGAATAACTTACTTGTAACTTAATCTTCCTAACAATTAAGCACTTTGAGAGAGAGTGTTTGGATTATTTGAACAACTATTAAATGACTTGCCAACCTTCACTATTTATAGAATTCCTAAGGTTAGGGCAATTTAGTCAATTCTATCATCCCACCTCCTTTTGCACCTCCTTACTATTCATTACTTGCAAGGCACAAAACCTATCCCTTACTTGGTCATTACTTATCTTGAGCACCACCTTTACTTGGTCATCACTTATCTTGGTTATCACTTATCTTGATAACCACACTTTATCCATATCACTATGGTTTGCTCCATGGATCACACAATCCAATGAACTTTAGCTTGGACTTAGATTAAATGAACATTGGGCTTTGCTTAAAAAACCTTCATATGTTTATTAATTCATAAGTTGGGCCTTAACCCTTAATTCACTTAGGCTTGTAACAATTATAAACAATCTTCCAAGCCCATTACTAAGTCATAATACAAATACATATAGTTTATGTATTATTCTCGTATTCTAATTCATATAGAATTTATATACGATAATGCATTCTTCTTACAAACTCATATAATACTTTGTATTATACTCGTTTCCATTCCTTGTACAATACTCACGTATCATACCATCATTCCTTAACGCAATAGTTCTTCATTTTCCTTACGTTCTCGATTTAAGTCCGCAAGCGAAATATTACGTTTTCCATAACTAGATTATTATTACATAATCCGTCTTACTTTAATATTCTACCATTACGTATTTCTCGGAAATTCAAAAATAAATCCCGAGCAAATACCGATGAATAGTGTTTTTCAGGAAAATTTCTCGGAAAACTTTTATTTTCGTCTTAGAAATTCAAACACCTTAAATCCTTCACATAACTCAAATACTACGATATTCCAATATCAATAGGTTACAAAACGACAACCATCTTGATATCCCACATAATATGATTTTATTATTATTTAATCTAATAAAATCATCTTACAGTAAAATCTGAATTTCTCGGTCGTTACATACGCTGAGTGGTTTCCCACAAACAACCAACAAACTAGGTTCCGAGATGCTTGTTCGTATATACCTCTGCTCTATGAAGGAATTGTTTAGCCCAGATACCATACATCAACTATTAAAGAGTACGATTGTACCATACTTAAATATAACTTTTATTCTTAACTTCTTTATCATTCTCTTCTTATAGACATTGTCTATTTATTATCACCTTACATCCTTAGTATTGGAGTTGGTTAACCCCACATTCATATTCCTTATAACTTTACGAGATTCTTCTTTGAATCCTCTCACACACGTTTTAATCTCTTCTTTATAATTTTCTGAAATGACTTCTTATTCTTCAAACTCTATCTGAGATTATTCTTTCATTATCTTCACATTCCTTCTCTAAGGTTATAGCCTAAGATACTATTACCTATGGTTTCTAACCTATCAACTTTGATACCAACTGTAACGACCCCAAAATTCATACAATTTAATTCTCGACTTCGGTCGTTAACAATACATTCAACCTCTAATATTACTTCATTAAACAATAATACAACCATTGAAATTTGTGAAATAATTAAAATTTTCTATTACAAACTATTCTCGTTCCCAAAACTTTCAAACTTTACATCTAAATATCTCAGAATCATTGTAATACTACAAAAGTTTACATCGCAAAATGATATTAAAATTCAACATTAATCCATTATTCAGAAACTTAAACATGGTTCAAATAATAATAACTCAGCCAAAGTATATAAATCTTTAAGTATCACGTCTGATTCATATATTTCAAGTAGCACATAACTTTACCTTAAATCTTTAAAATGCAAAAGTGGTTATTTGCAAGGTTGAGCTTGACAGCCCAACAAAATCTAACAGTTTTCATGAATCACGTAGCACATAATAACATGCTCAACATATATCTCATAAATATTGGACAAACATATCATACATGCTGCATTTCATATAACAAGTATAAAGATTGAGTTTCTTAGTCAATCAACATTTATTATTCAATCAACATAGTCATAAATTGACTTTAGAGTTTCATACTTTCAATATATATAGAACACATCATGCTCTTTGCAACAAATATTTAAAACAGTTCACCATCAAGTTCACATAACAAATAAGAACTGAAAGACTTGCCTTGATCATTGTTTACCAATAACAGTTTAACAGCTTACAGTTATCTGCACTTCACGTGCCCTACACAATTATATAATCATACACATCAACTATTAGTCACAACACATAATAATTATAATATAAACTCTACTCCACATCTCATAATTCTTCCTGCTAATTAGCACTCAATGTTCAATTAGATTGTGTTAACTTTTCGAGTGTTTAAGTCTTGCTAGGAATACTTATGAGTTTTATATTAAACTCATTTCATATCTTATAATATTCATTTCATTTGACTTAAAATACTTTTTACGTTCATTAATACTTATCACGGCGTTTCAACGTTTATTCGTCACACGCCCGATTTGTCTCTCTTGTGTATGTTTACTATGCTTATAAAACTTATCTAATACATTATTTATTAATGTTAAGCGTCATTATGTTTACTAACATTCATGTTTTATAACTTTGAATAAAATCTTTTATCGTCAGAAGCACTACACTTACATACGTGCATGCTCGACGCCCTCCGATTGCCTCCTAATACATATCAGTCCCATAAATGGCCCTTTTGACATCTGTTTCAGTTATTAAATTGAAAAATTTAAATCACAAAAGTTGTAGGTCTACTTATCCTCGTTCCGGATCATCTTGAATCACCTCAATCAGAGTTCGTATAAAAACGTTATGCTTATTTTACTAAAACATGTTTGGTCAATTTTTTTTTTCTTCACAATTTGGCAAAATAGACCACCCACCCCAACCGGGGCGGGGGTCCCTTCTGCTAGTTCGCGAATTATGATCCCAAACACTACAGAAAGCCAAATTAGGCCTACAAACTCCTTTCTAACAACCATACTAACCTACCCAAGGTGTAATATGTTTACAGAAACATAAACTAATGTTTTTAACACGTTTCTAATCACATAAACAACATAAACATCAAAATTACAACCTTTAAATTTCACTATTTCTATTATTTCTTCTTCTTTTGACATTCATAGCGAAATTCTTCAATTTAAATTCGTTTTACAACCAAAACAGTTAGTTTCAATTACGTTGATTTCGTTTCTACATATATTTTCACAATTCATCACCAATTTTACAATTATAACATAAACTTCTAACAAATTTTATTCTCAAAATAGACCAAAACTTTATATATATATATATATATATATATATATATATATATATATATAACAAAACTCAAATTCTTCATCATTCAACCTATTTTCATGAATTTGATTATTATAAAACTTGAATTTGTGTTACTCAAATTTCACATATGAATGAAAATATCATATTATTCAACACTTAAAATAACCCTAATTGATTTCTTAATCAATTCATACTTCCATGATATCAAAAAAAATCTCATAAATCTAAAAACTAGAGGTTTAGGCTAGATTCTTACCTTTGATTTGCTATAAATCTTGAATAATTTTCTTGTTTCTTCCTTCTTTCTTTTCTTTCTTTCTTTCTTCTATTTTCTCTTCTTTCTCTTCTTCTCTCTTTTCCAACTTACGTAACTTAGAAAATATAACGTATAATATAATACGTATTAATATATAATATACTTATATGTGTAACTGATGTCGGTTATATCTCTTTTTTTAAAATCAAAAGCCATAAGGCTTGTTTGGCTAAACCACTTTAAAAATTAATAACTTAAAATTCTTATGCCTTTTTGGTAAAACCTATTTAAATAAAAGACTTAACATTAATTAAGCCTTATTTGGCAAAACCAAATTAAACTCCTTTAATTTATTTTAATAACTCATTTATAGTATAGTTTATGGCCACACTTTATTTAATCAAATTCTAATATTCAATTTAATTAAATCTAATAACAATTATCATCAACTATATTTATATTAATTCACCATTTAATTAAGTGAATTACTCACATTATTTATGAAATTTTAATGCATACCAATTTAATTGCCATAAAGCATAATAATCGAATTATATTATTTCATAATATAATTTTCAACTTAATTAAATTAACTAATATTACTTAGTTAATTACCTTCCCGTAACAATCTCATTTAATTTCTTTAATAGTTAAATTAACTATTAAACCTTATTTTCCAAACATATACATCTCTTTTATATTCACACTTAATCTCTTCACACTAAATCACATATTTCAAGATAAATTGCAAATATATATACTTACCCACACTCAAAACACATAATTCAAAATATATACATTTCATAATAAGAATTTTAAATTCTTAAATTCTTATATTTAATAACTTATAAAAATTCGGGTTGTCACAATCTCTACCCTAACATTCATCAAAATTACATTTAAACATAGAATTCAAGAAGACATGCTAAAGTGACTATGTCTAGATTCATACATCATTTATCGAATCCATACAAATCCACATAGAATTGGTGATCAAGCAATTTATAAATAAATCACAAATCACATTAGATAAACTGAATAATAGATTATTAAACTGAATTAAGGCTTCACAATCATCGTTCAACTATAAAGATCCATCGTAAGCGTAATAAGTAAATTAGTTCATCATAAATGAAATAAAAACTAAAATTATAAAAGAATCCATCATCCCAATTATAATAATTGAATTATAGAAGTAGAATGAATAAAAAACCACCCTTCTTCTTTGCTGCACTTTGCAATTTTCGTGACCCTGACCTTCAATCCTTCCTCCAATGCAATTTTCTCAAATTAGGGATCAAACTTGTCAATTGATCGATTTTTGTTATATCTCTCTTGTTGTCTATGTTATATCCAGCACAAGACACACATTTAGTCCATAAACCCACGCTAAATGGAATCCCAAGCCATGCCAACTTGATTCCATCATGCTGCTGCAGAATTATAATTGAAACAGAACTCTTGTTCTTACCTCGTACCCCCGCCCCTGCAGGGGTTTTTCTTCTATATAGTCCCGCCCCAGCGGAGGGTCCTTCTGTTCCAACTCCAGTACCCCCGCCTCGGCCGGGGGTCCTTCTGTTCCAGTTCCAGTACCCCCGCCCCAGCGGGGGTTTTGCTTGTATATTATCTGCCCTAACGTGGGGTCCTTCTGTAATATGCACACTTTTGCTCATTTTGCTGCCACTTTATGACACAACGCCACCTTTATTCCACGAATGTTACGCCATTCCACCTAAACATAAAAAAGTAAAAATGAACATGAATTTACAGTGGGAAGAGATTACATCGGCTAGGGTTGTATCCACCGAGCCGGGGATTAATTCTGACAGTGGGGAGCCCATGGAGGACACTAATTCTCCCACTGAGGAGGAGCTATTTGCTGGGTTGACAGCAACTCTAATTGATTCTCCCAGTATGACTGCTATTGTGACCCTGCATTCTGCAGAGTATTTAGAGCAGAGTCTGCATCTGATGACATTTGAGAGAGATCAAGCTAAAGCCTTGATGTTGATAGCTCTTGTTGGGAGAGATACCACTCTAGGAGAGAGAGATGATGCCTTAGCTCATAGAGACACCAGTTGTTGCTGAGCACGATAAGGCTAGATCATCTAGAACTAGTAGTGGTCGTTGAGCGGGATGGCACTATATTTTCCCGAGATACTGCTATTACAGATAATACTGCATTGAGGTCCCATACTACTGATATCATTGCAAAGATGAGCACGTTCATTGATGAGCATAGTGTCACCATGTAGATGGATGTGGATCTTCTTGCTCGCATTGATACCATAGAGTAGGAGCTCACAGAGTTACCCCCTTCTTCTGAGAAGGATGCAATGTTGGATTTGATAGCGCGCATATACACTGATTTGTAGATGGGCTTGGATTTTCCTGCACAGACTAGCTTAGCCATTTTTTTATGTACAGTACACATTGTATATATCAAATAATATAATATATGGCAGGGAAATATGTTTAGATTCACTTCCCTTTTAGTTATGCCTTGTTAATTGCTTGATATTTTTCTATTTCTCCAAGGCTTGTGATCTTGATGTATTCTGAACTCCTCCTTGATGGATGCACATTGAGATGTCTCAAGATCTTTTAGAATGGATCGTTGATTTGTGTGTATTCCCTACCCTTTGGTGTCTTGGGAATAGATTCTGTATGTGGTTATGGAGAGGAGTGTGGCTTTCCTATCTGAGGTTAATCGTCCCATAGATGGTCGTCAGTACTCCTTTATATGGGAGAGCCCGTGTAGTTCTATCTCTTATGGATTGGTTCTTCTTATTGGGAATTCAACCACAGCTTAGATGGTTGTCGATTCTCCCATTTGTGTTGAGAGACCAGGTAGTTCCATCCCTTTGGTCTTAGCTGATGATGTATGATTTGAAAGATGAACCTAGTACCGTTGATAAGTTTTTGTGTTTTTTGGTAGGGGTTAGACCAAATAATGAATGGCTACCTATGTAGTTCGAACCTATTGTGAAAATGTTCAAAGTTGTATGTGGCAAAAAGGGTGTAGAGATGTTTTTGTTTTTTGTGGTGAGACCGGACCATAAAAATGGCTATCTACGTACTCTCGTGTATTAGGGGGATCAGGTCTGCATTGTTTGCCCCATGAACAAGACAAACTGTAGATGAAAAGTTTGATCCCTTGTGGGACAAACTGAAAGTGTGAAAATTTTTATCCTTGGTGGGACAAAACTGAAAGTGTGAAAGGTTTTGAAAAACCTGAGTTGAGTGATGTATCAGATGATCAAGAACCAGGCTATTGGTTGTAATGTGTGTTTGTCCATGATGGGTAAACTGATGTAAAGAAAGGTTGTATGTAGTGAAAAAGGTTTTGAAAACCTAAATTCACTGGGGATCAGGTGATCCAAACCCAGGATGCTAGTTTGCTAGGTAACTTTAGACATAATAGCATTTCACGGTGTCCGAGTTGATGAGATGTGGAAATTATTTGCCATCCATTTCTTGTAATATGAGGGCTCCTTCTGTCAATACCTCCTTGACAACAAACGGGCCTTCCCAGTTTGGGGAAAATTTTCCTTTGGATTGATCTTGGTTGTCAAGAACCTCTTTCAAGACCAAGTCATGTTCTTTGAACTGTTGTAGCCGGACTTTCTTGCTATAGGATCTAGCAATCCTCTATTAGTATAACTGACCATAGAAGATTGTTGCAGCCCACCTTTCATCTATTAAAGACAATTGGTGGTGCCTATCTTGTAACCATTGGTCTTCATCCAGCTGAGTATCTATAAACACTCATTAAGGACTATATTTCCACTTCTATGGGGAGCACTGCTTCCATTCCATATGTTAATAAGTAGGGGGTTCCCCTAGTGGAAGTGTGCATTGAAGTTCTGTAGGCTAATAGAGTTAGAGGTCAACAAGTCAAGCCATCCTTTGTGATTGGCGGACATCTTTTGCATGATCTATTTGATATTCTTATTAGCCGCTTGAATAGCACCATTCATCTTTGGATGGTAGATGATGGAGTTGAGATGTTTGATGTGGAACTTACTGCATAACTCCAACATCATTTAGTTGTTGAGGTTTTTAGCATTGTCTGACACAATCACCTCTGGTTGTCTATATCGACAAATGACATTATTTCTGAATAAAACTAATGATAACTTCTTTAGTAACCTTGGGGGGAAGATGCTGCTTCTACCCACCTAGTGAAGTAGTCGATCATGGTGAAGGATAAATCGATGCCCGCTCCTAGGCTTTGGGCTCGATGGTCCCGATCACATCCATTCCCCTCATTGAGAAGGGACCAGAGCTAACTTATATTAGTGGAGCTCCCTTGGAGGCGTGTGAATAGCATTCCCGTGAATTTGGCATTGGTAACATCTCTTGACGTGATCATCACAGTTAGCCTTGAGAGAGAGACAGTAATGCCTTGTTCTTAGGATTTTTTTTACAAGTAGAGGGCTGCTCTTATGTGGGCCGCATTACTACATAATGGATTTCATCCATGAGCCTCTGACCTTGGTCTTTGTCTAGACATCTGAGAAGACCCAGTCCTGAATCTCTTTTCTAGAGTGTGTCTCTGCTCAGGTAGAATTTTATAGCCATTTGATGGATCCGCTTTCTCTCAGCCTGAATCACCTCAGCAGGTTTAGATCCATCTTACAGATACTCCTTGATATGCTGATACCAAGGGTGTTGGTTGGGAGGCAGTTCATCTTATACTTCTCCAATGTAGTTCCCGTAGGCTGGTGCCTTTTGCTGGGCAAATATGATGTTTGGCATGTCTTCCTTGTTAAGTATATTGATCAAGGAGGCCAAAGTTAGTAGTGCATCCGCAAAGTCATTCCTATTTCAAGGAATATAGAGGAAGGCTATTTCTTCAAACTCTGAAGCCATCTGGATAACCTACCGATGGTAAGATAGCAAATGTAGTTCTTTGGTGTGATAGATCCTAGTGATTTATCTGATTATTAATTCAGAATCTCCAAAGATAGTTAACCGTCTGATACCCATGGATTGGGCTAATTTCAGCCCCATTATACAGCCTTCATACTTAGTTGTTTTATTGGTGCCGGTAAACTGCAATTTGACAGCGACTGCAATACTGCTCCCTTTAATGGATACTAGAACTTCTCTAGCTCTAGAACCTTTCATGTTTATAGCTCCATCAAAATACATCTTCCATAGTTAGTGTGTATCATCCTGACGGTGTTGTTGAACTATCATCACCCCTTCATTGGGGAAGTATGTCTCCAAGGGTTTGAAATCCCCTGAGGGTGCGACGGCCAGTTGATCCGCTAATTCCTTGACCTTTTATAAACTTTTACGTCACGTAAATAATGTCAAATTATTGTAGGATCAACTGCCATTTGGACAGTCAATAATTCAACATGGGTTTGCTGAACACGTACTTGAGAGGATCCACGCGGGATATTAGATGGGTTGTGTGACCATGGACATAATGTTGTAATCTCATGGAAGCATATGTTAAAGCACAAATAATTTTCTCAATCAGTGTGTACTTGTGTTCACTGCTGCTGAATCTTTTGCTGAGGTAATAGATAGCTTGTTCTTAACCTCTATCATATTTCTGTCCAAGCATGCAACCCATGGCATTGTCATTGATTGACATGTACATAAATAATGGAACACCATCCCGAGGAGGTACCAAAATAGGAGCTTTGATTAGCTGCTCTTTAATGAGAAGGAAGGCTTTCTGACACTCATCATTCCATTTCGTGGAGGAGTTCTTCCTTAATAACTTAAATATAAGCTCACAGGTTGCTGTGAGTTGGGAGATGAATTGACTAATGAAGTTGATTCTTCCAAAAAATCCCCGTATTTCCTTCTCTGTTTAAGGTATGGGATTTTCGTAATGGCCTGGATTTTTATAGGATCCAGCTCAATCCCTTTGTGGCAGACTAGGAATCCTAGCAACTTTCATGATTTAACACCAAAGGTTTACTTGGTTGGATTCAACTTCAAGTTGTACTTACGCAACCTGTTAAAGAGCTTTTTGAGATAATCTAGGTGGTCTTCCTCCCTTCGGGATTTGACAATGATGTCATCTACGTAGATTTCTATATCTTTATGTATTAGATTGTTGAAAAGAGCCATCATGGCTCGCTGATAGGTAGCTGTAGTATTGATGAGGCCAAATGACAACCGTCTGTAGCAAAAGGTTCCCCAAGGAGTGATAAATGCAGTTTTCTCACGATCCTCTTCAGCAACCATGATTTGATGGTACCCTGCAAAGTAGTCAACAAAGGAGTACATATTATACTGAGTTGTATTGTCAATGAGTAGGTGGATGAATGGAACATGAAATCTATATTTGAGACAAGCTTTGTTCAGATTTCTATAATCCACGCAAACTCGCACCTTTCCTCCAAGTTTAGGCACGGGGACTATATTGGATAGCCACTCAGGGTGTGTTGATACCATGATGATGTCGGCTTGAAATTGGTTCACAATTTCTTCTTTAACTTTTAAACTCCACTCAGGTTTTAATCGCTTGAGCTTTTACCTGACTAACTTGAATCCCTCTTTGATGGGGAGGTGATGAATGATAATTTCAGTGGACAAACCACCATGTCTTCATGAGACCATGCAAACACATCCTAGAATTGGGTCAATAGAGTAACCATGTCATTCCTTTGGTTTGTAGTAAGGTCCGTACCAATCTGGAATTTTTTTGGGGTTTTTTGAGGTTCTAAGGTTAAAAGAGGTGGCTTGATCAAAATTTGGCTTGGGTTTGCCTTTGAACCATTCTTTGATCTCCTAAAGTATCTAATAGTCCTCTTGTTCACTTCATCAAGTCTGAGTCCAACTTTACATCACAGTTATAGCCCTTGTGAAGAATAGGCACCTCATCAGCAAGTTTAGGCATATCAAACTTTAGAGTCCTGAAACAAAGTGCATTCACTTAATATATGAAACTGTGCAATCATACAAAGTGTTAACATGAAATGACAAAAGCAACTGCTAATACTGTACATCAAAAGCAAGTAGTTATTGCTATCTACAGGGCAGAGGGAGTTTTTACCTTTTTTACCCATATCGGCAAATGCAAGGAGTACTGCTCTAATTGCCAAGGGTGAAGTCCTGGTGGATAACAGTGATGAAGGGGATGTTGTCGTCCTTCTTCTCTCGAATGATAAACATGATGTTTGGACTATCATCATCTAAGATATCTCTGATCACACCCTCCGTATGGACTAGGACGCGCATATGTGATAGATGTCTAGAAATCTCTTATTTGTGCTTTCGATTCTTTATTCCACCTCCGGGTCTAGAATCAAGACTTCTTTTCCTTTGACCAGTATCGACTTAGGAAATAGCATAACTACAACATGGGTAGGAACCTTTAATGAAGGTCGTACAGGCTCAACATTTGAAGGTTTAGGCAATTGCCTTGAAGATGAAGGAACCTGTTTATGCTTGTGAGGGTTCCTGTGATTGGACCCAGGAGAATAGCCTAGTCCGGCTATCCCTATCTAACTGGGAACTTGAATTGGCATTTGATTCCCTGATGATCCTTTCCTAACCCTTGTTCAGGTTGAAAACCCAAACATATCATTTCTTGACTTGTCGACATTACCTCATCAGAAACTCTGGGTATCAGAGGTGGCGCACCAATGGGTTGATAGTGAGTGTTTCTCACCTCAAGGGCCTGGAAGCTAACAGGCTCAACTTCTGCATTGAAACTAATGAGTGGTATGTCACTTTGTACAAGACATTCTTGCTCAGCATTAACAGTGACCAGGCTATTATTAATGATGAATTTTAGCTACTGATGGAGAGTAGACGAGATGGCTCCAGACATATAAATCCACGGTGTACCCAAAAGTAGATTATATCATGTAGCTATCTTGAGCACATGAAAAGATACACAGAATATATGTGGACCAATCTCCATTGGTAGTTCAATCTCTCCGACAGCATTTCGTCGGGATCCATCAAAAGCTCTGATGATTGTATTTCTGCTTCGGATCCTGTTGCGATTGATGTTCATTTTCTCCAAGGTGGCCTAAGGACAGATGTTTAAGGATGATCCTCCATCTATCAGAACTCCTCCCACCATATATCAGGAGGACATAACCATTATGTGCAACAGTTTGCAATGACCAATCCCTTCAGGATGTATGTAATCATCGGTGAATGATATCACATTGTTGTTAAAGATGTGATCAACCAGATGATGGAACTTTTCAACATCCACTGATTTTAGCAAGTGGGCTTCTTCTAAGACTCTCAGTAAGACCTTCCGACGATCCTCTGAAGAGAAAACCAAGTCCATAATAGAAATCTGTTGTTGAGCTTTTTTCAAGCTTAAAACCACCTTGGCTTCATTGTGTCCCATAGTATGTAGGAATTCTTTAATCTTCTCCATGGGCACTTTCCTTTTAGGTTTAATGATAGGCTTCATCACCCATTGAGGAAGATACAGTGGATTTTTTTTCGACACTACAACAGTTGAATTGGACGTGGATTCTTCATCCTCTCCATAATTCCATGGCACTTTTTGTAGGATGACAACATGATACTATAGCCTGAAAGGAAATATGATTAGCTTTGGTGCAGCCAATTTCAAAGTTTCAACACCTTTAAGTTGAATTGATTGTATTGTTAGTAGTGTGGCAGCCAAGTCTCCCTTTAAAGGATATAACTTCTATGACTTCCTTCCATATTGTAAGAACTGTGTTCCCACTCTCAAGTAATACAACGTCATTGCCTGCCACTTGTAGGTTACCACTGTCAATCATGTTCTGAATAACATGGAGGAGTGCCCATCATTCTTCAGTGCTTTGACCGCAAGAATGGGAGTGCTATTGACATACACCATTAGTATCAAACCGCTTTGAGCATGGGTTGACTGGGGGTAGTAGCATTGTGATTTTTCCCTCATTAATCAGCACATATAATATATCTTCCATCGGTTGGCCTAAATAGGTGAATTCCCTGTTGTTGGTGAAATCCCGACGGGCTTTAGCTTTTGCTCTTTTTGCAATCTTATCCTCCAGTGTTTCACTTTTTGGAGCAAGTGGTGGAGTACTTTTAATAAGAGAAAGGAGGCTAGCTTGCTCCTGACTGAATAATTTACGTGTGACTTGGTGCTGATGTACCAGCAGTTTTGCCAATTGATAGACTTGTTCGCCAAAAGTCTTTATCTCCCGTTCCATCATAAACTGGAAATATGCATTATTCCATTTGTCAGCATTATCTTTGCTGGTTTGGGATGATCCACCCACATACTTGAGGTATTTAGAGGTATCTCCATTGCCTCTGTTTATCATATTAACCTCCTCATCCTTGTGTTGAGGGATAGGGTTGTCTCAAACATGGGGTTGGTTGGGCTTGGTCACCATGATCTCACCATTGTCAATAAAATCCTGGATGTATGACCCCAACCTTTTATTAATAAAATTGAATTTCCTTTATTCATTATTTTAAATAATAAGGTGTTAATTTGATATAATGCTTTGGTTATGGGTGAAATGTACAAATTTTGTAAAATAAGCAAGTGGTTATAAATTAATCATTGTTGACGGAAAATATTTGTTTAGTCGTGGAATATTCTTTTTGTTGGTAATATCCGTACGAAAACGTAATCATTTGTGGGACCCATAACAGAATAACTGTCGGATGAAGAAAACGACAAGTATGAGTTTTTATAAATAACGACATAGTTATTAACTTTAACACTGTTGGAATACCTGGTGGTTAAAATACAGTAAAACGTGTGGTTGCACAGTAGCACATGGTATTGCACAATATTTTTGAATTATTGATTCTTACGTAAGAAGACACTACTCAATAATTGTTACATTAATTACTGTTTAATATTTTATTTTATTGATTCAATAATTGCTACGTTAATATTTTATATTATTATTTTTTCAATAATTGTCACTGCACAGTATTTTTATTATCAGATCAATAATTCATATTATTTGAATAATATTATTAGATAACATTATTGGTAATGTCTAAGGAAGTTCTTTATGGGAAAGTAGTTTGGTCATCTAATTGTGCGCCAGTAAGGAGAAATCCTTATTGGAAAGTCCCATCTTTCCTAGGAACGACCTAGTTGTCATAATTATGATTTTGTAATAATATTTGTGAATAATTAATTTTTAATTTTTATGATAAGGAAATATTTATTTTTATGTGGATATAATTGAAGGAATTTTAGCATGAAATAATTGTTGAAAGTTTGGCATATTTTTTTGTGGAATTATAATTATTTCTCCGATAAAATATTCATTCAAATATATTATTATAATATATTATAATTATTTAAATAATATATATATATATATATATATATATATATATATATATATATATATGCACGTGAATATGTTAAGGAGGTGAGAAGCTTGGCTTTGATTTCCTTGTTTTTCAGAAACCGGTGTATTGCATTTCTTCCTTTTCAAAACCATTTGCTGATTTTATTTGTTTTATCCTGCAAACTCTTTATATGTTTCCTATGTCATGGGCCCTTAACCAATAAAAGTTAGGAAGTTAGGAATTGAATTGCCTGCAAAGTTATAGTGTTGCCCCAACCATTGAAATGAGAGGAGTTAGGCTTGACATTTAGGCAGAGAAGTTAGGCGTGAAGAGAAAGAAAAGTTAAGCAAATCTGTTAAACTTTTCTCCTTCCGTTGCTATAAATAGGGGGTAACCCCTCCTTCCTCAACACACCATTTCAAATTCAAAAATTCTTATTCTAAAGTATTGTGAGTATTATATTGAGTATAATAATAATTTGAGCATAGTTTTTTGCAAGATTTTTTCATAATAATATTCGATATTTCAGTCAAATCCTGTTTCTACAAAGGTAAAGGATATTATTTTATTGCAATACTCGTGAGAAATATTATTTTCTTTCATACTCCATATTACGTAAGTAATATTATTTCATCTCATATTCCTAAATTTGAACTTACTATGGTATGTATTGTTTCTATAATTCCTGAAATGATTAGAAATTTCGCTTCATCTAATATCATTTCATAGGAATATTGGTCTAAACTTTGTACCAAATTTGAAACTTTTCATGACTGGGTACTGTTCACGGTTACTGTTCACGGGTACTATTCACAAAAGAAAAAAAAATCTCTTTCCAAGTTATCTGTTGTGACCCTTAATCTTGAAATTGAATCCATGTTTTGATCTTCATTCTTGAATTTTACTTTACTATGGTTTATTATAGAGTGTTTTTGAACATGGATAAACCAAAGTATGAATCCCTAATCTTTGTCCTTTTATCTCACTGGATTCGTTCTTTAAAATATTTTTCATCTTCCTCGGTCCTTAATGGTAATACTTGATGAATATCTTTGGCATGTAGTGCAAAGATTAATGATTACCTGATGAATATCTTTGGCCCGTAGTGCAAAGATGAACAAGTGTTGAGATGAACATGACTAACTGATGAGACAGATGGATATCTTTGGCCCGTAGTGCAAAATGAATATTTGATTCAAGATGTATATTAATTTATGTTACAAGGATAAAATATTGATGCTGGACTTTTAAATTTATAGATGATAGTCGATTTCATTCTCTACTAAACTCTTCTAATGAATTGTTATTTTCACTGCGAATATTGATCTAAAACTTGTTGTCCATTATATTTTATCTGATTTGTTGAAGGCTAACGATAATTTGTTGTTCATTATCTTAGTCATAATATTTTTTACTGGGCTAGTTGAGCTCACCCTTTTCCTTTTTGTTCCATTTTTCTTCTCAGGAAGCGAGAATATAACGGGATGTAGTCGGGGTGTGAAATGATGTTCTATGGCAGTTGTTATAGTAGTCCTCACTATTTGTAAAATAGTGTATCAATAATTGTAATGAGGACTTATTTGAGTGTGAATATTGTCTAGAGGACAATATTTGTATTTAATCTCATAGTATTTGTATTGTCGTATTTTGCCCGACAATTGTAATAATGATGTTGTAGTTGTTTCTGTAACATGTATTTATCGACTTAAAATAGGTAATGTATACCTATTTTGGGGGTGTCACACTGGATCTTAAGCTTAAGGGCCCAACAATCCTGCGTGTCATGGCCTGGAGCTCCAGCATGGTAAGCACACTTCTTGCTTGCATTGAAACCCTTTCCACTCGGGCTGGATGGTGGAAGGAGATGAGTAATTTTCTTTTAAGTTGTCAGAAGTTTGAGAATGTTTTTGAGTGAGTCACTTAAGGGTGTGAACAATCTTGTACGTCTGACTTTTCCACTTTTTGTCAATGGAGGGTTTGAATATTGTGCTTGGAAAGGGGAATAGTTTTTCATCTAAATAAGCATGTTTTGATTGACTTTTTGTCCACGTAGTATTAAGGAAACATCTTTCTCTTTCTTCTTATGGACCCTCCGGGGGTTGTTTCCATAACTTCAAAATTGGATGTGCTCAGCTACAGCTCTTAGAGCGACCCTCTCATAAAAGGGAGATTCTTGAATGTCTATGAAGGTCATCACCATTTCAGTCTCAGTCATAGACGGGATAACTTGAGCAGCCAGACGCCTTCATCTTTGGGCATACTCTCTGAAAGACTCAATGACTTATTTCTTGACCTTGGTAATTTGGTACTATGACACCCTCAAATCCAGGTGCTTCATTCCCACGGGATTTGGTGTTCACTTATCAAAACTATTACATCTATACCCATCAATAAAGGATAAAGACATAATTTAAATAACTTAAACGATAACCTCTCCCATTAAAGGGTTACATCATCATCTCAAATTAAATCCCAGGTAATCTAACCTTAAAATTTATTACATCAGTTTACAGAATACGTCACATATTAAAACAACTCTTCAACATAATTTATTAAAATATAATTCTCAAAAGTCTTCATCATTTGGACACCTTGCCCTTGCCTTTGCTAGTCGACGGCTCATCAACTTTCTCCAATTTAGCTGCAGTGTTAATTGTAAGAGTGAGCAAACAAAAGCTAAACTTAGCAATAATAATAACATGAGAGTGAACAACGAAAGCTGAACAATAAGGAACTTGTTCTACAAATCAAACTAGAAAACAAGTTCGAACTTTTATTATCTGAGGGTCTTAAGACCACGAACTATGTCCCCGGTACATAGGTATTATTACCCAACCTTAACAGTCATTTAGAATATACGAACCCTTCTTAACGTACTTAGGGGGATCAGCCCTTTGAACCATGTATTGTGCACAAACATGTAAACGTTACACGTACAAAATCCCCTATGTTAGGGTTGTTCGTCTTAGTTTCGATTTAGAATTTCTGCACTAAAGAAAGTTTAGTTTGGAACTAGCTTATCAGTGTTTCTAGAATTTTAGAACACTATTCGATTTACATCAGTAAAGGTTTGATACAAGAGTTTATAACTGAACAAGACTATTTAGATCAAATATTAATAACAACATTATATATTTAGGTAAACATGGAATTCAAGCAGAGTGCTACATTCAAATGAGTTAGAACAATCTCATTTGAAGAAATGAATTAAAGCATTACAAATTCTGAATTATGAGAAACAGAAATGTGAAACTCATTCGAGGTAACGAAACAAGTCACATGAGCTTATACAAACATATTCAAGATAGATTAGGCTTACTCAATTTTAAGAACTTGCACATTGATATTATAGAAATGGAGACATGCATTCAATACGAAAAGAATGAAGTTAGAAAGCTTTGCTCAATGTAAAGAGTTAAGATTTAAGAACTTGCTCAATAATAACAAGGTAGAGTTTAGAAAACTTGCTCAATTATAAGGAGATAAGGTTTAGAAACTAGCACAATTATAAAAGTAGAGTTAGAGAAGTTGCCTTGCTTGCAAGCTACACAAATGTAAAATAATCTTCAATTACCCGACATACATCACTGAAATCGCAACAACAATCAATTATATGAATATTAGGTTTTAGGATTTAAACCATCATTAGGGTCATAACTGTGACGACCCCAAATCCAGGTACTTGAAACCCGAACTTGGTGCTTCACGATACCATTTCAATAAGCTGAATAATGCAATAATAATATTACATTCAAACTTAATTTACATACATCAAAGTTTACTCCCCAGGTACGAGACCTTCAAATACATTCCATATGATACCTGAATAGATACCAATACTGACTATAACCATTAACTCATAATATAACTCATTCGAACAGCTTTCCTTTCTCCTTGCCCGTGCCTGAGCCTTCAGGTTGCTCATACATAATTGAAAATATTTAATTTAAGCAAGGATGAGCATTTGAGTGCCCAGCAAGTAATAACAATTATATATATAAGCTGAAAGAATATAAGTATTCTTTTTACATAATACTTCTACAACGAATTGAAAGTTGTGAAGTAATGTGTACTGATAAAAAATTCACATAACAACTCTCTTTCAAATTCTTTAAATTTGGCTCTGGCTCTACCCTTGAATAGGGTTTAAGAAACATACTATGAACATTCTTTTTCATTTTCGAAAAAGTTTAGCAGAAATCCATCCTCAAACCGTCATAACCTACGGGTACCTTGTATTAATCAATACTACATAACTTGAACGAAATTTATCGCTCACTCTATCCGCCTTGGGCGCAAAAATTTCCCATATAGAAATGTTCATACATGTCTGGTTCCAAAATCGAAGGTTTTTAATCTTGCTCAACAATAATATGTAGTTCAACATATATGTATATACGGGTAATTGACAAAGGTGTATCAACATGTGAATAAATGCCATGATTATCCAAGTGGGGACACTTGTATAACCATTTAGAAATCAATGAACAAAATATATATCTGAATTAACATGTTAATAATCAAAGCGTACATAATCTGTACAGGAATATAATAATTCTGAAATATTCTTACTCATGTCCATTGCATAAATGAAATGCAATGGTAGGATACTTGCCTGATTTGCTGATTATAAATCTCAACTTAGGTTTTATCTCTTTATCACAACCTATCAATAATCAGATCATTCGTTCGATTAGAACAATATATCTTAACACATAGCACTGTCTATTACAGTCAGCACATAGTCTAATCACATAATCACAGTGATCATACTTTTAGTTCCTATTCTATACTTGAAATATTTTTATACATTTTTCAAATATCTCATACATGCTCTTACAGTAGCATTTTCTTTCTTTTATAAGGTCTGACATTTGTCGGCGTACCGACAGCTTTATCGGGTAAATACTGAGTCTAAGACTCTTATTCTATTCCTCAACATCTGTAAATATCAGACATCTTATTTTTAATCATTTTCGAAATTTCCAGAAATTGAAAAATTTAAAATAATTCAAATCTGTCACTAAAGGGCCTATAGTGATATAACTGTTACTATAGGTGTTCTTCTTCAAATTCAGAACTTCATAATCGGTTCTCAAGTCAGCTAGTTTGGCCGGCTATAACTTTCAAATATCGGAATCATAATTAAATGATTTAAACATTAAACAATTCCATTATCATTAATAGTTTAATTAATACTAAACTATTAATGAAACCATTGCCAAAATATAAAAGTTATTTATAATAACTCAAACTATTTTTAAAACATTTATATTACCCTTAAATAATTTTTAAAACAATAAAAATCATTTTTAAATAATTATCATTAATATTTAAATATTAATGTACAATTTATCCAAATATTAAAAGTCATTAATTTAACTTAAAATATTTTTAAATCCTTAATTCTTTAAATGGTTTTTAAATAAATAAAACCATTTTAAAACTATTTATTTAATAATAATTATTAAATAAACTAAATATCAATAACATTATCTAAATATCATTAATATTTAATTATTAATGAAATTATCATTTAAATATTAAAAGTTATATTTTATAACTTAAAATATTTTTAAATACCTTATTTTCATATAAAATGATTTTTATAATATTAAAATCATTTTTAAACTAAATTATTTAATATAATCATTAAATAACTTTAATATCATTAATAATAATTAATTAATGAAATTCATCACAAAATATTAAAAGTCATCACAAATAACTCATTTACATAATCAATTCCAAGCCAAAATAAACATAATAAACTAACTAGTTTATTAACAAACTAACTAAACTTCAAAAATTTAAACTTTAACTAACAATTAAATACATTACAAAAATTAAATAAGAAACATACCCGAAAATACGAATTTCACAAACTGAATACGCACTTCCACGCCAAAATTTAACTAAGGAGATCTTTATAAAAAGTCCTCCCACAACAAAGCCTTTCTCAAAAATTGGAGGCCTTATTGTTGGTGAATGAAACAAAGGCCAAGCCCTTCTATTTATAGGTTTAGAAAATGGTGAAGTTCTCAATTTAGTCGATGTGGGACTTGGTTTATACTAATTTTTCAATAGCTCACTTTGCGATTTTCTAACGCATTGCTCATAACTCTGATTAATCTGATTTTTGGATATGTTATACATAGTATGTAAGACTATTTTAAAAAAAATATGAATTACCCAATTCGGGTTCATTAGGTAGCCCAAACAGTGCGTCAAAAGTGGACGTTCATAACTGTTTTCAATTTCGTTTCAGCTTTACCCTCTCTCGCTAAAAAAGTCATAACATTTTCGTTTTAAAACATTTTTGAGCGATTCTTAAGCCCACGCGAAGCTAACTTCTGGGGCTACAACAGTTATGAACATATCAAAAGTCCTTTTGCTCAACATAGAATTCCGGAAAATTCGTTCAAGGTGACTGCCCCGAGTTGGTTAGACAGTTTTGACGCGACTACTTTGAATGGTCATAACTCTTTGCTCTGAAGTCAGAATTAGTCCGTTCCGGAGTCTATGGAAAGGTAATTCAGTGTAATATAACATATCAAAAGTCCAGAAGGTTTTGAAAATATTAACTGATCGAAACAGTGTCCCAAATAGCACATCCCGCTGCTGACTTTCAGTTTTGAGAAATTTGACACATTTCCTTCCAATCACCGTAATTTCCTCTTCTGAGGTCGGAATGAGGTCATTCCAAAGCCTATGGCTTCCTAACTCAGTGCACTACAACATATCAAAAGATCAGACCTTTTAAAGCACAAAAAGTGGACGAGAATGCCCCCATTACAGACTGCCCAAAAATAGTTTATCATGATCGGTCAACCATGTTTGACCATCTATAACTTTTAATCTATACATGATATGGACTTGATTCTTTTTGCAGATTAAAGACCATATAACAATATACACATAACAACTTAAAAAAAACAAAAATTATGATCGATCAAAGATCTATAAGCTCTGACATTTGACGAAAAATCACAGAAATGAAAATTTCCAAATTTCTTAAATCTTCAAATTCGTGTACTTTGATCTTATGGGTCTTTGATTTATCAACCCATATCATCAATTAACATCCTATTACACAACTTTAAATAATCAATTGCATCAAATAACATCGAATCAAAGAATTTCTAGGTTTAGTGTTCTTATACCTTTTTTGCAAAAAAGTGTATTTTGGTCATTTCACATATAATTTCAAGGGCAATCTTGTACAAGGCAATTAAATGTAATATTTCATCACTAGATTTAATTCTTACTGTGACGCCCCCAAATCCGGGTCTCTCCCAACCCGACAAATGGTGCTACACGGTACTACCATTCATTCACACATTTCCTCAAATAGTCACAAGAGGATTAATATAACTCCATATATATCAAAGTAGTATTACATTACCCAGGTTCTTTGTAACCCTTTCATTTGTTCTTGTCATAATATCAATATATTACAGACATTCTTCTTATACTATTACATAAGTATGCTACGGGTTCGTCTTCGTCTTGCCTTTATCCTTGCTGGATCCTTCAGTCCGCTCGATCTTAGCTGTGTTCATATGGTTCAAGCAAGGGTGAGCATGGCTAGCTCAGCAAGTACTATAATTCTAATAAACGTCATGCTTGAAACATAGAACTAATATATCTCCAGTAACTGAACAATAGTTACGAAGTACTATTGGTGATTCAAAATAGCACTCTATTTCCTTCAAAACATTTTTCTATCAATATTCAGTAGAATAACAATTATGGCTCAAGGTTATGAGCATACATAAGTTCTTTTGAAAAGGACATCCCGGAACTAAGTCCGTAAGTCCGGCATAGCTTACGAGCACTTCTGAGTGATCAGCTCATAGTACTCTATGTTGATCAACACTACATTCTTTAAACGTGTATACGTTTAATTGTGGCAACCTCACGTGCCTGTCGTTAAACGACAAAAACATTTGAACATGCGTGGTCTTCAATTGAAAACCATACCAATATAACTCGGTAATTTACAAATCATGCTTGACAGAATTATAATATAAGTCTAGCCGGAAGAATTGGCTTAAGACTTCATCATTCTAGATTTCATGTGAAAGAGAACATGAATTACAAAGCTTGTCCAGACTGAACTGGAACAAGGGTTAGAATACTTGCCTTTGGTGTCTGCTTACTAGTTAATACACGTACACTTTAAGTCTTTATGATTCTACAATTCATAATCACATAACGTACCATATTAGTTCATAATTAACCAGGTATGCTTTCTAGTATACCTTACCCTTTATTTCAATGTAATTCTAACTTAGTTTCGTTATTAAGGGTTTCGGCTTTCATTACGTCATTCATATCCCACTCATCTTTGATTGATTATAAACATGCATTAGTGTATTACAAGCACCTTACAATGTCTTAGTTATGTTGTGATTACATCACAATTCATTACTATTAATCCCTCTTTCATTCTACACTTGGAACCCTTCTTCTCTATCTTCTTCCTTGCACTGGCGCCGCGGCGCCACTAATTGGTCTGTGACTCGCGCTGCGGCGCGAGTTAGCAGTGTGTCATCCTCCGGCCTCGCGCTGCGGCGCGGACAAGAAGGCTTAGAGTCGCGCCGCGGCGCGGACTCTGGTCCTCAGAAAATTTTGTAGTTTTTGAAAATTTTGCTAACTTTCCGGACGCATAACTTCTTCGTTTTAACTCCGAATTTGTCCGTTCAAAAGCCTACGGTTCACAAATTTCATAATCTATGCGTTCATGCAAGAATTTTATCTATTTGACTTCATTTGCTAAAATTTGACCTATTAGTCCATTTTAACGAAAACGATAAACGTTCGTGAACGTGCAATGCTCATTTCTTCGTTCTAAGTCGGAATCCGGTCATTTTCGAGTCCGCAACTCTATAATGACTACAATGACTTGTCTCCATCAAAAACCAACGTTTTCGACTTCCAACACAAAATATGACTTCTATTCCGAGACTTTCACGAATTCGACGTTAATCGTCTAATCGTGCGAAGTTCGTCAAATCAACCATACTAAGCGTTCTAAGTGGATTTTAACCAACATATCATCATTTCAAGTTATTTATTACACCAACTTATAATCAAAGTAGGTTTTGACTTATTTCCATAAGTCATTGACTTTCTCAACTTATGAACTAGAAATCTTCATACTCATGACTTACCAATAATTTAAGTCCTCCAATCAATGTTCTCATGTTATAAACAACATACTAATCATCATATGACAAATCCTTTATGATCTTAACAACTTATTAGAGTTCAAGTTGCTTATTCAACTTATTCGGCTTAAGTTCATTCCTTATAACTTATTACATGTTATCCTCAAGCAATCCCCCTTCTCTATCAATCCTATCATAGAAAAGATATAGATAAAAGAAAATGAGTCTTACCCTTGAAGACTTCTATT